>OX422213.1:119091491-119616491 GCA_949130495.1 Sambucus nigra
GGAACTGACCCCGCAGCCGCGGGTGTCCCGGTTTGAGAGTACGACGGTAATTTGCTTATTTCTACACTTAGGCTTGAAAACATGGCGTTAGAGGGCGAAAACTCAAACCAGCACCCGAACGGCCCCGTGGGTGGCACCAACACCTCCCACGGGACCAACGTAACTCGTAGGAACTGACCCCGCTGCCGCGGGTGTCCCAGTTTGAGAGTACGACGGTAATTTGCTTATTTCTACACTTAGGCTTGAAAACATGGCGTTAGAGAGTGTGAAAACTCGAAACGGCCATCGAACGGCCCCGTGGGTGGCACCAACACCTCCCACAGGACCAACGTAACTCGTAGGAACTGACCCCACAGCCGCGGGTGTCCCGGTTTGAGAGTACGACGGTAATATGCTTATTTCTACACTTAGGCTTGAAAACATGGCGTTAGAGGGTGAAAACTCAAAACAGCCCCCGAACGGCACCGTGGGTGGCACCAACACCTCCCACGGGACCAACGTAACTCATAGGAACTGACCCCGCTGCCGCCGGTGTCCCGGTTTGAGAGTACGACGGTAATTTGCTTATTTCTACACTTAGGCTTGAAAACATGGCGTTAGAGGGTGAAAACTCGAAACAGCCCCCGAACGGTCCCGTGGGTGGCACCAACACCTCCCACGGGACCAACGTAACTCGTAGGAACTGACCCCACAGCCGCGGGTGTCCCGGTTTGAGAGTACGACGGTAATTTGCTTATTTCTACACTTAGGCTTGAAAACATGGCGTTAGAGGGTGAAAACTCGAAACGGCCCCCGAACGGCCCCGTGGGTGGCACCAACACCTCCCACGGGACCAACGTAACTCGTAGGAACTGACCCCGCAGCCGCGGGTGTCCCGGTTTGAGAGTACGACGGTAATTTTCTTATTTCTACACTTAAGCTTGAAAACATGGCGTTAGAGGGTGAAAACTCGAAACAGCCCCCGAACGGCCCCGTGGGTGGCACCAACACCTCCCACGGGACCAACGTAACTCGTAGGAACTGACCCCGCAGCCGCGGGTGTCCAGGTTTGAGAGTACGATGGTAATTTGCTTATTTCTACACTTAGGCTTGAAGACACGGCGTTAGAGGGTGAAAACTCGAAACAGCCCCCGAACGGCCCTGTGGGTGGCACCAACACCTCCCACGGGACCAACGTAACTCGTAGGAACTAACCCCGCAGCCGCGGGTGTCCCGGTTTGAGAGTACAACGGTAATTTGCTTATTTCTACACTTAGGCTTGAAAACATGGCGTTAGAGGGTGAAAACTCGAAACCGCCCCCGAACGGCCCCGTGGGTGGCACCAACACCTCCCACGGGACCAACGTAACTCGTAGGAACTGACCCCGCAGCCGCGGGTGTCCCGGTTTGAGAGTACGACGGTAATTTGCTTATATCTACACTTAGGCTTGAAAACATGGCGTTAGAAGGTGAAAACTCGAAACAACCCCCGAACAGCCCCGTGAGTGGCACCAACACCTCCCACGGGACCAACGTAACTCGTAGGAACTGACCCCGCAGCCGCGGGTGTCCCGATTTGAGAGTACGACGGTAATTTGCTTATTTCTACACTTAGGCTTGGAAACATGGCGTTAGAGGGTGAAAACTCGAAACAGCCCCCGAACGGCCCCGTGGGTGGCACCAATACCTCCCACGGGACCAACGTAACTCGTAGGAACTGACCCCGCAGCCGCGGGTGTCCTGGTTTGAGAGTACGACGGTAATTTGCTTATTTCTACACTTAGGCTTGAAAACATGGCGTTAGAGGGTGAAAACTCGAAGTAGCCCCCGAACGGCCCCGTGGGAGGCACCAACACCTCCCACGGGACCAACGTAACTCGTAGGAACTGACCCTGCAGCCGCGGGTGTCCTGGTTTGAGAGTACGACGGTAATTTGCTGATTTCTACACTTAGGCTTGAAAACAAGGTGTTAGAGGGTGAAAACTCGAAATAGCCCCCGAACGGCCCCGTGGGTAGCACCAACACCTCCCACGGGACAAACGTAACTCGTAGAAACTGACCCCGCAGCCGCGGGTGTCCCGGTTTTGAGAGTACGACGGTAATTTCCTTATTTCTACACTTAGGCTTGAAAACATGGCGTTAGAGGGTGAAAACTCGAAACAGCCCCCGAACGGCCCCATGGGTGGCACCAACACCTCCCACGGGACCAACGTAACTCCTAGGAACTGACCCCGCAGCCGCGGGTGTCCCGGTTTGAGAGTACGATGGTAATTTGCTTATTTCTACACTTAAGCTTGAAAACCTGGCGTTAGAGGGTGAAAACTCGAAACAGCCCCCGAACGGCCCGGTGGGTGGCACCAACACCTCCCACGGGACCAACGTAACTCGTAGGAACTGACCCCGCAGCCGCGGGTGTCCCGGTTTGAGAGTACGACGGTAATTTGCTTATTTCTACACTTAGGCTTGAAAACATGGCGTTTGAGGGTGAAAACTCGAAACAGCCCCCGAACGGCCCCGTGGGTGGCACCAACACCTACCACGGGACCAACGTAACTCGTAGGAACTGACCCCGCAGCCGCGGGTGTCCCGGTTTGAGAGTACGATGGTAATTTGCTTATTTCTACACTTAGGCTTGAAAACATGGCGTTAGAGGGTGAAAACTCGAAACAGCCCCCGAACGGCCCCGTGGGTGGCACCAGCACCTCCCACGGGACCAACGTAACTCGTAGGAACTGACCCCGCAGCCGCGGGTGTCCCGGTTTGAGAGTACGACGGTAATTTGCTTTTTTCTAACCTTAGGTTTGAAAACATGGCGTTAGAGGGTGAAAACTCAAAACAGCCCCCGAACGGCCTCGTGGGTGGCACCAACACCTCCCACGGGACCAACTTAACTCGTAGGAACTGACCCCGCAGCCGCGGGTGTCCCAGTTTGAGAGTACGACGGTAATTTGCTTATTTCTACACTTAGGCTTGAAAACATGGCGTAAGAGGGTGAAAACTCGAAACAGCCCCCGAACGGCCCGGTGGGTGGCACCAACACCTCCCACGGGACCAACGTAACTCGTAGGAACTGACCCCGCAGCCGCGGGTGTCCCGGTTTGAGAGTACGACGGTAATTTCCTTATTTCTACACTTAGGCTTGAAAACATGGCGTTAGAGGTTGAAAACTCGAAACAGCCCCCGAACGGCCCCGTGGGTGGCACCAACACCTCCCACGGGACCAACGTAACTCGTAGGAACTGACCCCGCAGCCGCGGGTGTCCCGGTTTGAGAGTACGACGGTAATTTGCTTATTTCTACACTTAGGCTTGAAAACATGGCGTTAGAGGGCGAAAACTCAAACCAGCACCCGAACGGCCCCGTGGGTGGCACCAACACCTCCCACGGGACCAACGTAACTCGTAGGAACTGACCCCGCTGCCGCGGGTGTCCCAGTTTGAGAGTACGACGGTAATTTGCTTATTTCTACACTTAGGCTTGAAAACATGGCGTTAGAGAGTGTGAAAACTCGAAACGGCCATCGAACGGCCCCGTGGGTGGCACCAACACCTCCCACAGGACCAACGTAACTCGTAGGAACTGACCCCACAGCCGCGGGTGTCCCGGTTTGAGAGTACGACGGTAATATGCTTATTTCTACACTTAGGCTTGAAAACATGGCGTTAGAGGGTGAAAACTCAAAACAGCCCCCGAACGGCACCGTGGGTGGCACCAACACCTCCCACGGGACCAACGTAACTCATAGGAACTGACCCCGCTGCCGCCGGTGTCCCGGTTTGAGAGTACGACGGTAATTTGCTTATTTCTACACTTAGGCTTGAAAACATGGCGTTAGAGGGTGAAAACTCGAAACAGCCCCCGAACGGTCCCGTGGGTGGCACCAACACCTCCCACGGGACCAACGTAACTCGTAGGAACTGACCCCACAGCCGCGGGTGTCCCGGTTTGAGAGTACGACGGTAATTTGCTTATTTCTACACTTAGGCTTGAAAACATGGCGTTAGAGGGTGAAAACTCGAAACGGCCCCCGAACGGCCCCGTGGGTGGCACCAACACCTCCCACGGGACCAACGTAACTCGTAGGAACTGACCCCGCAGCCGCGGGTGTCCCGGTTTGAGAGTACGACGGTAATTTTCTTATTTCTACACTTAAGCTTGAAAACATGGCGTTAGAGGGTGAAAACTCGAAACAGCCCCCGAACGGCCCCGTGGGTGGCACCAACACCTCCCACGGGACCAACGTAACTCGTAGGAACTGACCCCGCAGCCGCGGGTGTCCAGGTTTGAGAGTACGATGGTAATTTGCTTATTTCTACACTTAGGCTTGAAGACATGGCGTTAGAGGGTGAAAACTCGAAACAGCCCCCGAACGGCCCTGTGGGTGGCACCAACACCTCCCACGGGACCAACGTAACTCGTAGGAACTAACCCCGCAGCCGCGGGTGTCCCGGTTTGAGAGTACAACGGTAATTTGCTTATTTCTACACTTAGGCTTGAAAACATGGCGTTAGAGGGTGAAAACTCGAAACAGCCCCCGAACGGCCCCGTGGGTAGCACCAACACCTCCCACGGGACCAACGTAACTCGTAGAAACTGACCCCGCAGCCGTGGGTGTCCCGGTTTTGAGAGTACGACGGTAATTTGCTTATTTCTACACTTAGGCTTGAAAACATGGCGTTAGAGGGTGAAAACTCGAAACCGCCCCCGAACGGCCCCGTGGGTGGCACCAACACCTCCCACGGGACCAACGTAACTCGTAGGAACTGACCCCGCAGCCGCGGGTGTCCCGGTTTGAGAGTACGACGGTAATTTGCTTATATCTACACTTAGGCTTGAAAACATGGCGTTAGAAGGTGAAAACTCGAAACAACCCCCGAACGGCCCCGTGAGTGGCACCAACACCTCCCACGGGACCAACGTAACTCGTAGGAACTGACCCCGCAGCCGCGGGTGTCCCGATTTGAGAGTACGACGGTAATTTGCTTATTTCTACACTTAGGCTTGGAAACATGGCGTTAGAGGGTGAAAACTCGAAACAGCCCCCGAACGGCCCCGTGGGTGGCACCAATACCTCCCACGGGACCAACGTAACTCGTAGGAACTGACCCCGCAGCCGCGGGTGTCCTGGTTTGAGAGTACGACGGTAATTTGCTTATTTCTACACTTAGGCTTGAAAACATGGCGTTAGAGGGTGAAAACTCGAAACAGCCCCCGAACGGCCCCGTGGGAGGCACCAACACCTCCCACGGGACCAACGTAACTCGTAGGAACTGACCCTGCAGCCGCGGGTGTCCTGGTTTGAGAGTACGACGGTAATTTGCTGATTTCTACACTTAGGCTTGAAAACAAGGTGTTAGAGGGTGAAAACTCGAAATAGCCCCCGAACGGCCCCGTGGGTAGCACCAACACCTCCCACGGGACAAACGTAACTCGTAGAAACTGACCCCGCAGCCGCGGGTGTCCCGGTTTTGAGAGTACGACGGTAATTTCCTTATTTCTACACTTAGGCTTGAAAACATGGCGTTAGAGGGTGAAAACTCGAAACAGCCCCCGAACGGCCCCATGGGTGGCACCAACACCTCCCACGGGACCAACGTAACTCCTAGGAACTGACCCCGCAGCCGCGGGTGTCCCGGTTTGAGAGTACGATGGTAATTTGCTTATTTCTACACTTAAGCTTGAAAACCTGGCGTTAGAGGGTGAAAACTCGAAACAGCCCCCGAACGGCCCGGTGGGTGGCACCAACACCTCCCACGGGACCAACGTAACTCGTAGAAACTGACCCCGCAGCCGCGGGTGTCCCGGTTTGAGAGTACGACGGTAATTTGCTTATTTCTACACTTAGGCTTGAAAACATGGCGTTAGAGGGTGAAAACTCAAAACAGCCCCCGAACGGCCCCGTGAGTGGCACCAACACCTCCCACGGGACCAACGTAACTCGTAGGAACTGACCCCGCAGCCGCGGGTGTCCCGGTTTGAGAGTACGACGGTAATTTGCTTATTTCTACAGTTCGGCTTGGAAACATGGCGTTAGAGGGTGAAAACTCGAAACAGCCCCCGAACGGCCCCGTGGGTGGCACTAACACCTCCCACGGGACCAACGTAACTCGTAGGAACTGACCCCGTAGCCGCGGGTGTCCTGGTTTGAGAGTACGACTGTAATTTGCTTATTTCTACACTTAGGCTTGAAAACATGGCGTTAGAGGGTGAAAACTCGAAACAGCCCCCGAACGGCCCCGTGGGTGGCACCAACACCTCCCACGGGACCAACGTAACTCGTAAGAACTGACCCTGCAGCCACGGGTGTCCTGGTTTGAGAGTACGACGGTAATTTGCTTATTTCTACACTTAGGCTTGAAAACAAGGCGTTAGAGGGTGAAAACTCGAAATAGCCCCCGAACGGCCACGGGGGTAGCACCAACACCTCCCACGGGACAAACGTAACTCGTAGAAACTGACCCCGCAGCCGCGGGTGTCCCGGTTTTGAGAGTACGACGATAATTTGCTTATTTCTACACTTAGGCTTGAAAACATGGCGTTAGAGGGTGAAAACTCAAAACAGCCCCCGAACGGCCCCATGGGTGGCACCAACACCTCCCACGGGACCAACGTAACTCGTAGGAACTGACCCCGCAGCCGCGGGTGTCCCGGTTTGAGAGTACGATGGTAATTTGCTTATTTCTACACTTAAGCTTGAAAACCTGGCGTTAGAGGGTGAAAACTCGAAACAGCCCCCGAACGGCCCGGTGGGTGGCACCAACACCTCCCACGAGACCAACGTAACTCGTAGGAACTGACCCCGCAGCCGCGGGTGTCCCGGTTTGAGAGTACGATGGTAATTTGCTTATTTCTACACTTAGGCTTGAAAACATGGCGTTAGAGGGTGAAAACTCGAAACTGCCCCCGAACGGCCCCGTGGGTGGCACCAACACCTCCCACGGGACCAACGTAACTCGTAGGAACTGACCCCGCAGCCGCGGGTGTCCCGGTTTCAGAGTACGACGCTAATTTGCTTATTTCTACACTTAGGCTTGAAAACATGGCGTTAGAGGGTGAAAACTCGAAACAGCCCCCGAACGGCGACGTGGGTGGCGCCAACACCTCCCACGGGACCAACGTAACTCGTAGGAACTGACCCCGCAGCCGCGGGTGTCCCGGTTTGAGAGTACGACGGTAATTTGCTTATTTCTACACTTAAGCTTGAAAACATGGCGTTAGAGGGTGAAAACTCGAAACAGCCCCCGAACGGCCCTGTGGGTGGCACCAACACCTCCCACGGGACTAACGAAACTCGTAGGAACTGACCGCGCAGCCGCGGGTGTCCCGGTTTGAGAGTACGATGGTAATTTGCTTATTTCTACACTTAGGCTTGAAAACATGGCGTTAGAGGGTGAAAACTCGAAACAGCCCCCGAACGGCCCCGTGGGTGGCACCAACACCTCCCACGGGACCAACGTAACTCGTAGGAACTGACCCCGCAGCCGCGGGTGTCCCGGTTTTGAGAGTACGACGGTAATTTGCTTATTTCTACACTTAGGCTTGAAAACATGGCATTAGAGGGTGAAAACTCGAAACAGCCCCCGAACGGCCCCGTGGGTGGCACCAACACCTCCCACGAGACCAACGTAACTCGTAGGAACTGACCCCGCAGCCGCGGGTGTCCCGGTTTGAGAGTACGACGGTAATTTGTTTATTTCTACACTTAGGCTTGAAAACATGGCGTTAGAGGGTGAAAACTCGAAACAGCCCCCGAACGGCCCCGTGGGTAGCACCAACACCTCCCACGGGACCAACGTAACTCGTAGAAACTGACCACGCAGCCGCGGGTGTCCCGATTTTGGGAGTACGACGGTAATTTGCTTATTTCTACACTTAGGCTTGGAAATATGGCGTTAGAGGGTGAAAACTCGAAACCGCCCCCGAACGGCCCCGTGGGTGGCACCAACACCTCCCACGGGACCAACGTAACTCGTAGGAACTGACCCCGCAGCCGCGGGTGTCCTGGTTTGAGAGTACGACGGTAATTTTCTTATTTCTACACTTAGGCTTGAAAACATGGCGTTAGAGGGTGAAAACTCGAAACAGCCCCCGAACGGCCCCGTGGGAGGCACCAACGTAACTCGTAGGAACTGACCCTGCAGCCGCGGGTGTCCTGGTTTGAGAGTACGACGGTAATTTGCTTATTTCTACACTTAGGCTTGAAAACAAGGCGTTAGAGGGTGAAAACTCGAAATAGCCCCCGAACGGCCCCGTGGGTAGCACCAACACCTCCCACGGGACAAACGTAACTCGTAGAAACTGACCCCGCAGCCGCGGGTGTCCCGGATTTGAGAGTACGACGGTAATTTGCTTATTTCTACACTTAGGCTTGAAAACATGGCGTTAGAGGGTGAAAACTCGAAACAGCCCCCCAACGGCCCCATGGGTGGCACCAACACCTCCCACGGGACCAACGTAAGTCGTAGGAACTGACCCCACAGCCGCGGGTGTCCCGGTTTGAGAGTACGATGGTAATTTGCTTATTTCTACACTTAAGCTTGAAAACCTGGCGTTAGAGGGTGAAAACTCGAAACAGCCCCCGAACGGCCCGATGGGTGGAACCAACACCTCCCACGGGACCAACGTAACTCGTAGAAACTGACCCCGCAGCCGCGGGTCTCCCGGTTTGAGAGTACGACGGTAATTTGCTTATTTCTACACTTAGGCTTGAAAACATGGCGTTAGAGGGTGAAAACTCGAAACAGCCCCCAAACGGCCCCGTGAGTGGCACCAACACCTCCCACGGGACCAACGTAACTCGTAGGAACCGACCCCGCAGCCGCGGGTGTCCCGGTTTGAGAGTACGACGGTAATTTTCTTATTTCTACACTTAGGCTTGGAAACATGGCGTTAGAGGGTGAAATCTCGAAACAGCCCCCGAACGGCCCCGTGGGTGGCACCAACACCTCCCACGGGACCAACGTAACTCGTAGGAACTGACCCCGCAGCCGCGGGTGTCCCGGTTTTGAGAGTACGACGGTAATTTGCTTATTTCTACACTTAGGCTTGAAAACATGGCGTTAGAGGGTGAAAACTCGAAACAACCCCCGAAAGGCCCCGTGGGTGGCACCAACACCTCCCACGGGACCATCGTAACTCGTAAGAACTGACCCTGCAGCCACGGGTGTCCTGGTTTGAGAGTACGACGGTAATTTGCTTATTTCTACACTTAGGCTTGAAAACAAGGCGTTAGAGGGTGAAAACTCGAAATAGCCCCCGAACGGCCACGTGGGTAGCACCAAAACCTCCCACGGGACAAACGTAACTCGTAGAAACTGACCCCGCAGCCGCGGGTGTCCCGGTTTTGAGAGTACGACGATAATTTGCTTATTTCTACACTTAGGCTTGAAAACATGACGTTAGAGGGTGAAAACTCGAAACAGCCCCCGAACGGCCCCATGGGTGGCACCAACACCTCCCACGGGACCAACGTAACTCGTAGGAACTGACCCCGCAGCCGCGGATGTCCCGGTTTGAGAGTACGATGGTAATTTGCTTATTTCTACACTTAAGCTTGAAAACCTGGCGTTAGAGGGTGAAAACTCGAAACAGCCCCCAAACGGCCCGGTGGGTGGCACCAACACCTCCCACGAGACCAACGTAACTCGTAGGAACTGACCCCGCAGCCGCGGGTGTCCCGGTTTGAGAGTACGATGGTAATTTGCTTATTTCTACACTTAGGCTTGAAAACATGGCGTTAGAGGGTGAAAACTCGAAACAGCCCCCGAACGGCCCCGTGGGTGGCACCAACACCTCCCACGGGACCAACGTAACTCGTAGGAACTGACCCCGCAGCCGCGGGTGTCCCGGTTTCAGAGTACGACGCTAATTTGCTTATTTCTGCACTTAGGCTTGAAAACATGGCGTTAGAGGGTGAAAACTCGAAACAGCCCCCGAACGGCCCCGTGGGTGGCACCAACACCTCCCACGGGACCAACGTAACTCGTAGGAACTGACCCCGCAGCCGCGGGTGTCCCGATTTGAGAGTACGATGGTAATTTGCTTATTTCTACACTTAAGCTTGAAAACATGACGTTAGAGGGTGAAAACTCGAAACAGCCCCCGAACGGCCCAGTGGGTGGCAGCAACACCTCCCACGGGACTAACGAAACTCGTAGGAACTGACCCCGCAGCCGCGGGTGTCCCGGTTTGAGAGTACGATGGTAATTTGCTTATTTCTACACTTAGGCTTGAAAACATGGCGTTAGAGGGTGAAAACTCGAAACAGCCCCCGAACGGCCCCGTGGGTGGCACCAACACCTCCCACGGGACCAACGTAACTCGTAGGAACTGACCCCGCAGCCGCGGGTGTCCCGGTTTTGAGAGTACGACGGTAATTTGATTATTTCTACACTTAGGCTTGAAATCATGGCATTAGAGGGTGAAAACTCGAAACAGCCCCCGAACGGCCCCGTGGGTGGCACCAACACCTCCCACGAGACCAACGTAACTCGTAGGAACTGACCCCGCAGCCGCGGGTGTCCCGGTTTGAGAGTACGATGGTAATTTGTTTATTTCTACACTTAGGCTTGAAAACATGGCGTTAGAGGGTGAAAACTCGAAACAGCCCCCGAACGGCCCCGTGGGTAGCACCAACACCTCCCACGGGACCAACGTAACTCGTAGAAACTGACCACGCAGCCGCGGGTGTCCCGATTTTGAGAGTACGACGGTAATTTGCTTATTTCTACATTTAGGCTTGAAAACATGGCGTTAGAGGGTGAAAACTCGAAACCGCCCCCGAACGGCCCCGTGGGTGGCACCAACACCTCCCACAGGACCAACGTAACTCGTAGGAACTAACCCAGCAGCCGCGGGTGTCCCGGTTTTAAGAGTACGACGGTAATTTGCTTGTTTCTACACTTAGGCTTGAAAACATGGCGTTAGAGGGTGAAAACTCAAAACAGCCCCCGAACGGCCCCGTGGGTGGCACCGACACCTCCCACGGGACCAACGTAACTCGTAGGAACTGACCCCGCAGCCGCGGGTGTCCCGGTTTGAGAGTACGACGGTAATTTGCTTATTTCTACACTTAGGCTTGAAAACATGGCGTTAGAGGGTGAAAACTCGAAACAGCCCCCGAACGGCCCCGTGGGTAGCACCAACACCTCCCACGGGACCAACGTAACTCGTAGAAACTGACCACGCAGCCGCGGGTGTCCCGGTTTTGAGAGTACGACGGTAATTTGCTTATTTCTACACATAGGCTTGAAAACATGGCGTTAGAGGGTGAAAACTCGAAACCGCCCCCGAACGGCCCCGTCGGTGGCACCAACACCTCCCACGGGACCAACGTAACTCGTAGGAACTGACCCCGCAGCCGCGGGTGTCCCGGTTTGAGAGTACGACGGTAATTTGCTTATTTCTACACTTAGGATTGAAAACATGGCGTTAGAGGGTGAAAACTCGAAACAGCCCCCGAACGGCCCCGTGAGTGGCACCAACACCTCCCACGGGACCAACGTAACTCGTAGGAACTGACCCCACAGCCGCGGGTGTCCCGGTTTCAGAGTACGAAGCTAATTTGCTTATTTCTGCACTTAGGCTTGAAAACATGGCGTTAGAGGGTGAAAACTCGAAACAGCCCCCGAACGGCCCCGTGGGTGGCACCAACACCTCCCACGGGACCAACGTAACTCGTAGGAACTGACCCCGCAGCCGCGGGTGTCCCGATTTGAGAGTACGATGGTAATTTGCTTATTTCTACACTTAAGCTTGAAAACATGACGTTAGAGGGTGAAAACTCGAAACAGCCCCCGAACGGCCCAGTGGGTGGCAGCAACACCTCCCACGGGACTAACGAAACTCGTAGGAACTGACCCCGCAGCCGCGGGTGTCCCGGTTTGAGAGTACGATGGTAATTTGCTTATTTCTACACTTAGGCTTGAAAACATGGCGTTAGAGGGTGAAAACTCGAAACAGCCCCCGAACGGCCCCGTGGGTGGCACCAACACCTCCCACGGGACCAACGTAACTCGTAGGAACTGACCCTGCAGCCGCGGGTGTCCCGGTTTTGAGAGTACGACGGTAATTTGATTATTTCTACACTTAGGCTTGAAATCATGGCATTAGAGGGTGAAAACTCGAAACAGCCCCCGAACGGCCCCGTGGGTGGCACCAACACCTCCCACGAGACCAACGTAACTCGTAGGAACTGACCCCGCAGCCGCGGGTGTCCCGGTTTGAGAGTACGATGGTAATTTGTTTATTTCTACACTTAGGCTTGAAAACATGGCGTTAGAGGGTGAAAACTCGAAACAGCCCCCGAACGGCCCCGTGGGTAGCACCAACACCTCCCACGGGACCAACGTAACTCGTAGAAATTGACCACGCAGCCGCGGGTGTCCCGATTTTGAGAGTACGACGGTAATTTGCTTATTTCTACACTTAGGCTTGAAAACATGGCGTTAGAGGGTGAAAACTCGAAACCGCCCCCGAACGGCCCCGTGGGTGGCACCAACACCTCCCACAGGACCAACGTAACTCGTAGGAACTAACCCAGCAGCCGCGGGTGTCCCGGTTTTAAGAGTACGACGGTAATTTGCTTGTTTCTACACTTAGGCTTGAAAACATGGCGTTAGAGGGTGAAAACTCAAAACAGCCCCCGAACGGCCCCGTGGGTGGCACCGACACCTCCCACGGGACCAACGTAACTCGTAGGAACTGACCCCGCAGCCGCGGGTGTCCCGGTTTGAGAGTACGACGGTAATTTGCTTATTTCTACACTTAGGCTTGAAAACATGGCGTTAGAGGGTGAAAACTCGAAACAGCCCCCGAACGGCCCCGTGAGTGGCACCAACACCTCCCACGGGACCAACGTAACTCGTAGGAACTCACCCCGCAGCTGCGGGTGTCCCGGTTTGAGAGTACGACGGTAATTTACTTATTTCTACACTTAGGCTTGAAAACATGGCGTTAGAGGGTGAAAACTCGAAACAGCCCCCGAACGGCCCCGTGGGTGGAACCAACACCTCCCACGGGACCAACGTAACTCGTAGGGACTGACCCCACAGCTGCGGGTGTCCCGGTTTTGAGAGTACGACGGTAATTTGCTTATTTCTACACTTAGGCTTGAAAACATGGCATTAGAGGGTGAAAACTCGAAACAGTCCCCGAACGGCCCCGTGGGTGGCACCAACACCTCCCACGGGACCAACGTAACTCGTAGGAACTGACCCCGCAGCCGCGGGTGTCCCGGTTTGAGAGTACGACGGTAATTTGTTTATTTCTACACTTAAGCTTGAAAACATGGCGTTAGAGGGTGAAAACTCGAAACAGCCCCCGAACGGCCCCGTGGGTAGCACCAACACCTCCCACGGGACCAACGTAACTCGTAGAAACTGACCACGCAGCCGCGGGTGTCCCGGTTTTGAGAGTACGATGGTAATTTGCTTATTTCTACACTTAGGCTTGAAAACATGGCGTTAGAGGGTGAAAACTCGAAACCGCCCCCGAACGGCCCCGTGGGTGGCACCAACACCTCCCACGGGACCAACGTAACTCGTAGGAACTGACCCCGCAGCCGCGGGTGTCCCGGTTTGAGAGTACGACGGTAATTTGCTTATTTCTACACTTAGGCTTGAAAACATGGCGTTAGAGGGTGAAAACTCGAAACAGCCCCCGAACGGCCCCGTGAGTGGCACCAACACCTCCCACGGGACCAACGTAACTCGTAGGAACTGACCCCGCAGCCGCGGGTGTCCCGGTTTGAGAGTACGACGGTAATTTGCTTATTTCTACACTTAGGCTTGAAAACATGGCGTTTGAGGGTGAAAACTCGAAACAGCCCCCGAACGGCCCCGTGGGTGGCACCAACACCTCCCACGGGACCAACGTAACTCGTAGGAACTGACCCCGCAGCTGCGGGTGTCCCGGTTTGAGAGTACGACGGTAATTTGCTTATTTCTACACTTAGGCTTGAAAACAAGGCGTTAGAGGGTGAAAACTCGAAACAGCCCCCGAACGGCCCCGTGGGTGGCACCAACACCTCCCACGGGACCAACGTAACTCGTAGGAACTGACCCCGCAGCCGCGGGTGTCCCGGTTTTAAGAGTACGACGGTAATTTGCTTATTTCTACACTTAGGCTTGAAAACATGGCGTTAGAGGGTGAAAACTCAAAACAGCCCTCGAACGGCCCCGTGGGTGGCACCGACACCTCCCACGGGACCAACGTAACTCGTAGGAACTGACCCCGCAGCCGCGGGTGTCCCGGTTTGAGAGTACGACGGTAATTTGCTTATTTCTACACTTAGGCTTGAAAACATGGCGTTAGAGGGTGAAAACTCGAAACAGCCCCCGAACGGCCCCATGAGTGGCACCAACACCTCCCACGGGACCAACGTAACTCGTAAGAACTGACCCCGCAGTCGCGGGTGTCCCGGTTTGAGAGTACGACGGTAATTTACTTATTTCTACACTTAGGCTTGAAAACATAGCGTTAGAGGGTGAAAACTCGAAACAGCCCCCGAACGGCCCCGTGGGTGGCACCAACACCTCCCACGGGACCAACGTAACTTGTAGGGACTGACCCCACAGCTGCGGGTGTCCCGGTTTGAAATTACGACGGTAATTTGCTTATTTCTACACTTAGGCTTGAAAACAAGGCGTTAGAGGGTGAAAACTCGAAACAGCCCCCGAACGGCCCCGTGGGTGGCACCAACACCTCCCACGGGACCAACGTAACTCGTAGGAACTGACCCCGCAGCCGCGGGTGTCCCGGTTTTGAGAGTACGACGGTAATTTGCTTATTTCTACACTTAGGCTTGAAAACATGGCGTTAGAGGGTGAAAACTCGAAACAGCCCCCGAACGGCCCCGTGGGTGGCACCAACACCTCCCACGGGACCAACGTAACTCGTAGGAACTGACCCCGTAGCCGCGGGTGTCCCGGTTTGAGAGTACGACGGTAATTTTCTTATTTCTACACTTAGGCTTGAATTCATTGCGTTAGAGGGTGAAAACTCGAAACAGCCCCCGAACGGCCCCGTGGGTGGCACCAACACCTCCCACGGGACCAACGTAACTCGTAGGAACTGACCCCGCAGCCGCGGGTGTCCCGGTTTGAGAGTACGATGGTAATTTTCTTATTTCTACACTTAGGCTTGAAAACATGGCGTTAGAGGGTGAAAACTCGAAACAGCCCCCGAACGGCCCCGTGGGTGGCACCAACACCTCCCACGGGACCAACGTAACTCGTAGGAACTGACCCCGCAGCCGCGGGTGTCCCGGTTTGAGAGTACGACGCTAATTTGCTTCTTTCTACACTTAATTTTCATATTTCTACTTGGTTACTGATAATTTTAACTCATATATGCAATTTTTCAGCTTCATTATATTTTTTGTAAAACTACTTGGTTACTGATATTTTTGTTTTTTGTATCCTATCATTTGTAGGATTTTTGCACGTGGATCAAATGAAGGATGCAATGGTTTACAACATGATGATTATTTATATGTTGTGGACATTCAGGATAATGTTTTTTATGTGTTATAGCCGTGCAGGCTTTTATTGTTTAGTTTTATGGTCGTGCGGGCTTTTATAATTTGATTGTTGAATTTTATATCCGTGCGGGCTTTATAATAAGCAGGTTTTTCATTTACAGGTTTTGGAATGTCAAGAAAACAGAGGAAACTCTGCCCAATTTTTTTTTGGTCTGTGAATTATTAAGACGTGTAATATTTTTAAGTTTGTATATATATTTGTTTATTAACAACATTCTCAATTCGCAATTTATGATTTTTTTTTATTGTTTTGCCTATAATAAATATTTGTAACACCTCGTAGCAACCGACGGTGCACTCACAGGACCTCCAATTTTAGGATTGGACAAAAAAAAATACATTTTTTTAAAATTATAGATAAATATGGTCATGGACTTTGTCCATGACCATTTTAATTTTTTTTTTGTCGCGCTTAAAAATGGTCGCGGCCAAAGTCCGTGACCATTTTTTTTATTTTTTGTCACGGTAATGGGTCGCGGATTTGTCACGGTTGTGGGTCACGAAAAAGAGCCGCGACCAATTTTTTTTAATTTTTTTTGTCACGAAAGTGGGTCGCGGACTTTTGCCACGACCAATTTGTCACGGTTATGGGTCACGAATTAGGGCCGCGACCCGTCACGGCATGGGTCACGGCCAAAGTCCGCGACCATCTGCCGTGACCCCTCTTGGCCGTGACCATTTTTTGGTCACGGACTTGGGCCGCGACCCACGAAAATGGTCACGCCAGAAATGGTCACGGCCGAAGTCCGCGACCCACAGTTTTGGTCAGGGATTTTGGCCGTGACCAATCGCCAGTTTTGGTGTAGTGGCCCTGAAGGTGATTCAGAGGCTAGCCTTGGTAAGTCTTCTCTTACTTCTATGTTTTTTATAATATTCTATTCAATATTTCTTTCGCTAATATTTATCTTCTTTGCAGTTTATGACTGACTTCGTCGTTCTCTACCGTACTCGCGACGAGCTGGTGAAGAGGAATGCTGATATGGAGAAGAAGAATGCTAAGTTGGAGGCCAGCTTGAGGACTGCCAATAACGCCCAGAAGTCCTCCGATCTCGCCCTGACTGAAGCTAATCGAGTGAAGAAGGCGGCGACTAAGGAGCTAGATGAGTAGAGGCAGTCCTATGACTTGGTCTGCATGAGAAAGTTGACTGTGGTGGAGGAGAATATGGTGCTTGTAGAAAGGGTAAAGAAGGTGGAATCCGAGGCAGCCACCCTCAAGGAAAGCTCGTATAACACTAGATGGGCTCTTGCGTATGAGGATGCTGATGTTCAGATTGGCTATATCAGTCGTCTGAACTTCAAGAAGGGTTGGAATAAGTCTCTCTTGGCTACCGAGGTGGATATCGACTCCCCATTATTTGATGAGCATGATCCTAGCCCAAGACCTATTATGGATGATGCACCTGCTCTTTCCATCGACGAAGGTGTTTTTGCTGCCCAGAATGTCCCTATTGGTTCTCCTTCTGACCTGGGGACAGTGATCGCTCCATCTGAGGGAGGTGTTCCTGCTTCTACAGACAAGGGAAAATAAACAGCAACCTCGGAGCAAACTGAGGTTGCCAGCTAGCCTGCTCTAGGGAACTCTTTGTATTTTTTCTTTGTTTGTTCTTTCCTTTTGATCGTTAATGCACCTGGAACCTTTCTTTTTAATGAAATGAAATCTTTTTCCTTTATGCATACTGATTCTTTTTCTTTTTAATGCTTGTATGGCTTGTAGTTGATTGATGTTGATGATTATATACCCGCTACTTCTCAACTGGGAAAGATCCTTGGTCCTGATGCGAGTAATCAAGTTTACAGGGCTTTTGTAAGGATTTGTAAATCTCTTCGATCAAGGAACAAGGAGTATAAAAACCAATCAGAGCTCGTTGATAAGCTGAAGGACAGGCTCCAAGAGATAGAAGAGGTTGGTGCTTTCGTTCAAGAGGAAGTGAATGCTCTGAGAGCTAGGCTTCTGGATGCCTCTGAGATCAATCAGGTCGTAGAAGTTCTTTAACAAGGGAATGAAGATCCAATGAGGGAGGTGTCGCGACTTAGAGAGCATGCGTCGAGCGTTGCCACCCAAGTTTTACGGGGTTCCTCCTCATCGGCTGGTCCGCGAGCTAGTACAGTTGATAAGGGTTCAGCTAGGGAGATCGACGATCTTCGAGGAGATGTTCGTCGAGCATATGTGATAGCTACTGGGCTCCAAGGAGATGTTACGCTGATGAGGCATCTGTTCAAGAAATTTCCTACGCGGGTATGGGCCGAGGGTTATGATCAGGGTTGGACAGATGCTCCAACGAGGTTAGCAGGGGTTGAAGAGTTGTCCTTTATTAGGGGATGGTTGAATGCTCTCAGGGAGTTGAAGGTCCCCAGGAACTCAATACTCTGGTATCGTCACGAGGTCTCCCCTTCGACTCTGATGCCTAACCCTTTCAGGAAGGACGACCAGTGGGTCCCAATAGATGCTATCCCCAGGCATCTACTGGAGCTGGATACAGATGAAGTTGAGGAAGAATTAGCTCCTACCGAAACGACGACCGAAGAGCGCAAGTAGCTGATTATCTTACTTAGAGGCCCAATCCACATTAGGATTTATTTAATTCAATGCAACTCTTTGTAAATGTAATGAAGTACTAAAATATTTATGTTTTGGGTGATTCGCCAACTAAACATATGTTGTGTGTTTTCTACTTCATTGATTTTTCAACTATCTTCTGCTCTTCTTAGCCAACTAGAGTTGTTTTATCGAGTGAATGTCCTCCCAGTTTGGTATGCTTATAAGATACCATTCTGCCCCACTTTATCTTTTAGATTGTGTCGTCACACTCCCTTAGGCCTAAGTGTGGCAATAGCGAGGACACACCTAGCACCGGATGTTCCATCCGAACAGGATTAGGCATAAATTCTTCCCATTTATTTATCCCCGTAATTTAGATGGTTTTATCGCTGCGCGCAATGTAATTCAAGTGGATTATATCGTATTTTTGATAATGACAAGTTTCTAATGAGTACGTCGAGTTTCGTGTGTTCATCATCTATTTTGCAGGTTTTCGGTGCTATCAACTAAGTTCCATACCAAAAGCTCCAAGGAAACACAAGAAAGCAAGGTTTCCATAAAGACTGACAAAAGGGAACCGAACCCTAGTGAGGAAAAACGAATTGAATCCCTCATGGGCAAGTCTTCTTCAAAAGATGGAAAAACGAACAGATCCCATGTTCGAAGATGTATTATGTAAAAGCTATAAAAGATGGAATCGAACCAAAGCATTTACCCGGATCGGTTCTGTTATCGAATTTTCGGAATTATCCACTTGTAAAAATAGAGTCCTAGTGAAGCTAAAACTCCTGAATTTTTGTAGGCTTTATAAACCCGAATTTTTATCATTTTTTAGACGGAGAATTTTAGTTAATTTTCCATTCTTTTTCAGAAACCCTAGTTTAGATACAATTTATTCTTTTAATTTCAAGATTGAAGCTTTGTTCAGATTTCAGTGATTACCAGTAATTCTAGTTAATACTTTGAGTGCTTTGGTAAGATTAGTAAGTAATTTTATATGTTTAATTCCTTTTTACATCATTCTACCAATTTTCAATAGTTTAATCATGGTTTTCTGCACATCAAACACGGTTTTCATCAATTTCAGCATGCTAGGCTAAACTTTTTACGGCCGGGGTACATGAACCCAGCCTGATGTGATAATTGTGTGTGCTTAACATTAATCCTCTGAATTTAGTGATTGATTATGATCGTATTGCGTAGGGATACGACAATTGAAGATCTTTAGATCTTGATTGCTTCTGAGTAACCGGGATGCTTTAGAATACAATTCGAGTGCAACTATCGATACCGATTTACTCGTCCTCAGATTAAGTATGATGCGGGATTGAACCTCATATACGTAATGCTTGGGAGTACTAAATTCTGGGTCAAATTAATCAGTTAAATTTACGATTAGTATTATACCGGCAATACACTAGGGTTGGGGGATTGTATTCCCGTTTTGTTTTTCCCATCACATAGTTTAAAGTTTTAAATTATCTTTCATTAATATTTTAGGTAACTTAGTATAATTGCACCTTTTCTTAATTTCATAATTTCACTTAGTTGTAATCAATTCTCGAAACCAACTCATTTCTCCTTTCTTTTTAGAGTCAAAGTTAGGATTCCTTCATATTTTCCCATCGTTACAACTCCGTTGTCCTAGTTCCCCGTGGATATGATTTTGACTTACTGGGTTTATTACTAACGCGATAGGCTTGCACTTGAGCCTAGAGTGAACGCACATTAGAGACACTTTCTGAGTCGCGTCAAGTTTTTGGCGCCGTTTTCGGGGAATTAGGTAGACTTAGGATTAGATCGAGTTAATCTAAAACTTTGACCAAAAAAATCCAAAAACATAAGAAAATTCAAAAAGCACAAAAAGATCCATCATCATCTCTCACAAGCTGTTAATGCAAAATTCTGAACTCACTCCCACACCTCATAATACTCCAACCCACATTCATGAAAATCCAATAGTTGAGTACGACCCCGATAGCCCCCACACTCCTAACGCCCCACAGTTCTGGATCCCACCTCCCACACCGTCACACTCAATCTCAAATAACACTCCCTTTTCTTCCTTAGGACACACCTCTAAGCATGCTTCGAGTACACCAAGTGAGGACACCGAGTCGATAAGAGAGAGAGAGATGTCGCAACACGGTAGTGCAGCCGTCGGTGAGGAAGAGGCCCCATACCGCCCGCTGAGAGAAATCTTATATCCCGAGCGCACTGTCACTCCGGGATGCATTATACTCCCATATAATGCCAGGAAATTTCATTTTAAAAATGGGATAATCCAGATGTTACCCCATTATCATGGTATGGATTCTGAAAAACCATATCTCCATATCAGGGAATTTGAGGATGTGTGTGATACCCTGAATGATCAAACGTGCACATAAGAGGTGATCCGCCTCAAACTCTTTCCCTTCTCACTAAAAGATAAAGCTAAGACCTGGCTATGGTCTTTGCCTCCAAGCTCGATCCCATCTTGTAATGAGTTGCAATCTAGATTTCTCAAGAAATTCTTCCCACCACATCGAACGATCTCCATAAAGGCTCAAATTCAAGCATTTAGACAATCTGAAAATGAGCCATTTCATCGATGTTACGAGCATTTCAATGAGTTAGTTATTCCTTGCCCACATCATGGATTTGATACAGCGCAAATCATTTATTTCCTGTATAATGGGCTGAATCTTACCTCCAAGCAACTCATTGAAACCATGGGCAGTGGTCCGTGTGTCTATTTAGATGCCCACGATGCTGAGCTTCATCTGAGGTACATCGCCGAGACTACCCAATCTTGAGATACTTCTGATCCTAACGCTCAAAATTGAAATCATCAAGTGACCACCACTCCAGCGGCGTCCGGTCTATTTCACGTAGATAAGAATTCTATGACGGACAGTCGATTGGATACCCTTGAGAAAGGATTTCGAGACCTATGCGAGATATATGGAAAAGGACCAGCTGGATCCGTACCAAACTCCGTCGAGAAGGTGTGTGCGATTTGTGAGGTGGGTCATTCAACTAAGGAATGGCCGACTATACCCGCCTACAAAGTGATGCTTTAAGAGCAAGTTAGTGGTATAGGAGGATTTAAGGGTAATTTTGGTGCACCGCACGGGAATTCTTACAACCCTTTATGGAAAAATCATCCTGGTTTTAGCTATGGGCAACAACATGCTGCGATGAAACCTCCTTCACATGTTGCCCCTCCTCCACCACAACACTTTCAACAAGCTCCACACATGCAAGGACATGTGCAAGCACCACCACCTCAAGGAGCATATATCCCTCCACCACGAAGAACTCTCGAGGATACTATGAATCCATTTATCAATAGCCAGACTGCAACCAATGCTAGATATGATCGCCTGATCAGTGACATAAATGTAAATCTGTCAAAGATACAATCCTCGTAGAGCGTCCAAGAGAAGGGCAAGTTTCCTGCCCAGGGCCAAAGACCTCCCCAATGTCAAACTAGTGTTAGCTCCACAACCCATGACCATCCGGAGCAATGTAGCGCAATTACCACTCTACATAGTGGGAGAGTAGTTGACTTGTCACCTCCCCCACACGATGAAACCAAATACAAGGAGATTTCGCCCAACACGAAAGAGGCCGAAGATATCCCTTTGAATGAGAGTGATAAAGAAGGAACTAGTGAGCTCGAGGTAGTAGTGAAACCCCCCATCGCTGCCCTAAAACCCTCAACGGTTGGTCCCGAACTCCAAAGGCACTTCTCGAGATGATGTTTTGGATGTACTTAAGTAAGTAAAGATCAATTTACCTTTCCTCGAGACCATACAGAAAATTCCCACGTACGCTAAGTTCATTAAGGACTTACTCATGGTGAAACGCAAGCTAAAGGTAAATAAGAATGTCTTTTTGGCCCAAAATGTCAGTTCAATTTTATCGAGTGACCTTCCGTTAAAGTATAAATATCCGGGTGCACCCACCATTTTGTGCATTATGGGGAAGAATCGAATTGAAAGGGCGCTAACAGATTTAAGAGCGAGTGTTAACATTCTACCCTATTCAATCTATAAGAAACTCGATTTGGGAGAACTCAAGCCCACAAATATGACTCTCCAGCTCGCGGATCGCTCTGTGAAGATGCCTCGGGGAATCGTTGAGGATGTGATTGTCCAAATAGACACTTTCTACTTCCTAGTGAACTTTGTCATTTGGGACGAGGAGCCCTCCATTCTTCTAAGCAATCATGTTCCCATTATCCTCGGTCGCCAATTCTTAGCTACGGCTAATGCTCTCATCAATACTCGGAGTGGGTGAATGCAATTAATATTTGGGAACATGACCCTCGATACAAATATTTTTAATAATATCAAGAACGAGGGTGACGAAGGAGAACCGCGAGAGTCGGATCTTTTAGGAGAAACACACGAGCATGGGAGGACCCACAAGCGAGAGCCGATAGGGGTATGCCTTGTTACATCAAGTGAGAGCGATTATTTAGAGGGCATATGGAGAAGTTCGTATGAGTGCTTAGAGGAGAGCTAATGACAAGACACGATAGATATTTTTCTCCTCGAGCACTACCTAATGATGCTGAAATCTAGCACCACCAGGTAAGTGATGATGATCTCAAACAGTAGTAACCATGTCAATCATGGAGATGTGTATAAGTGTGTAGAAGGAGATGAGTATAAGAGGAATAAGACAATGATGTATAATGGTTCAGCCAATTAGGCCTACATCCATTGTGAGTGCGTGATCCACTAAGTATGGGCACTAATGGCCTTGGATACAATGCACATAAGCTCCCTTTCTCTCTCTAATGTGTGTACAAGCAGATTTTTAGCTAGGGTTACAATTATCGATCCCTCTATAGGGTTGTAGGTGATAAGTATATATAGGTCTTTGGGGGTGTAGTGTACCCCCCAAATATGCATGGTACATGTGAATGATGATCTAGCCAATCTCCTGTTGACACCTGTAGATGCCAAATGATGACATAATATTCCCTCACATGAGGGGGTGATATTGTTATAACGGTCTTCCACGTGCCATGTGAGCCCCACGCGCACTATTCCACATGTCTCCCAAACCACGCGCTGTGATGATGTCACCCTTGGCCTATGATATGAGGTCGAGGGCAAAGTTCCTTATGGAAGTGAGTCTGGCCTAATTTAGGCCTCGTACTGTCGTACCCTCGGAGGGTCGTCTGTGCCTGATGAGGGGTCGGCCCCTTGAAAGGTCGTCTGGACCATGATGAGGGGTCGGCCCCTTGAAGGGTCGTCTGGCTTGATAAGGGGTCGGCCCCTTGAAAGGTCGTTTGGGACTGATGAGGGGTCGTCCCCTTGAAAGGTCATCTGGTCCTGATGAGGGGTCGGCCCCTTGAAGGGTCGTCTAGGCCGGATGAGGGGTCGACCCCTGGAGGGTCGTCTGGGCCTCATGAGGTGTCGGCCCCTTGAAGGGTCGTCTGGGCCTGATGAGGGGTCGACCCCTGGAGGGTCGTCTGGGCCTCGTCCAGTTATAGGGTACCCTCGGCCTGGCCGAGGGTACATACGGGTATATCAATCACCCCCCAGCCCTTAGCCATCGATATTGTTGAGATGGCTAAGGGATAGTGTTTCCCTTGAGATGAGTGTATGGCCAGTTAGATGCATGACACCTGTCAAGTTTTTATCCAGCGTCATTACAGTTTTCTAGGCATGGCGACTGCACACTGCTTGGGACTTCGTGACCTAATGATGCCCTCCTCGTGGGTTGTGCTCTGCATTGGTTAATAGGCCCATTCATTAGCAAGGTATTTAAGCAATTTTTGAAATTATTTCTTTTCTTCTTCTTCTTCGCGCCTGAACTCTCTCTCTCTCTCTCTAGCTTCTCACCGACTTTCTAGCCATTTTTATAATTTTGACGTTTCGAGTTTGGCAGTCCCGCTATTTCTTCTCAGGTAATCCCTCTGCCCTAGTGCCCTCTTTATTTTCATTTCTGTTTGCTTTCTTATTTTGGGCTCATAGGGTTGGATTCTCCCTAAGCTGTTTCATAACTTTTTCGGCGCATTCTCCGGTGGTCTGTTCTTGAATGTTCTTGATAAAAACCCTTTAATTCTTTGGTTTTGATCGAAAAGTCCAACCTGGTCAATTGTGAGATTGTTTGTAGTTGGCTTAGCCAAATTCTTCTAAGTGTAGGGTCTTCCCCTTAATGTTTAGGAGGCTTTACAGTTTAGTTGAGGAGTTTCCATCCCTGAGAGAGAAGTTCTTTGTAGAGATTAGGCGAATAGAGGAAGAGGAGGAGAGAAGATGAGGGGCCGACCCTAATTAGGTACGACCGATTTTTCCCATTCCATTAGCCACAATATTACCATCTGAGTCTTGTGGGTCGTCCTGCAGGTATATCAGACCATCTTTGGGAAATGACTGCCCCGAGCTTATTATCTGGTCTGGGAAAGAAAAAAGGCAATGAGCCTCAGCAAGCTCCGAGGAAGACAAAGACCATGGGGACGACGCATGTTGAGCCGACCTTCGACAGGCAAAAGAGGAAAGAACCATAAGTCCCCGTTGACCCTCGGCCAGATTCTAGGATGAGGGCAAGGGTGGAGGCATCTGAGGGGACCGCCTCTTCTTCCAGTATAGGGGCCTTCTGGTCCCAAAACTTGGCATTTTTGAAGGCCGAGTCATCTTCTATGATTGCCAACCTGAGGGCGGCCAAGGCGTCTATATTTTCTGCCCCCTCGGCTGCCGAATATAAGTTCTTGTCCAAGATGCCCCCAACGAAGGTGTATGACTATGGTCTGCACACTCTGGTTCAGGTACTTGTTCATAATTGAATTTTTCACCAATTGTTTCATTGGCCTCTTAACAACTGTTTATCATTTTTCCGTGCAGCCTGTCTGTGCCTTTACCTCGGCCACCAAGTGGATGGATAAAAATCAACAAAAATTTCATGAGGTCAAGAGGGCCATTCAGTACGAGGTTGATCTGCAGACGAAGCTGGAGACTGCAAGGGATGAACTAGAGAGTGTCAGGATCGGACATGCCAGGGCCTTGGATGAGCTAACGAAGTAGCACGATGCAGAATTGCAGGCTAAGGACGCGCTTATAAAAGAGAAGGACGAGGACTTGATCAACTTGGGGGTTCAGTTCAAGGCCGATCTTAAGGTGGCTGTGAAGAAAGCCGAGGCCGATGCTTTGGAGTCCTACAAACTCTCGGATGAGTTTCAAGACTTCGGTCTTGAATACTTATAGAGGGGGATTAGAATGGCCTGTCGGTGGGTCGTCCTTAAGTTTGCTGACGCTGTATCTTCTGTCCGCCCCTCTATCGAAGCAGTCCAACTGGACGACCCCCTAATTGCTGAGGCTTTGGCACATGTGGAGTCTCAAGTGCACGTCGAGGGTATCGGCACGTCTGAGGATCAACCTATCATGGTCGTTGAGGAGACTTCTCTTATCGACGTTGAGGCCTTGCCCTCTGATGTTGCTCAATAGGGTGGTTGTTTGTAGCCAATACCCTCTTTATGTACCCCATTAATATACCTTATTTTTGTAGAACAAACATCCTTTTGTAATATTTCATTTATAATATCATCTATTTTGTTGTCTTCCATACTCGTATCTTGTGTGATTTGTATTGTGAATTTTTTATATTAACAATATCACTAACCCCTCCCTCGCCTTTCTTGAGGGTGAATGGGGGGGTCGTGCCCAACATTCACCCTCATTATAGCCGAGGGTGGTTTCCACCAATTTTAATTGATAAGGTTAATAAAGTCCCCCTCGTCTTTCTTGAGGGCAAAGGTGGGGTCGTCCCCATAGTTGGCCCTCATTATAGCCGAGGGTTGCCTTTACCAAATTAATGGTTTTTAATCAAGTCCTCCCTCGTCTTTCTTGAGGGCAATGGTGGGTTCGTCCCCACCATTGACCCTCATTATAGCCGAGGGTTGCCTTTACCAAATTAATGGTTTTTAAGTTCTCCCTCTTCTTTCTTGAGGGCAAAGGTGGGGTCGTCCCCACCATTGACCCTCATTATAGCTGAGGGTTGCCTTTACCAAATTAATGGTTTTTAAGTCCTCCCTCGTCTGTCTTGAGGACAAAGGTGGGGTCGTCCCCACCGTTGACCCTCATTATAGCCGAGGGTTGCTTTTACTAACTTAATGGTTTTAAATCAAGTCTTCCCTCGTCTTTCTTGAGGGAAAGGTGGGGTCATCCCCACCATTGACCCTCATTATAGCCGAGGGTTATTTTTACCAAATTAATGGTTTTTAAGTTCTCCCTCGTCTTTTTTTAGGGCAAAGGTGGGGTCATCCCCACCATTGACCCTCATTATAGCCGAGGGTTGTTTTTACCAAATTAATGGTTTTTAATCAAGTCCTCCCTCGTCTTTCTTAAGGGAAAAGGTGGGGTCGTCCCCACCATTGACCCTCATTATAGTCGAGGGTTGTTCCCCAAAGATGATCCCAGACATACTAGAACTGGCAAACACAAGATGAGAGGAAACACTAATATTTCTCATTAACATTCCAAGTGTTCTGTTGGAGCAACACCCATTACAATTATGGTCCGTCAGGACATTACAACACTACTGATAGTATTTCTTAAAATGATCTGCATTCCAGGGGTTGGAAAAGGGTTCCCCTTCTAGGTTTTCTAGCGTATAGGTCCCAGGTAAAACTTCATCAATGACCCTATATGGGCCATGCCAATTCGGGTGGAGTTTGTTGGGCTTCTGCCAAGTCTTTTTGAGGACTAAGTCCCCCACTGCAATTGGCCTCTGCTTCACCCTTTGGTTGTAACACCTTGCAGTCCTCTGCTGGTAGGCAACTTGCCTTATCTCGGTGTCTTCCCTCCTTTCCTTAATCAGGTCTAAGTCAAGTCTCCTTTCTTCCATATTTTTCTGGGGGTCATACATTTGGACCCTGTGAGTAGGAAACCCAATTTCGGTGGGGATGACGGCTTCTGAAACATAAGCTAGCATGAACGGGGTTTCTCCGGTAGAGGTCTTTATTGTCGTCCTGTAAGCCCATAGTACAACATATAACTCCTCAACCCATCTTCCTTTTGCCTCCTCGATTCTCTTCTTGATCCCATCTAGGGTTGTTCTATTTGTAACCTCCGTTTTCTCGTTGGCCTGGGGTAGAGAAGAATTGTTTGATACTCACCCTTTCACAGTACTTCTCTAGAGATGTATTCTTGAATTGGGTCCCGTTATTCGAGATGAGGGTGTTGGGGAGACCATATCTGCATATAATATTTTTCCAAATGAACTGAAAGGTCTTCTGCTCTGTGATCGTTAACATCGGCTCTGCCTTCACCCATTTTGAAAAATAGTCAATTGCCACGATGAGGAACCGATAGTTATTGATGGCCCTAGGCAAGGGGCCTACTAGGTCGATCCCCCACACTACAAATGGCCATGGGGATGTAATGGAGGCAAGAGGCTGATGGGCTTGGTGAGGGATGGTGGCAAATTTTTGACATTTGTCACACTTTTTTACATATGCCGTGGCATCTTTCCCCAAGGTCGGCCACCAGTACCCTTAGGTTACTATCCTCTTCACCAAAGACCTACCCCCAATGTGGCTTCAACGCGACCCCTCATGCATGTCTTGAAAAATGCGTGGGACTTCGGATGGGTGCACACACCTAAGTAAGGGGAGCAAAAACCCCTTTTTGTACAAGGTGTTTTACAGCTCTGTATCTTAACTTCTTCCTTTCTTGCCTTGCTTATAGCATCTACCCTCTTTAATGTATCTGATCAGGGGGTCCATCCATGAAGTATCCTTAGAAACATTTAAGCAAGTGCCAAGTGTTCCCTCAGCATCTTCAATAGTTGGTCGAAGCAAAATTTCCACTGGGACTGTCCTCCTGATATCTGTCCAAGTTGTTGAGGCCAGCCCGGCAAGTGCATTGGCTCGGCCATTGTCATGCCTAGGTATCCTCTTCAATTTCACTTCTCTGAAGCCCTTCAGTAATGACCTTACTTTCTCAAGGTACTTGGCCATCCTCTCATCCTTGGCCTCGTAGGCTCCTAGTATCTGATTCACTACTAGCCTCGAATCACTATGGACCAGAACCTGGACGACACTAAGAGACTTGACCAAGGAGAGGCCTGCTATCAAGGCCTCATATTAGGACTCGTTGTTGGAGGCTTTGAAGTTGAACCTCAGGGTGTACTCAATGTATGTGCCATCGGGTGTTGATACTATCAGTCCAGCTCCACTTTCGCTGTCGCGGGAGGACCCGTCAACGAAGAGGCTCCACACAGTCTTTTCCTCTGAGAAATTTCCCTCGGTGAGGGATCCCTATCTAAAGAGGTATCTTCCCTCTTCGTTTTCGACCACTTTCCTTCCAGAGGTGCTTGTCTCAGCCTTATCTGCAAGTGTGTCGGTGAGCCTGTCTTGTTGGGTATCTGTCTTCCTCAGGCTCTCATCCTCGGCTTCATCATCTTCCCAAGTAAACTCAGCCATGAAATCTGCCAATGCTTTCCCCTTAATGGCTGTCCTAGGTTGATACACAATGTCAAACTCCCCCAGCTCTATAGCCCAGGCCATTAACCTGCCTGATTTTTATGGCTTGTGTATGACCTGCCTAAGAGGAGAGTCAGTGAGGATGACCATTATGTGGGACTGGAAGTATGTCTTCATTTTTCTTGATGCATGGATCAAGGCATAAGCTAACTTCTCCATCTTTGGGTATATTTGCTCTTCTACCTGGAGTACCTTACTGTTGAAATACACTGGCCTCTGTACCCCGTCTTCGTCTTTGACGATTGCAGCGCTAATGGCTGAATCGAGACAGCTAGATACACATAGAGTCGTTCACCCTGCACTGGTCGTGACAACATCAAGGGAGACCCTAGGTATGACTTTATCTCCCTGAAAGCATCCTCGCTCCATTCGAAGGCCTTTCTAATAATTTTGAAGAACGGTAAGCACCTGTCAGTGGTTCTGGACACTAACCTATTCAAAGCAGTCACTCTCCCCATGAGCCTCTGAACGTCTTTAATGGTCTTGGGGGTCTTCATCTCCATAAGGGATTTTATCTTTTTAGGGTTGGCCTCGATGCCTCTTTGGTTGACAATGAACCCCAAGAACTTCCTTGCGCTGACCCCGAAGACACACTTGGTCGGGTTGAGCTTCATCTGGTACTTATCCATCATGTTAAATGTCCTTTCAAGGTTAGCCACATGATCCTCTGCCTTCAAACTCATAGTCAGCATGTCATCTACATAGACCTCCATAAACTTCCCAATTTGTTCTTCAAACATTTTATTTACAAGGCGATGATACGTTGCCCCTGCATTCTTCAGGCCAAAGGGCATGACCCTATAACAGTATGTCCCCTTATCGGTAATGAAGGTTGTTTTCTCCGAGTCTTCAGGGTCCATAAAGATCTGGTTGTACCCTGAATAGGCATCCATGAAGCTCATGAGCTCATGGCATGCGATAGCGTCTACTATCTGGTCAATGCGGGGGAGAGGGAAGTTATCTTTGGGACAATGCTTGTTGAGGTCGGTGAAGTCCACACACATTCTCCACTTCCCGTTGGCCTTTGGGATAATGACTGCTTTGGATAGCCATTCAGAGTAGATGACCTCTCTGATAAACTCAGCATCTTCTAATTTTTTGACCTCCTTTATGACCTCATACTTCTCTCTAGAGTAAATTCTCCTCTTCTGCTTTACCGGCTTTGCACCCTCTACCATGTTGAGCTTGTGGCACATAATTTCAGGGTCGATCCCCGGCATATCCGCATGACTCCAAGCAAAGACACTATGTCTTCTCCTCAACAGTTTAATGAGGTCTTCCTTGATATTTGGCTTCAGAGACTTGTCGACTTGGACGGTTTTTTCTGGGTCATCCTCATTGAGGATGATGGATTCTACCTCTTCCGCGGCCTCTCCTTTCTTCATCTTCTTCTCGTCTCTGGGGTCTAGGGTATCAATATTATAAGTGGTTGTAGCCTTCCTGTGTGCCTCTCTTTCTTCAGCGGAGTTGTAATAACATTCCCGTGCTGTCGTATGGTCTCCCTGAACTTCCCCCACCCCGTAAGGGATTGGAAATTTAATCATCTGATGGACCGTAGACGTCACAGCTTCGAACCCCTTGAGGGCTACCCGCCCCAGTATAATATTATAGGCCGAAAAGACATGTTCATCCATCACAAAGAAGCTGACCTTCTTGGTAAGCCATCTCGGCCACTTGTCCCCCATCTTGACATCGGCCTCATACACTCCGAGGGGATGAAACTTTTCCCCACTGAACCCAATTAATGGGTGATGGTACGGGACGAGTCTTGCACGGCTGAGACCTAAGGCTTTGAAGCATGGCCAAAACATCACGTGTGCAGAGCTACCCCCATCTACCAAGATCCTAGGCACCTCACATCCATATACCCTGGTAGTGATGACGAGAGGGTCATCATGTGGGGCTAAGAGGCCTTTGAAGTCCATTCTTGAGAATTCCACTATCAGCGTATCCGTATCGACCTTCTTCATCTTTTCTAACTTTGCCTCCAAAGAGGTTGAGTGCACAATTTTCGTCACTGCCTTGACTTCAGCTAGATGGGCCTTCCTGTCTGCGACCTCTGACCCTCCTCCTGCTAGGCCCTCGAGATCATTCCCACACCGAGAGAGATCATATTAAGTCTCTTGACAGACCCGTGGTCGTCTCTCGGAGGGAGGTCAGGTCCGTCCTCATCATCAGAAGGGTCGTCCCCTCTTTTTGGAGGATCATCTCGGCATGCATCACCTCTCTTCTTTCTGGGGTCGTCCCCTCGGCCCTCTTGAAGGCACTCTTGTCAACGTACTTCCTCAACTTCCCTTCTTTTAACATTTTTTCAATATCATCTTTCAGAGAAAAGCATTTGTCTGTCACATGGCTATGGTCTTAGTGAAATTCGCACAATAATTTTTTGTTCCTCTTGTTGGGGGATTCCCTCAACTTCTCAGGCCACTTCAGGGACCGGTCACTCTTTATCTCATTGAGAATATGTTCACAGCTGACCGTTAGAGGGGTGTAACCGATGAAGTTGTCGTCCGTAGACCTCTTCTTCCCCTATTTTTTCTTCTTAGGGTACTTACCCCCACTAGTGCTCCTTTTTCATCTTCATATTTTGCGGCCATCGCCTCTTCGGCGTTCATCACCTTTCTTGCTATCGACAGCAATTCAGCCATCATCCTCGGAGGGTCTTCAGCAAGATTCCATAACAGCTTCCCCTTTTGGAGTCCTCCAATCAGGGCTGTCATAACTATGCTCTCCTCATAGTCTTCTACCTCTAACTTTTCTTCATTGAATCTGGCTATGTAATCTCTTAGACTCTCATTCTTCCCCTGCTTAACATAGAGAAGGTGTGTGGTCTTCTTCTGTGGCCTCACCCCAAAGCAAAAGTTATGGATAAACCGGTCTGCCAACTGCTTGAAGCTTTCAATGGAGTTTTTTGGAAGAGACATGTACCAAACATGTGCAGCCCCAGTCAGAGTACCAGAAAAGGCACGACACCTCATCTCATCTGAGATAGAGTATATGTCTACCACTGATTGATACATCTCAATATGATGGACAGGGTTGGTACTCCCGTCATACCTTGGGGTGACCACGGGTGGCTTAAACTTTGATGCTGTAGGGAAGTTGACTATCTTCGCCACAAAGGGAGAGCCTATGGAGTATCCTCTCTGACGAGGGTCCCGGATCTTCACAATATCACCGACCTTGTGCTCCAGTCGCTGGATTGAGTCATTCCAAGGCCTCGTCGGGTCAGCTTGGCCGATGTTATCCCTTGCCGCCTCTTTGAGGAGGACGGGGGGTTCTACTGCAGCAGGCCTGTGTCGGCTGTTTACTTCCCCCTGGCCGTCGTCCCGTCCTTGGGGTCGGCCCCCATGGGGTCGGCCATCTGCTGCCTCCCTTCTGGACCTCGCAGCACTCCTTGATCTGGATAATTTTTCCCGCAGGTCATTTACTGGGCTCAGTCTCTCAAAGGCCGACCCCCTGCTCAGGCAATCGAAAGCAGAGCCTCTCAGGCGATCGTCATGATTTTGCCTTCCATACTTCCCTCTGCTCTCCTGGAGAGGTCGTACAGTATTGTTGGATACCTCATACGCTCCCATCACTCTATGGGAGCCTCCTCTCCCTCCAGATCGTCATACCTATCGTCAGGGCAAGGGTTTCCTTGCCTACCCAGGCATAGACATCGGGGGTCAGCAACATCCCTCCGCCTCTGAGGGGGAGGTAAGTCTTTGCGTGGTGCCTGGGGTGGTCCCTTGGCCTCATGCTACCCTGGAACAATTTCCGGAGTAATAATCTCAGGTGAGACCCCTGGTGGTCTTAGTATGTTATGGCTTAGAGTTGTGAACTTCTCCTGCATGATCCGCTGGCTTGCTGCCAGAGACTTCAAGGCTATCGCCACATCAGCCATCTCAGACTGAGGTGGTGGCTGATTGGAACTGGGTCCTACTCCACTATCCGGTGGAGGAAGTGGTGGTGGTGGCATCTCCTGTGCCATGTGTTTGAGCTATGAAAAGTTGAACTGAAGAAAATACTGGTGAGTTTGAGAACCTTAATGGGTCTCTTTCAATGGTGAAACATCTCCTCTCAGCGGGAGAGCTGGTTCACTACCAGAGTGCCCAATGAGGTCAAGCTATACAAAGGAAGAGATGTCTTCTCGTTCCCACAGACGGTGCCAAACTGATGATGCTGAAATCTAGCGCCACTGGGTAAGTGATGATGAGCTCAAACAGTAGTAACCATGGCAGTCATGGAGATGTGTATAATTGTGTAGAAGGAGATGAGTATAAGAGGAATAAGATAATGATGTATAGTGGTTCAGCCAATTAGGCCTACATCCACTGTGAGTGTGTGATCCACTAAGTATGGGCACTAATGGCCTTGGATACAATACACACAAGCTCCCTTTCTCTCTTTAATGTGTGTACAAGCAGAGTTTTAGCTTGGGTTACAATTATCGATCCCTCTATAGGGTTGTAGGTGATAAGTATATATAGGTCTTAGGGGGTGTAGTGTACCCCCCAAGTATGCATGATACATGTGAATGATGATCTAGCCAATCTCCTGTTGACACCTGTAGATGCTAAATGATGACATAATATTCCCTCACGTGAGGGGGTGATATTGTTATAACGGTCTTCCACGTGCCATGTGAGCCTCACGCGCACTGTTACACGCGTCTCCCAAACCACGCGCTGTGAGGATGTCACCCTTGGCCTCTGATATGAGGTCGAGGGCAAAGTTCCTTCTGGTAGTGAGTCTGGCCTAATTTAGGCCTCGTACTGTCGTACCCTCGGAGGGTCATCTGCGCCTGATTAGGGGTCGGCCCCTTGAAAGGTCATCTGGACCATGATGAGGGGTCGGCCCCTTGAAGGGTTCTTTGGGCCTGATGAGGGGTCGAACCCTTGAAGGGTCATCTGGGAATGATGAGGGGTCGAACCCTTGAAGCGTCGTCTGGGATTGATGAGGGGTCGGCCCCTTGAAGGGTCGTCTGGGTCTTATGAAGGGTCGGCCCCTTGAAGGGTCGTCTGGGCCTCGTCCAGTTATAGGGCGCCCTCGGCCTGGCCGAGGGTACATACGGGTATATCACTACCCACCCACACCACCTAATAATGTTGAGATGGAGCGAGGAAGGAAGAATGTGGAAACAAAGCAAGAGAGAGAGGTAGAGGAGTTGAGCCCAGTGGACTTTAAGAAAGAATTCGGGCAGGTAAATGAGACCCTTAATGATGAAGTCTAACCTTCATTGGATTCATGTAGTCATTTAGGAGAAAGCGAGTGGAAAGATAAATCTGATGAGTTTCTTAGCAATGAACATCCACCCATACCATTTGATAGCCCAAAGGCGATAGAAAAGAAAAGTTGCGTCTCGTCCGACTTAGAGCCCGGAACATGCAAGCTATGCTTTGAGTAAGCATCCCAGGGATCCCTTTTCGAGTAGTAACGATAAGTCTCCCGGTCTTTCCTTTATTTATAGGCAAGGGCCCAACATATTCCGGATGTTGGTATATGACAGGAAGACGGGAGTGACAAGGAGAGCATCAAACCCCGTGAGTGGGGTCGGGTGAGTTTATGGAGAGATGAGAGGTCGTCGCACCCCCGACGCATATGGGGTGATTATTGTTGTATTTTTGAGTCATGCATGAGTGTCATATAGTATCTTTATGCATTTTAAATATATGTTTGTTTTATTTTTTCGCACTTTTCATTCGCTTTGAGTTAGATTTTAGTCCTTTTTGCTTGAGGACAATGCAAAAGTCTAAGTTAGGGGGGGTCACAAGTGAGTTTTTCTAAAACTTCACAAATTTTCAAAAATGACTAGAAATTTCAAAAAAATCATAAAATTTTGAAAAACCAAAAAATATTTTTTGTTCAAAATAAATAAAAATTGGAATTCAAATTTTTCAAAAATATCATTAAAAGTCGGATTGAAGTCTCAAGTTGTAAAAACTCAACTTACACAAAGCCGAAATTGACAAAAGATGGAAATTGAGCGAAAATTGACGACTTCACGAATAAGTGTAGAGATTAACAAACCCGGTGAGATTCGAGCCTATCACTTTTTGCGAGTTTTTAAATCAATTCGAGTTAATTGTTAACTCAAAGTTCTCTTCAGTATCTTAAAATTCGTCGAGGATCTCAATCCTTTTATTTTGATCGGTTATGAAAAACGTGTGTGATATAGCTTTGAAAAACGTGCCAAAATTGATCTCTAAACTTAAATTCATCTCAAAATGCATATGGTAACGCAATTGGCATTTTGGACAATGAAGTAGGCCCTCATTTGTCACCCAAAAATATTGGCCAGAAAAAATAGCAAAAAAATTACCCCTTTTGTAACCCAATTTTAGCAAAACAAATTGTCCCTTTCGTTTGATAACCCAAAAAAACCAATGGCCCAGAATTGCTAAAAAATGGAAAAATTCATAATTTAAGTCCAAAAAGTGCATATAAAGGGGCAAGAAAAAAAATAGATATGCTCAACAAAAATAGCAAGAAAAGAAAAGAAGTGAAAAACAGAAAAAAATAGAAAAAGAAGAAAAAATGAGCAATAGCCCGGAAAAAAGCACAAATGGGCATCTTAAATGACTTTTCCAATCCCGACCTTCCCTACCATTGTCATTTTACCCCATATATCTTAAAACCCGCAAAAGTCCTAACCGAGTCCGAATTGAAAAATTGATTACCGCGTGGAGAGCTAATACACCAAAAGATAATAAAAGAGATTGAAAGTGCAAAAAAGAGGCAATGTTCCCATTTTTAAAATCGTATTCCGTTGATGAGATCCTATCACTATGAAATTTTCGTCTTTCAATTTGTGTGCATGACTTTGCGTCCATTATATTTACTCTTTATATCACGCATACCGAGAGAATAGACACATTCTGAGTGATTCGTTTGAGAAAGCATTCCGTGAGAATTTGAAATCAAAGCGAATTTTTGGATAAGTAACGTAATGGCCAATCGGTGGAAATCCGCGGTTAAATTTTTTGGCTTCGCACACATGCACTAAGATTTGAGACGTGTAAATATGACTTGATGATGACTATTTTCTGGGAAAGTTTGAATTGTACAATTTTTAAATATTTTGATTTTTTTTCCTTGAGTATAATTTTGTGGGTATATTCCCTGCAAACCCTCACGAGACACAACTCGTCCTACTAGGGTAACCTAGGGGTTTAAACGATTGTTGCATACGCTAAATGCAATCACGTACCCGCGAAAGAGGTATCATATCCCTTTCAATAGCTAGACCTTATTGTGATTCTTTTACATTGCTCAAGATGATTAACGTTCGAAGTTAAGGGGGTTTGATTAGGCATAAATTCTTCCCATTTATCCCCGTAATTTAGAAGGTTTTATCGCTGCGCGCAATGTAATTTAAGTGGATTATATCGTATTTTTGATAATGAAAAGTTTCTAATGAGTACGTTGAGTTTCGTGTGTTCGTCATCTATTTTGCAGGTGTTCGGTTCTATCAACCAAGTTCCATACCAAAAGCTCCAAGGAAACACAAGAAAGCAAGGTTTCTGTAAAGACTGACAAAAGGGAATCGAACCCTAGTGAGGAAAAACGAACTGAATCCCTCATGGGCAAGGCTTCTGTTAAAGATGGAAAAACGAACCGATCCCATGTTCGAAGATGTATTCTGTAAAAGCTACAAAAGATGGAACCGAACCGAAGCATTTACCCGGATCGGTTCTGTTATCGAATTTTCGGAATTATCCACTTGTAAAAATAGAGTCCTAGTGAAGCTAAAACTCCTGAATTTTTGTAGGGTTTATAAACCCGAATTTTTATTATTTTTTGGACGGAGAATTTTAGTTAATTTTCCATTCTTTTTCAAAAACCCTAGTTTAGATACAGTTTATTCTTTTAATTCCAAGATTGAAGCTTTGTTCAGATTTCAGTGATTACCAGTAATTCTAGCTAATACTTTGAGTGCTTTGGTAAGATTAGTAAGTAATTTCATCTGTTTAATTCCTTTTTACATCATTCTACCAATTTTCAATAGTTTAATCATGGTTGTTTGCACATCAAACACTGTTTTCATCAATTTCAGCATGCCAGGCTAAACTCTTTAAGGCCGGGGTACATGAACCTAGCCTGATGTGATAATTGCATGTGCATAACATTAATACTCTCAATTTAGTGATTGATTACGACCGTATTGCGTAGGGATACGACAATTGTAGATCTTTAGATCTCGGTTGCTTCTGAGTAACCGGGATGTTTTAGAATACAATTCGAGTGTAACTATCGATACCGATTTACTCATCCTCAGATTAAGTAAGATGTGTGCTTGAACATCATATATGTAATGCTTGGGAGTACTAAATTCTGGGCCAAATTAATCAGTTAAATTTACGATTAGTATTATACCGACAATACACTAGGGTTGGGGGATTGTATTCCTGTCCTGTTTTTCCCAGCACATAGTTTAAAGTTTTAAATTATCTTTCATTAATATTTTAGGTAACTTAGTATAATTGAACCTTTTCTTAATTTCATATTTGCGCTTAGTTGTAGTCAATTATCGAAACCAACTCATTTTTCCTTTCTTTTTAGAGTCAAAGTTAGGATTCCTTTGTCTTTTCCCATCGTTACAACTCCGTTGTCCTAGTTCCCTGTGGATACGATCCCGACTTATCAGGTTTATTACTAACGCGATAGGCTTGCACTCGAGCCTAGAGTGAACGCACATTAGAGACACTTTTTGATCCAAACCTTATTTGGCGACCAGCTTGAGTTGGCTGAGCTGCCTTAGGGTCCCCTGTAGGGCTTCATATATTGCCAGGGGCAATGTTGGGAGGTTTTTCGTGTTTCATAAAGAAAACCTGATGAGGGTAACAGCCTGCTTTTATATGTCGAGTAGGGTGCTTGTCGCTTGGAAAATATGTGCAAGTTATAAAGTTCATAATAAAAAATTAACACTTCATAGAATGCCACTGCCAAAAAATCTTTTATTAATAAAAAACAATGAAAATGAGTTGCCAATTTCAACAATGTAATAAATGACCAACATAGAAAACTAGAAGTAGAATTTGTTTAGGTTGGTTGCGTTCCAAGATCGGGGTATCTCCCCGCCCTCTAGCGTTTCTAAGTGATAGGCTCCTTACAAGTTGTCTCTTGTCACTTGAATGGTCCCTTCTAGTTTGGACCTAGCTTGCCATCGGATGGTTTTACTGCGCTTCCAAGAACTTTCCTTAGGACGTAGTCCCCCACCTGGAATGTTCTTGGATTAACCTTTGTGTTATAGTGCCTTGCTAGCCGTTGCTGATTGCCTGCTAGGTTCACTAGAGCTAGTTCCCTTCGTTCCTCAACCAGGTCAAGCTCAACGAGTAATGATGCATCATTTTGGCCCTGGTCGACCAAGGTGGACCTCATGGTGGGGAGGACAGCTTCCAAGGGAATGACTGCCTCCATACCATACGTTAGTGCAAATGGTGTTTCCCCAGTTGCTCGTCTGGGGTAATACGGTAAGCCCATAAAATATGTGGCAGCTCACTCACCCATTCCCCTTTTGCTCGTTCTAATCGCTTCTTCAATCCATCAATAACTATTTTATTGGAAGCTTCAGCTTGGCCGTTGCTCTGAGGGTATGCTACCGAGTTGAAATGATGCTTGATCCCGTGGTCGTTGCAGAAACTCTGGAAGAGGCTGCTCTCGAACTTTGTTCCATTGTTAGTGATGATGGTTCTAGGGATCCCAAAGCGAGTAATTATGTTCTTCCATATGAATCTAATCATATATGCATCTCTGATGTTCGCCAGTGGCTCTGCCTCAATCCATTTGGTGAAGTAGTCTGTCGGGACCGACAGATACTTGCGATTATCGGCAGTGGTAGTAAGAGGGCCCACGATGTCCATTCCTCATTCGGCGAAAGGCCAGGGGCTAGTAAGTGATTTTAGGTCGCTGAAAGGTTGGTGGACTATAGGAGCATGTAGTTGACATTTCTCGAACTTGCGAGCATATACTCCAGAATCTTTATGCATGTATGGCCACCAGTATCCATCCTTCATTGCTCGGAAAGCTAGCGGTCTGCCCCCAATTTGACTCCCACAAATTCCCTTATGAAGCTCGTGTAGAACTTGCTCGACGTCCTTCCAGTGGACACATTGGAGGTAAGGGGCGGTGAAAGATATTTTATAGAGCTTGCCCTCAAGAGATAAGTGAAAGCGGGCAACTTTAACTCTTATCTAATGAGCGGCCTTCTTATCGTCTTGTAGGGCACCATCTTTCAAATAGTCCCTCAGGGGGTCCATCCAACTGGGTGCTGGTTCAATCTGGAGAACATGTCCCATGTTTGGCAGCTCGTTGCTCTGGTTAATGCTCGGCTGGGTAAGGAAGTCAATAGGAATTATTCTTTTAAAGATAGAGTTGATTACTGAGCTCAAGGCTGCTAGGGCGCCAGAATGACTGTTTTGTCCTCTAGGAAACTGCTGGACACTAACTTGCTCGAAGTTAGACATTAATTTCTTCATTAAGGTGAGGTGGGTTGCCATTCTCTCATCCCTCTCGTTGAAGTCCCCACTTATCTGATTGGAGACCAATTGCGAGTCGTCGAACACCTCGAGTTTCTTTGCCCCCAATGCATGTGCCTTCTGCAGGCCTATTATTAACAAGGTTCTAAAAAACGCGGGGCGTGATCGAGGCGTGGAGGCCAATCCTTAAGCCTTAGAAGCCTAGGCGGGCCTTGGCGTCAAAAGGCGTTTAGGCCTTCTTAATGTATTCTAATATTTTTTAACCATAACAAGGCTATTAAAAAACTAAAATTGTACATATCATAAAAAGATGTCTTAATATTTGCAAATTAAAGTACTATTTGATTATTTTGGGTGAGATAATGGTCTGGTTTGTAAAAAAATTCGTTAAAAGGCGATATCATTTCACTAAAGCATTGTTGTTTTTAGAAAAAAGTGCGCCTTAAGGGTTTTACCAAGAATAAGGCGTGAAAATCTTAAGGCGAGGCGTTTCTCCCAAGCCTCAAGCCTGGGCGTGCCTAGGCGGGTTTTTTAGAACAGTGATTATTAATGCTTTATACTCTTATTCGTTATTGGAGGCTTCAAATCCAAGCCTGATTCCTTGCTCGAGGATTGTATCTTCTGGGGTAACGAGCACAATGCCTACTCCTACCCCTTTGGAGTTGGAGGCTCCATCAACAAACGGTCTCCAAACACCTTGTGCCGAGTGATCTTCCCTTTGACCCACGGATAGAAGTTGGTCGCAAGGATGTTCTCTTGTAAATTTCGCGATGAAGTCGGCGAGGACATGCCCCTTGATTGCATTCCTTGGTTAAAACTAGATGTCAAATCGCCCGAGCTCGATCGACAACTTTGATAGTCTACCGAACATATCCTCTTTCCGCAAGACTGCTTTAAGTGGGTGTGATGTAATGACGATGATAGAGTGAGATTCAAAGTAGTGCTTTAATTTCCTCGAGGCTACAACTAGTGCAAAGGCGAGCTTTTCCAATGGTAGGTATCGCTGCTCGGCATCCAAGAAGGTCTTGCTCGCATAGTAGACTGGGTGCTGGATTCCCGTTCTTTCGCATACCAGTGAAGAACTGATAGCGTGGAGGGAAACTGTAACGTATAGGTACAGGGAATAGTTCTCTTGAGGTATTACGAGCAAGGGTGGTGTGCTGAGATAAGCTTTGAGCTCCTCTAATGCTTTCGAGCAATCTTGGTTCCACTCCACTATTTTGCTTTTGTTCAATAGCTGGAAGAATGGCTGGCACTTTTCGGATGACTTCGGGATGAACCGATTCAAGGCGAGGAGCATGCTCGTGAGCTTTTGTACGGCTCTTATCATGCGGGGAGGCTGTACCTTATTGATTGCATCAATCTGGTCCAGGTTGGCTTCAATGCCTCTCTCGTTAACCAAGTACCCAAGAAATTTTCCTGACTGAACACCGAAGGAACACTTGCTCGCATTGAGCTTCATTCGAAGGTCCTTGATAGGTCTGAGAGGTGGTCTTCTTTGTGCTTGCTCTTGACGAGCATATCATCGATGTAGACTTCCGTGGTATCTCCCATTTGGTCTTTAAACATCTTAGTGACCAACCGCTGGTAGGTTGCTCCTGCATTTTTTAGGACAAATGGCATAACTTTGTGACTGTATAATTCGACAGTGCTGATGAACGCTATCTTATCTTACTCTGGTACGTACAGAGGAATCTGGTGGTACCCCGAGTATGTGTCCAGGAAACTCATTCTTTCATGAGCTGCTGTGGCGTCCACCAACTGGTCGATCTTCGGGAAAGGGAAACTATCCTTAGATCATGCCCTGTTAAGGTTAGTGAAGTCAATACAAACTCTCCATTTCCCATTTCTTTTTGGAACCACTACTGGGTTGGACATCCATTTAGGGAATTGAACTTACCGTATGGATTTTGCATCCAGTAGCTTCTCCACTTCTTTTTCCACAGCCTTGGCCTTCTTGGGTGCAGTTCTCCATGCCTTCTGTGTGATAGGCCTGAAAGTCGGGTCAACGTGTAATCGATGACAAACCATACTGGGGTCAATTCCAGGCAGCTCGTAAGGTTCCCACGCGAAAACATCCAGATTGTTCCTCAAAAGTACCTTTAATTCCTTCTTCTCTCGATCTATGAGAGAGGCTCCAATCAATAAATTCCTGTCTTTTTTGCTTCCATCGGCTGTGACCTCTTCCAGGTTTTTAACGACCCGCTTAGAGGGGAGGATCCTGGTCTCCTTCACTCCAGGTCTTCCATACTTTAGCTGCTATTTTGAAAGTATCAAACCTTCTTGTTCCTCAACCTTCTCTTTGGCCTTCTCGACCTTCTTCTCTGGTTTTGGGTGGATGGCTGCTATAAAGCACCTTTTTGCCATCGCTTGATCGTCGTGGATATCTATCACTCCTCGCTCAGTCACGTACTTGAGTTTCCGATGGTAGGTCGAGGGAACGACCTTTATCGCATATAGCCATCCTCTACCGAGGATAACCTGGTAGGGCGAGTCAATGTCGACTACCAGAAACTCGATCATCTTGGAGACACTTTCTGCCCTCACTAGCAGTACGATCTTTCCCAAAGGGATAGTTACTTTCTCAATGAAGCCAACTATAGGGACAGTGGCTTCCTTCAAACTGGTAACTCTTAACTTTAATTTCCTAAACAGGTCGAGATACATTATTTCGGATGAGCTTCCCTGGTCGACGAGCAACTTGTCGATGTTATAGTTTGCTATCCTGAGTGTAATGATCAAGGTGTCATGATGTGGGGTTCTTACTCCCACTAAGTCTTCATCCGTGAACATGATGTGTTTGCTGTAATCGACATCATCTACTCGCCGACGCTTTCTTGGCTGTGTTTTTGCTAGATCTATCTGAAAAGCTTGCATTACTGCCATAAGCTTTTTCACTTCCATCCGGACTGAATTTCCTTGAATCTTCTTCAGATAAGATGCCCCAAGAATCACTGCGAACTCATGGCTAGCATCCTCCTCGAGCACGTTGTCAGGCCTTGTGTCTCTGTTGGCAGCGACCTTCTCTGCCTTCTTCTCCACAAACTCGTTCAGGTGCCTAGTCTGGGCCAACTCTTCAAGATGAGACTTGAGAGCTTTACAGTGCTCAGTTATGTGTCCTCCTTCCTTATGAAAAGAGCATCTCAGTGCATTGTTTCTCTTTAAGGGACCTCATCCCATCTTTCTAGGCTACTTAACGAATGGCTCGTCCTTGATCTTCGCTAAGATCTTATAAATTGGTTCTTTGAAGACAGTGTTTACTGCCTGAAATGCTTTTGAAGCATCATTTTTGTTCTCACTCTTGGAGCCACCCTTGCCCCCATTCTTGCTCCCTTTCTTTTGGTTCTCAGCTTTGTCGTTGCCCTTGGCAGTGAGCTTAGCTCGATCATTATCCCCTGCACTGAGGCGGATCACATCCTCAACTTTGGCATATTTCTCGATACAAACCATTAGGTTATCAATAGTTGTGGCCTCCTTCTTAGTTAGGGATTGGTGCAAGAGGCAAGAGCTGGGTAGGCCAATTTTAAAAGATGCCACAGCTACCTGCTCAGAGCAGTCCTCAACCTCGTTGAACAACTCCCAGTACCTTTTTACGTAATCCCGGAGGCTCTCCTGGGGTATTTTCTTCATCGTTAACAAGGCATCCATCCTCTTCGAATGGGAGCTGATTATAATAAAGCGAGCCTTGAAGAGCTATGCTAGGGATTCGAAGCTCCTGATGGATTTGTGAGGGAGTCTCTCGAACCATTTTTGGGCCACATCGTGCAAGCTCAAAGGAAAGATTCGGCACATTAGGGCATCCCTGTGGTTCCAAAGAGTCATGGCCTGCCTGTACTGCCTAACATGATTGATAGGGTCAGTCTTTCCATCGTAGATCTTGAATCTAGGAATTGCGAACTTCTTGGGGGCTTCTTCTTCTTCTATCTCCCTTGAGAAAGGGGATTTCATTCGGGTTTTGAGAGCTCGCATGGATAGCTCTCTGATCGATCTGGCACCCTGATGTGCTGGGTACTGGTCCATTTCTCCTCGGACGAAATTTTGTATATCGTCATTTCTTCGAGCTGGACTCCTGTGATGGCGAGCTAGTTGTTGTTGCTCGAGCGAGTCACCATCCGACTTGTGTTCCTCGAACCTCTGAGATCCACGTCTAGGGATCCTTCCTCGGTTGCGAGACTTACTCGCCTGAGGGCTAAGAGTGCGATAATGATTTTGCCTGGTACTATGATGGAGTTCTTTCTCTATCTTCTCCAATCTCCTTTTGAGGTGATCATTCTCAGCTTCCTGCTTGTGAGTGGCCTCCCCTTGCTCTTGGAGCCTGGCCTCATAGGCATCGATCAGCCTGAAAATCTGTGTGGACCTGGTTGGTCCTTGACTTTATTTTGAGGCTTGCCGTTTTGGGCGAGCCCTAGGATCTGAACGTCGAACTTCAGATCTTATCCTGCGAGGGGCAGGATGCTCTTGAATATCCCCTGCTTAAGGGGCATTGCTGCTGTAACCAGACATTCCAAATCCTTTGTTGGTGAGGGCTTTCTTAAAGAAAGACAAGCGTTCCCACAGACGATGCAAATAAGTTCAGCACAAATTGACAAGAAAAGGCAATCACCAGAATAAATAAAGAAAATAAGGAACGACAATCACACAACACAAAATTTACGTGGTTCAATAAGAATTCCCACGTCCACGGTGGTGCTCTCAATATTATTTCTCTATAGTTCGGGGAGTGTTTTACAGGAAAAATAATACATGCCCTTTGCCCCGGGCTCAGGGTTTATTATATACATATTCATTTTCGGGGAGTGGGGGTGTTGGACTCCCCCGCGTCAGTCCATCATCCCTAGGATATCTCCTTACGAGATTTTAGGAATTGACTGGGTCATATCCGAATTAGTTGAGGCGTGAGGCCTCTAGACTTTGGGTCGTGCTTTACTGGGCTACTCATCTGGGCCCAAGTGACAAATAGAGGTACCCACATATATATTAGGATGTATAAAAAATAATATGTAGATCAACATATTTCAAAATAATATTTAGGCCAAATGGTAACAATATTTCACTGAATAATGACATCGTTCAAAAGAAATACTTAATAAATTAGTGTCATTATGACATATGGCAGCTCACCTGAAAATATCACGTTAGATTTCTAAATCAAGTTTATGAATGATGCCACTGGAAGTTTTTGATTTAGCAGGACCACAATATTATCTCAACATGACAGACGACTCTAAAATGTCATTACTTCTTAGTTATACATATAAAGTCGATCTATATTAAAATAAGACTTCTTTAATGCTAAATTGTATGAAATATGACTAAGTTTTCAAGTACAAATAATTTATTCATATAAAGTACTACAGAGATATTAATCTATTTAGCAAAATAAAAGGAAATACTTCCTCCGTCAATACCTTCAATCAATGACCAAGATCAACTCGTGTTCAAGAAATTTGAATGGTTGATTATGTTAAAAAAGAGTGGACTCTTAATTTAGGACAATTAAAAAAAAAGTGGAATCTTAATTTGAAACGAAATATATGTAAATTACACTAGCCTTGTTTATGCCTGTATAAACGCTCCATGCACACTAACAAGTACGATGGAAATACCTTCTTTCTTTTCAAAGATAAGCCCATGGTGTATTAAAAATTTCCCAAATAAGCTTATTGCGACTTCATAAAAAACGATGTCTTTTATAATAGGATTAGGGGTGGAAATGGTACGGTTTGGTCGGTAACGATTGCTTACCAATACCAAACCGTAATTTGAATGGTAAAACCGTTTGTACCGAATTTACCGGCCGGTACATCAAAATAGAAACCAAAACCAAACCGTCCGGTATTACGGTATTTTCGGTAATTTCGGTTTTATTTTGGTTTCGGTAATTTCGGTTTCTTTTTGGTTTCATTCCGGTAAATACCAAAATTACAAGCTGGTTTCATTCCGGTAAGTTTCGGTACAGCATTTTAAACTCAATTCGGTTAAATTCATTCGTTAAAACTTGAATCAAATATAATTTGCAATACAAAATAACATGAAAGTAAAAGTCATAATTAATTATGTCCATTCTAAATCCATAAACATAAAACTCCATATTAAGATTTACATTCATCCGAAATAGTTTCTTGCGATGTTGAAATAAACCAAAAGTAACATGCAACTCTCAATGGTTTTATCAATTCTTTCTCTCCTTTCTTCTCTTTTGCCTCCAATTTTTCCACCTATAAATCAATACAAAAGTAATATGTCAATAGAACATCCTATAAATGGCCTAAAAATGACTTGAAACAGCATGAAAAACAGCCCCCAATGGCTAAAAAACAGCCTAAAAAACAGTCCCCAAATGGCTAAAAAAACAGCATAAAAATACCCCAAAATAGCTAAAAACTGCTTAAAAACAACCCCCAAACAGCCTCAAAATAGCCCCCAAACAGCCCCTAAAACAGCCCCCAAACAGCCCTCAAACAGCCTCAAAACAGCCCCCAAACAGCCCAAAAACAGCCCCCCAAAACAGCCCCCAAACAGCCCCCAAACAGCCCAAAAACAGCCCCCCAAAACAGCCCCCAAACAGCCCCTAAACAGCCCTCAAACAGCCCCTAAAACAGCCTCAAAACAGCCCAAAAAACAGCCCCTAAATGGCATAAAAACAACATAAAAATACCCCAAAATAGCTAAAAAAAAAAAAAAGCCTAAAAACAGCCCCCTAAATGGCCTAAAAACAGTTCCAAAATGGCTAAAAAACAGCCTAAAAAATAGCTCTCAATTGGCTTAAAAACAGCAATAAATGGCTTAAAAAACAGTCCTAAATGGCCTAAAAACAGTCTTTTTAAATAGATAATGCAATATACCTCATGTTTCAAAAGCTGAATGCCGCTCAAACCGATATAATGTTCAATGCATTGAACTCATCCATTACACCTACAAGTGAACAACAATAAAAATGCATATCAATATCAATAAATATATATAAATAAGATACCGAAATAAGTACAATTAGAGCTTATGAATGTAAAATACATACAAGTTTCAATACTCTCAAGTGCCTCAAGTGAATCTTCAATTTCGATGGTTGGGGAGCTTCTAATCCAATCTTGAGCGCATACTAAACACTCCACCGATTTTGGTGTCAAAGAACTACGAAATGGATCAAGGACTCTTTTGCTTGTACTAAAAGCACACTCGGAAGCAACCGATGTCATGGGAATGGCCAAGATATCACGTGCCATCAATGCAAATGCACGGTATGTTGGAATCTTTCCTTGCCACCAAGTCAAAACATCAAAATTTTGATCATCAAGAGTTTCTATACCATCATGTAAGTATCGATCCAAATCATTCATCAATTCAACATTTTCCTTCCTCTTCAAATAGTTTGAAAATCCCTTCTTCTTCAAAGCACGTTTGTCCACATTTTCAACAGAATTGCCCGAAATATCACCAACATAATGACGAACCTTACTTGAATCACTATCCCCACAAGACTCATTTTCTAACTTGTAGTGATAATAGATTTGTGACATCAAACTTTTCAATTTTTCAATAAAATCAAAAACTCTACATTCTCTTTCTACTTCAGAAAGTGTGTGATCCTTGGAAAAATATTCATTATACCAATACTCCACATATTGCAATTTATGGCGAGGGTCCAAGACAATAGCAATAACCAAAATTAAATTTAAAGAAGTAACATCACAATACTTGTCAAATTTGGTATTCATTTTGATAGCCATATCACGGAAAAAAGGATCATCACTCTCTAAATACTCCGAGAGTAAGTCTTTAGTGTAAGTTACTTCATCAAAGTAAGAATTTGAAGTAATATAATGAGAACCGGATATACGTTTTGTTAGAAGGTAGAATTCTTCCAAAAACGTGTGCAAAGCTTTTAATGTCATCCAATCACTCTCACACATGATGCCACCCCCTTTGCTACTAACTTCCACTTTGTACATATCATCCTTATCCTCAAGACGTTCGAACGCCTTTTGATATTGCATTGCCGCACCTATCATAAGGTAGGTAGAATTCCACCTCGTTTTCACATCTAGGCATACACACTTTGTTGATCTTATCCTTTCTTCTGAGGCACACAACTTAAATGTTTGCAACCTTGATGGAGAACTTCTCACATATTTCACACTCCTACGAAGTCGCTTCACTATCTCCTTAATCTCAAGAATCCCATCCCTCACAACAAGATTGATAATGTGTGCAAAACATCTCACATGAAAAAATTCCCCACCCAACAACAACCCATTTCTCTTGTTAAATCTTTTTCTCAAGTCATCAACACACCTATCATTATTTTTTGCATTATCAAGGGTGATTGTTGTTAACTTTTCTAAACCCCACCCTAGCAAACATGACTCCACAGCTTTAGAAATGGCCTCACCTTTATGTGGGTGTGGAAGTACACAAAAATTAATGATTTTCTTTTGTAACTTCCAATTATTATCCACATAATGAGCGGTAAGACACATATACCCCAAATTTTGAATAGATGTCCACAAATCAGTGGTGATGGAGACACGTGTAGCGGATGTCATAAAGTAATGCTTCAATTTTGCACGTTCTTCAAGATAAATTTGCCAACAATCTTTGGTGATAGTGGGTCGGGAAACTACATGAAACCTAGGGTTTAACTCTTTTACAAACAACCGAAAACCCTCTTTTTCAACAAAACTAAATGGAAGTTCACAAAGAATAATCATTTTCGCAAGAGTCTTGCGAGCTATATCTTGATCAAACTTCCAATTAATTTTTTCAGTTCCTTCCAACGATAAAATTGTTTGTTTATCGGTTATTTCGGATTGCGAATATTTTTTACATCTCCTTTTAAGATGATTCCACAATAAAGTAGTCCCGTTAACAGAAGGAGCATTAAATTTTGCACCACAATGTACACAATCACAAGTACCATATATTTACCATCAACCATATGTCTATTCATATGAGTCCAAATGAGAGAACTACCTTGGTTTGTGATAGTTTTAGTACCTCCCTTCGTTCTTTTTTGACTCACTTCAGTGCTGCCCTTGCTTATTTCAACAACATCATTATTTGTTTCATCCATCGCTGACATCTAACAAATACAAAATATAGAACAAATAATTATTGAGGGATAACACGAACAAGAAGTTAATACGTAATACTTTAATACATACAAAACGACATAACATGTCATGTACTACAATACAAGTTATAAGGCTAGAGAGTAGAAACATTTGGAAGTATTAGCTCCATTGGGACAATGATACTATTTAATCCAACCATGGGATAACAAAAAAGATACTATTTCTAAACTCTCTCTCAAAAAAAATCCAACTTGTTACTCTAATCCGTGTTATTAAGCCCCATTGTCCACATTTTCAGTAACTTATCATATTTTATCTGTTTCTGAGGGTAAAGGTCCTTCACAGACCACTTGTCGAGTTGGTGTATAGCATGTTTTTTTTTGTTAGTCTTAACACGATCAACATGATTCCATTCTACGCAATCTCCCAAATGAGCCCAAAGTTTATTTGACGACTCAATCTCCGGAAAACGTTGTTTACAATATATGCACTCAATTTGCCCATTTCTCTCAATCTTTGCATAATGCTCAAAATATTCATTGTTATCATACTCCCAATTTTTTTTGGTCCATTTTCTCTTTCCCAACACCTCCGAGATTGCTATGAGCCCACAAATATTGCCTTTCAAAACCATTGTTGATTAAAACCTACAAATAAAAAAAAAACTATAAAATCAAACTGTAAAAATAAATCTGTAACAATAACAAAAAATAAATCCATCTTATACACATTAAAAAAACCCAGCTTATACATAAATAAAAAAAAACATTAAAAAAAACAGCTTATACAACAAAAAAACCCAGCTAATACACATTAAGAAATAGCCAAAAAAACAACAAAAAAAATCCAGCTAAACAACAAAAAATATGTTCCTCTTTTTTTACTTTAATCTATACAGAAAAACCCAATACAAAAAATTCTTCTTAAAATTGGGGAATTTACTTTTTTTACTTTTAAACTTATTTTTTACTTTTATCTATACAGAAAAAAACCCAGCTCAACAAAAAAAAAAATGCAGCCGTGTGTGAGAAAGTGTGTGTGGCTGTGTGTGCGTGTGTAGCTGTGTGTGCGTGTGTAGCTGTGTGTGTGTGTGTGTGTGTAGCTGTGTGCGTGTGTAGCTGTAGTTGTGTGTGCGTGTGTTGCAGATCGGAGAGGGGGGGGGGGGGAGGGGGGGCAGATCTGAGATGGGAGATGGGTTGTGTTGTGTACCTTTTTTTTTTCTTTTGTTGTTTGCTCTCCTCTCTCAACTCATCAGCCGTTGTTAGTAGGAAGGAAAAGTGAATGAGAAATTAGGGTTTGCATTTTATATAAAGAAGAATGGATGGATGAGATGGGTTTACTTTAAATGGAGGGTCTTGATAATTTAGAATATATTTTTTTTAATACAAAATTATTTGGTAATTGGTATAGTAAAATTTGGTAAGTTTGGTATGGTATGTTGGTACGGTAAATTCGGTAATTTCGGTACGGTACATCGGTACGGAATTGCGGTACGATAAAGCGGTACGGTAATTTGGTAAATCGGTTTTTTATATTTAAAAACCAAAACCAACCAAACTTTTTGCGGTATTTTTGGTTACGGTAATTTCGGTTTTTGGTATTTCAAAATATGAAACCAAAACCATTTTTTTTCGGACCAAAACGGTACGGTACGGTAAAAAACCGTACCGCTTCCACCCCTAAATAGGATAATGATAAAGGGATACATTTTGGAGCCACGAGCCACGTATTCTTATATCATTTGTGAAAATTTGAGTGAAATGTATCTCATTTAAGGTGTTTACCAATAACACGAGAGCACGTATCCTGTATTTCCAACTCGTGTTACTAAAGTATGTCTTCCTAGCACTACTTTTTTAATATTTCATAAAATAATATTCTTTTAGCATTGTTTCAAGCCGAGCAATAACTCTCCAAGTAAAAAGCGATGAGTGTTTGATATGAAATATTTGTGATGGTAAATGTGAATGTTTTTATATTTTCAACTTTTTAGTTTAATTTTGTTAAAAAAAATGTTCAACTCAGAAAGAATCTATAACTTTATAAAGTATAAAAAAAATTATTTTTGAAGTTTTATTTTCTTAGGTAATTCCAAATACCAATTTTCATTGTTTAAACCTATATATATAATCAAACACATGAAATAACAAATTTAACTTTTGACAACAAATATCGTGAAATAATTTGACAGAAAAATTTGAAAATACAAATTACATTTTCATTTTTTCTTTATGTGGAACAGACCTTAGTTATAAAGCCTCGTGTCCTCGATTTTATTTTTCTTAGATCTCGTAGCAACAATCCAATCTAGTCAAACAAAATCCAATCTTGTCAAATAGCATAGGATACAAACAAAATCCAATCTTGTCAAATGTTGACCAAATAGCCTTCTTCAACCTGGACACTAAAACAATGTCCTTTTCACTTTTTTAACGTTTTGCGCTTTTGTGAGTTGTCGTTTGCATAATAGCATAGAATCTCTGAAGCTGCTTTTCTTAATTTGCCAAAAGCGGTTCCTTCTGGTCGCCCCACTTGTCTAACCTCTTTCGAGATTCATCCACCTGCATTCCAATTAACTAGGCGTCTTCAATTCATACATAGAGATTGAACCCGTACATTTCAACATATTTGGTTTTCATCCTTTTCTTCTTAATTTTAATGAAATGTGATTGTTGCTTGTGGAAAGTTGATGTAAAATAATAATAATAATAATAATAATAATAATAATAATAATAATAAAGATAGTTTTAGCAACTTTGACGCTAGTATAACAATAGTTTTAAGGTTAACAACATTTGTTTACATTGTATTGACTGATGTTTTATAGATGTCAAGTGTATTTTATACACCAATCAATACATGTTCATCATCGAGTATAAGCTAAAAATTATGAAAAAATATTTTGAATGCCTCAACTATTGTTATAGGCACTATAAGCTAAATTTTTTTAAATGTTTTGATATTTCAGGAGGTGATGTTACATTTCAACTATTGTTATAGGCACTTCAAAATAATAATTTTTATCTTGAGACAAGTCGTAATGTTCTTAGGTAGTATGTACTCATCGTGTGGACCGTTTATGCGGATCACTATTTTTAAAACTTAAAAATTAAAATCTTACTAAATTATGTAGAGATGATGTCCATAAGGAAGAGACTGTATATAAAAGAAATCTATACAAAAATTCAATCCGATAAAAATCAAAAGGTTCAATGGTCTAAATTGCATATATCAATTTTGCATCTCGTTCACTTTTAAATTGAATTTTTGTTTTTGTATAGGTAATGTCCTCACGCAAATGATCATCTTCACCAAGTTTATTACAAAAATATAACTTTGTGCATTTTTAAAATTTATTCACACGGGAGGTCGCATAAAAAGGCCAACGCTAAAACCGGACTTAGCTAATAGAATTACGCTATAAGCTACTCCTGAAGTGTGAGATAGCATTTTCTCAAGAAAAATATTATGTGCACAAAGAAATTACACTAAAAATGTGCACCAAACGTATTAAAGTGTTGTACTCTTAGTATATGTACAATATTTTATCACTAAATAGTATTAGTGATATTGGCAAAACTGCTACAAAATATGTCTTAGGCAACTTTTATTTAACATTTGTTGTCAATCAATCACCCAAAATGGTTTTAGTAATTTTGTCACCCTTTCATTCCTAATATGACACTACACAAATTTGAAGTATTTTCTACGGTATGTTAGGTGCCCACCCTTAAGTAATGACTTGATTATTAATTATATATTCTGATTATTGTATTATATACTGTCCATATTCGTAGTTTTTTATTTATGTGGTGTAGTACTTAGTTGGATTGATTGAGCAATTACTGGGTGATACTTTTAGAGTAACATCAGTTTGTTATAAGAAATTTTGAAATTGCATGTCTATATATATTGTATACTTCTAAAAAAAATATTTGAGGAAACAACAACCATAAAACCATAATAATAACTACTCTTTAACCCTGCAAATCAAATAAAAAAAATGATATTTATTCAAAGAAATTTAGTTAGATATTTTAACAAGAATACACACTATAAATACATAACTTTAAAAAAAAAAAACAATATATAGTGTCAAATAGGTTATTTTTCAACGTGGTTTAGAAGATTTTACTCGGGTCCAAGAAGGCCATTAATATAATAAAAAAGGCAAAGCATGCCCAAAGGCCTATTTTAGTCTTCAAGTAATCCAATGGTTTATAACTACGACCATATCAAAGACATTTGGATCATTTTGCACCATTAAAATGCTTCAATTATATCTTTCTCTTCCAAAAATGTTGATTTGTTTCAAGGCATTGATCATATTCAATTTTTTGGTGACATCACTTTTGTCACTTGTGTCTCACCTCCGTGGCATTTGAAATGTGGCGGCAAGATAAGCCGTAAAAAATGATTTTGAAAATATAATGGCAATGTTTAGTTATAATGTTGACAAAAGAATGAAAAAAAAATAGATATTGTAGTCGCCTGAAAGGAGATGTAAATCGACTATGTCGTAATACCCATATTTGTCGCGACATTACAATTATCGCAAGTGATACTCTCACAACAATTGATATGCTATGCAAACCGAACAAATAAATTCGTGAGTATTTGGCTTTTTCACAAGCAAATTCAGGTTAATTAATGGGCTTTTCAATTCAATCTTAAGATAAGAACATTTGAGGTCCTTCTAATTCTCATCAAGTGTGTGGTTAAGACAACTGAGTCTTGATGTGCCTTACATGTTCCATAGAAGAAAAAAGGTGATCCGTGCATTTTATTTTATTTTCAAAAAGGTGTTGTTTTTGGTACTCTGAATATATCTTTGAAACACCTCAAGCTTTTGAAGACCATAAGTCACAGAAATACAAGGCACCCGTCGAAAGTTATTTAAACCCCCAATTTTTTAGTCTATTTTTTCCTTCCCTTCCTCTCTCTAACCGCCTAAAACTTGATTATAACATTACCCTAAACACCACCACATCTGACACCATCTCCTCCCACCACTCCCAAAAATATGAAATACTCTACAAATATGAATTACTCTCTAAACTTTTCAATCTTTCTCTAGCTCTAAAAACAACACAACCATCGTGTTTAGCACTACCCCCTATCGCCATAATCACTTTAACTCTTTAACTTTATTTATCCAAAAAAAATTATAATTTATATGAAATAAGTTTTGGGCTTACACTACACCAAAAATGTCAATCTGGCACGGTGAGGTAAGGAAATTCTGGCACGGTTTAAAACTGTGCTAGAATTTGGCGCGATTTAATCATAAACTGGCACGGTTTAAAACAGTGTCAGATTCTGGAACTGTTCTAAACCGTGACAAATATGGGTACAGTTCATTAAAAAAATAATATCTCAAAATTTCAATCGGGGACCAAAACTTTCAAGGCGGGACAAATCATTCTAATCTCTTCTCTCTAAGTATCTCTCTCTCTCTATCTCCACGCTACCAGGCGACCCCATCATCCGCACTACCCGCCGCCTCCATCATCGCTGCCACTCCCTGTGCTTCGTCCACGAACTGCCATCATCCTCTTCTTCTGGCTCAGTTAGGTCAGACCAACCTCCGACGATTTGGTTGAATATTTGGTTTGGCCATCGCCAAAAGCTTCGACGATTTGGTTTGGTCAACAACAAAGGTAATTTATGCATCCCATCTAATAAGAAATTTGAGATTGAAGATTTGGTCAATCTGCTTGAGCCTCACGATCCAACTTCAGATCCAACTCTACATCCAGACATGGTTCAATAATTTTTCTTGTTTGATTTCATGAATATTGGTTGAAATTTAGTTTACGTACTATTTTTTTTATTGATAGTATCATTTTTTGTAGAAAATAATAACTGGTTTCCATGTAGGTGTTTATCACATTGTTGTTGGTAGATTTAATGGAGGTAATGCCTTCCTTGGAGGTAACGCCTTGCTTAGTAATGCTAAGAGCCTTGCATAAGATCAACACTAATCCCTTAATTACTATCATGAAGGGTTGAATAAAATCAGTATTTCTAGAACATGAGTAGTAGTTATAGCTGTTTTAAGCTTGTTGAAAAATTTTATAGATTCAGTTGACCATTAAAAGTTCTTCTTCTTGAGCATCATGGTCAGGGGATTACTGATAAGGACATATATCTTCTCAAAAAATTTCTATAAAAAACTGCTAATCCAAAGCATATCCTTAGAGCCTTAACTATCTTAGGCAATGACTAGTTAGTCATGGCATCAATTTTACTTTTGTCTTAGGCAACGAACAGTTCCATATTATCTTTCTAAATCGATGAATTAATGTATTTGTCGAGTACTTCGATGAAACATATCTTCACTTGTAACAAATTTCATTGTTACTTAGGCTTTTCAATCGTGTGTTAGATTTAGAAATTATTTAGTTGATATATTTGTTGAATTCATACTCTAGTGAAGTATATCTGAAATGAAACATTGATTCTTATTCACTGTATTATATATTCTCATGCCTAATTTTGCGATTTATTTTTGTCTTAGGATAGTATTGTGTATAATTCAAGGTGGTGATAATATGACAAGGGAGAAGATGAGTGAGAGCCCGTGGTTTCAGTTCCGATGGATTTTGGTTTGTGTTTCCTTTATGTCACCATAATGAATTTCTTTTACATACTAGATATTTTTGTATGTTACAATCTATTGAAAATGTCGTATGTTACATGTTTGATAAAATGCTAAAGAGAGATTACCTTGGAGAAATGTCCTGTTTGGGTTCTAGAATTATGTTTTGATTGAAGCTATTTGGCCTAGTTTGCATCGTGTTCCTCCCCTTCTGAAAATTTCTCTTCATGTTCTATGTCTACAGCTAGCCACTAGGTTAATGCCCAAGCCTCTCGACAACTCCCACTGAGACTGCCCTCAGCCGAAAGTGGTACATGAAGCACGTGCCCAGTAGCTAGCCTAACGATGTGAACTTCAAGCCACAAACAAGGCCCAGAGGTGACAGCAGCTTCAAAATCTCTTAGTTTCATTTAATATCCTAAGTTACTTTTTATGTTTTTTATTTTATTTTTCAAGTGAATCGGTTTTTAAGAAATAATATGACAGTTGATAGTTTGGCGACTTTTGGGGGTCATACAGTTTTTAGTTATTGCAAGGAAGATAATGTTTTGAAAATAAAGTGCCATTTTTCATTAAACTCTTTGGGATGATGAACTTTCTTCAAGAATGAGGAATCCAAAATGGGTAAAAGAACTCTAACTAATTGTGATAAGAACAGGGGTAAAAAGAAGAAATAAAAGTGTAGTAGTAGATAATGAGGTATTTTTCTATTAATGAGGAATTGAATAGGGGGAAATGGAATTTTATCTTATACGGATAAGAATATAGAAAAAGAAAATAAGCACACAAGTCTTATGGTAGTAATTTAAGAATGTATTGTATTAAAGTTTTAGAGTTCTTAGTCTCTTTTCGGTGTACACTCCAGAACTTTTAGAGTTCTGCTAGTTACCACAAATGAAAGGCTTATTCATGCTTCCTATCAGGAGCATAACTGTAAACGAAGGTCATCTATCGTAGGCCCCAAACACCCACGTAAGAGGCACGAACACTTCTCATGGGACCAATGTAACTCGTAGGAACTGACCGTGTAGTCATGGGTCTTCCGGTTTGAGAATATGACGATAATTTGAAAATATCAAGATTAAACTTAGAAACTAGTCGATAAAGGGTGAAAAATCAAATCAGCCCACAAACGGCCCCATAAGAGGCACGAACACATCGCACGGGACCAATGTAACTCATAGGAACTGACAGCGTAGTCACGGGTCTCTCGATTTGAGATTATGATGATAATTTGAAAATATCAAGTTTAAACTTAAAAACAAGACGTTAAAGGGTGAAAACTCAAACTAGCCCCCAAACGGCCCCGTAAGAGGCACGAACACCTCGCACGGGACCAACGTAACTCGTAGGAACTGACCGCATAGTCACGGGTCTCTCGGTTTGAGAATATGAGGATAATTTGAAAATATCAAGATTAAACTTAAAAACAAGCCGTTAAAGGGTGAAAACTCAAACCAGCACCCAAACGGCCCCATAAGAGGCATGAACACCTCGCATGGAACAAATGTAACTTGTAGGAACTGACTGTGTAGTCCCGGGTCTCCCGGTTTGAGAGTATGACGATAATTTGCAAAAATCACAATTTGACTTAAAAACAGGCCGTTAAATGGTGAAAACCCAAACCAGCCCCCAAACGACCCCGTAGGAGGCACGAACACCTCGCACGGGACCAATGTAACTTGTAGTAACTGATCGTGTAGTCCCGGATCTCCCATTTTGAGAGTGTGACGATAATTTGTAAAAATCACACTTTGACTTAAAAACAAGCCGTTAAAGGGTGAAAATCCAAACCAACCCCCAAACGACCCCGTAGGAGGCAGGAACACCTCGCAGGGACCAATGTAACTTGTAAAAAATGATCGCGTAATCCCGGATCTCCAAGTTTGAGAGTATGACGATAATTTGCAAAAATCACACTTTGACTTAAAAACAAGTCGTTAAATGATGAAAACCCAAACCAGCCACCAAACGACCCCGTAGGAGGCACGAACACCTCGCACGCGACCAATGTAACTTGTAGGAACTGATCGCGTAGTCCCGGGTCTCCCAGTTTGAGAGTATGACAATAATTTGTAAAAATCACACTTTGACTTAAAAACAAGCCGTTAAAGGGTGAAAACTCAAACCAACCACCAAACGACCCCATAGGAGACACGGACACCTCGCACGGGACAATGTAACTTGTAGGAACTTGACCACGTAGTCCCGGGTCTCCCGGTTTGAGAGTATGATGATAATTTGTAAAAATCACACTTTGACTTGAAAATAGGACGTTAAAGGGTGAAAACCCAAACCAGCCCCCAAACGACCCCGTAGGAGACACGAACATCTCGCACGGGACCAATGTAACTTTTAGTAAGTGACGTGTAGTCTCGGATCTCCCGGTTTGAGAGTATGACAATAATTTGCAAAAATCACACTTTGACTTAAAAACAAGCTATTAAAGGGTGAAAATCCAAACCAACCCCCAAACGACCCCGTAGGAGGCATGAACACCTCGAACGATACTAATGTAACTTGTAGGAACTCACCGCGTAGTCCCGAGTCTCTCGGTTTGAGAGTATGACGATAATTTGCAAAAATCACACTTTGACTTAAAAACAAGCCGTTAAAGGGTGAAAACCCAAACCAGCCATCAAACGACCCCATAGGAGGCACAAACACCTCTCATGGGACTAATGTAACTTGTAGGAACTAACCGCGTAGTCTCGAGTCTTCCGGTTTGATAATATGACGATAATTTGCAAAAATCACACTTAGACTTAAAAATAAGTCGTTAAAGGGTGAAAACCCAAACCAGCCAAGAGGCACGAATACCTCGTACGGGACCAATGTAACTTGTAGGAACTGACCACGTAGTCCCGGGTCTCCCGGTTTGAGAATATGACGATAATTTGCAAAAATCAACACCTAAACTTAAAAACAAGCCGTTAAATGGTGGAAATCCAAACCAACCCCCAAACGACCCCGTAAGAGGCACGAGCACCTCGCACGAGACCAATGTAACTTGTAGGAACTGGCCGCGTAGTTCCGGGTCTCCCAGTTTGAGAATAGGACGATAATTTACAAAAATCAACACTTAAACATAAAAACAAGTCCTTAAAGGGTGAAAACCCAAACCAGCCCCCAAACGACCCCGTAGGAGGCACGAACACCTCACGCGGGACCAATGTAACTTGTAGGAACTGACCGCGTAGTCCCGAATCTCTCGGTTTGAAAGTATGACTATAATTTACAAAAATAACACTTTGACGTAAAAGCAGGCAGTTAAAGGGTGAATACCCAAACCAGCCCCCAAACGATCCCGTAGGAGGCACGAACACCTCGCACGGGACCAATGTAACTTATAGTAACTGACCGCGTAATCGCGGATCTCCCGGTTTGAGAGTATGATGACAATTTGTAAAAATCACACTTTGACTTAAAAAAAGCCATTAAAGGGTGAAAACCCAAATCAGCCCCCAAACGACCCCGTAGGAGGCACGAACACCTCGCACGGGACCATTGTAACTTGTAGGAACTGATCGCGTTGTCCCGGGTCTCCCGGTTTAAGAGTATGACGATAATTTGCAAAAATCACACTTTGACTTAAAAACAAGTCGTTAAAGGGTGAAAACCCAAACCAGCCACCAAACGACCCCGTAGGAGGCACGAACACCTCGCAGGGACCAATGTAACTTGTAGGAACTGACCGCGTAGTCCCGGGTCTTCCGGTTTGAGAATACGACGATAATTTGCAAAAATTACACTTTGACTTAAAAATAGGCTGTTAGAGGGTGAAAACCCAAACTAGCCACCAAACGACCCCGTAGGAGGCACGAACACCTCGCACGGGACTAATGTAACTTGTAGGAACTGACCACGTAGTCTTGGGTCTCCCGGTTTGAGAATAAGATGATAATTTTGCAAAAAACAACACTTAAACTTAAAAACAGGTCGTTCAAGGGTGAAAACCCAAACCAGCCCCCAAACGACCCCGTAGGAGGCACGAACACCTTGCGCGGGACAAATATAACTTGTAGGAACTGACCCGTAATCTTGGGTCTTCCGGTTTGCGAATACGACGATAATTTGCAAAAATAACACTTAAGACTTAAAAACAGGCCGTTAAAGGGTGAAAACCTAAACCAACCACCAAACGCCCCCTTAGGAGGCACGAACACCTCACACGGGACCAATGTAACTTGTAGGAACTGATCGCGTAGTCCCGAGTCTTCCGGTTTGAGAATACGACGATAATTTGCAAAAATAACACTTAGACTTAAAAACAAGCCGTTAGAGGGTGGAAAGCCAAACTAGCCTCCAAACGACCCCGTAAGAGGCACGAACACCTCGCACGGGACCAATGTAACTTGTAGGAACTGACCGCGTAGTCCCGGGTCTCCCGGTTTGAGAATACGACGATAATTTATAAAAATTAACACTTAAACTTAAAAACAAGCCGTTAAAGGGTGAAAACCCAAACCAGCCCCCAAACGACCCCGTAGGAGGCATGAACACCTCGCGCGGGACAAATATAACTTGTAGGAACTGACCGCGTAGTCTCGGGTCTTTCGGTTTGCGAATAAAAATCAACACTTAAACTTAAAAACAAGCAGTTAGAGGGTGAAAACTCAAACCAGCCCCCAAACGACCCCGTAGGAGGCACGAACACCTCGCAGGGACCAATGTAACTTGTAGGAACTGACCGCGTAGTCTCGGATCTCCCGGTTTGAGAATATGACGATAAATTGCAAAAATCCCACTCAAACTTAAAAACAAGTCGTTAGAGGGTGAAAACCCAAACCAGCCCCCAAACGACCCCGTAGGAGGTACGAACACCTCGCACGAGACCAATGTAACTTGTAAAAACTGACCGCGTAGTCCCGGGTCTCCCTGTTTGAGAATGTGACAATAATTTTCAAAAATCAACACTAAAACTTAAAAACAGTTCGTTAAAGGGTGAAAACTAAAACCAACCTTAAACAGGCCGTTGAGAATATAATAATAATTGTGACTCGTATATGCAATTTTACTGCTTGAATACAATTTTTTTTAAAATGACTTGGTTACTAATATCGTATCTTTTTTGTGTCTTATTTTTTTTGTAGGATGATATTTAATCGCTAGCTTTTATCCACTTGGAACGCACGAATAAGTCAATGCTTTACAACAAGGGGATTATTTATTTAGTGTCGTTAATATTCAGGATTCTATTTTTTGTGTTATGGCCGAGCTGGCTTTAGTAGTTTTATTGTTTACTTTTATGGCCGTACTGGCTATAGTAGTTTTATTGTCGACTTTTATGGCCGTGTGGGCTTTATATGGGCAGATTTTATGTTAGCAGGTTTTGGAATGCTAAAAAAATAGAGAAAATTCTGCCCAATTTTTTTTTTATCTGGGAACTATTAGCTCTTGTAATTTTTGAAGTTTTTATGCTCATTAGTTTATCAATAACATGCGATATTCATAATTTGTGAATTTCCTTGATTTTTTTTTTTTGCAAATAATAAATATATATCCTATCAGATTTGGAATTTGCAGATTTTTCAGATTTGTTTCCTATTATTATTTTTTTTTATTAATTGAAAAATCTGGCACGGTTTTAAACCGTTCCAATTTATTAAAATGAGAACGCTTATAAAACAATCTGGCATGCTTTATAACCGTGCCAAAAGCGTGCCAGAAAATAGACAATTTGGCACGGTTTCGGCAGGTGTCAAAAGCGTGCCAGATTTAACATCTAGCACAGTTAAAAAGCGTGTCAAAAGCGTGCTGGATAAAAAACTGGCACAGTTTAAAGCGTGCCAGTTTGAAAAATCTGGCACGGTTTTAAACCGCGCCAGAAAATCTGGCACAACTAATTCTGGCACGATTTTGAACAGTGCCAGATTGCGTCTGACACTGTTTTAAATCATGTCAGTTTCCTGTTTTTGGTGGTGTTAAAACAACAAAAAATGAAAAACTATTACCCACTAAAAAGCAAAATCGTAAATCCATCTCGGCACATTTTGCTGATCGTCACCTGGATGTACTCCTACTCTCGGTGGCTTCTCACCGAATGTGCTCAAATATATAAACTAAATTAAAAAATGGAGAATTAAGGTTACAAAAATGTTCCTTTCTCTGTTAGGATTTTTAGGACGGTGGTTTTCAGGTTTATAAATTTAGTCCCTATGGTACAATAACATTTATTTGTGTGGTCCTTTTAAATTTATGAGTACACAAAACAGGTAATTTCATTTATTTTAGTTAAAGAGGTATTTATATTTATACTCTTAGTCATACTCATTTAAAATTCATTCTAAAAATAAACACAGAACCCCACCTCCACCCCACCCATCGGAATCCTCGTCGGAACACCGAAATCCTCGTCAAAGACCGCCGGAATTCTCGTCGGATTGATTCTCTCTTCTCGTTTCACTCTCCCTTCATCTATTTCTTTTATTTCTTTGGTCCGCGCCAGCGGCACCGCTGCCAGCACCGGAGAAGAAGGTTTTTCGTCGGAAAAAATGGAGTTTTCGTCGGAAAAAATGGAGGTTTTAGTGAAATTGTAAATTTATGGGTTTCGATTTTTTTGTCAAAAAATATCAAATATGAGTCTTGTTGGATAGATTACGACGAGTAGATTTCAAATATATAAATTTTGTGAATTTTGGATTTGTAGATTTGAAGTTATGGACTTTTAAAAATTTGATGTGTTTTTTGTATGAACTCTTAAATGTCATATTGGTCAATTTTCATAGTGTTTTTATAAAATTATGTGCAGTGTCCTAATTTTATACCTTTTGAGTTAAATTGGACCTTTCTCCAAAGAGTAGTGATACTCTTACCAATAGTTAGTACCAAATATGTTTTATATTACTTGTACCCTAACGGGATCCACACCATAGTACAAGCCATATAAAACATATTTGGTACTAACTTTTGGTAAGAGTAACATTTTTCTTCTCCAAAACCCCTATAAAAAGAAATATCAAAAAGTGTATACACAATGGGAAGTTGCCGAATGGGAAGTCGCTGAATACACCCCTTTCTCATGGATTAATATGTAAGGATGACCCAGATCGGGATAGGGAGGTTAAATTTCCTCAAAATCAAGGTTCTAAAAAACGCGGGGCGTGATCGAGGCGTGTAGGTCAAGCCTTAAGTCTTAGAAGTCTAGACAGGCCTTAGGGGTAAAAAGGCGTGAAAAGACATTTAGGCATTCTTAATATATTTTAATATTTTTTAACCATAACAAGGCTGTTAAAATACTAAAATTGTACATATCATAAAAATATGTCTGAATATATGCAAATTAAAATACTATTTGATTATTTTGGATGAGATAATGATCCGATTTGTAAAAAAAATCTTTAAAAGGGGATATCGTTTCACTAAAACATTGTTGTTTTTAGAAAAAAAAATGCGCCTTAACGATTTCACCAAGAATAAGGCCTAAAAAGCGTAACACGAGGCGTGTCTTCCAAACCTCAAGCATAACCGTACCTAGGGGAATTTTTTAGAACCGTGCTCAAAAGTATTTAGATGTACAGGAAAAACATGTTTAAATTTTTAGCACTTATTGTAAATAAGTTTTGGCAGACTAGGATCACAAAAATCATAACTTAATTCATTTACTTGCAATTTTATATGAACAAAAAATTTGGGTGATTTTTTTTTTAATTATCATTTTACTTTCAGATGCAAGGAATATAATTTTTGTAACAGGAACCAAAACACATCTTTTTAGACAAATGCTAACTTTATTATGACCAATGGTAAATATATAAATTTATTCAATTATTTCACGGTTTGAGGCAAAAAAAAAAGACACGTTGGTTCTCAGATAGTGATTCTTAATTTGAAAAGCTTTTAGAAATGTGTCTTCTAGCTTGAGACAACAGAGCATGTGAGTTTTTGGCTAAATACAACAAGAAGCATGTTGGAGTAATTATTAAATAACCTAAATATTTATTTTTGAGTCCGTCTTTGGTTTTCTCTACGTTTAAATAACTTTTATAATAAAGATTTGTTGATAATCAATAAAGAAAAGAAATTACCTCTTTATTCCAGTCTGTAGCATACGTGGTCCATATTAATATAATGGTTTGCATAAGTGTGCCGCCCATCATTCCCGACCATATTCCCTACAATCACCAGCCACCATATATAATTACTGTGTTAAGAGGTATATTGCTTTTAGAAGGAAAAACAAACTAATAAAACAAGAATTGCCGCGATCAAATTTAGAGCCATACAGTTGATATGATATTTTGTCCCACTTTATCTATTTTCGTAGTTTTAGTAGGGAGCAATTGTAATAGCCAACTTCAAATGTCATTGACCCTATTTAATTACAATGACGCAACGTTTTAACGTACATTGTTATAAAGTATGTTGTACAGTATTTTAACATTTTTTCACATTATTTTATAAGTTTTTAGTGTAATTTTTAATACCCGATATTTGCCCTATTTTCATACGCCTCGCTAGAAAGAGTAGGGTCAAAGTCATATAATCGATTCTTGTATTCTAGTCCTCCTACACAATTATTTCAGGACATTAGAAAACTGATAGCAATCCATGTCATTACTATTTGTTATGATTTCGTCTTTCAAACTTCTGGTATTTTTATGAGGATCGATGTGAAGATGAAAGAAAAGATTTATAAGTTTATATAGAAAAATGAATTTAAAAAAGTACAAAAAGATTGACGGTGATGTAAATTCTACTCCCTCCATTTAAAATTTATAACCTATCTTGTTTCCTTATATATTAAGAAGTATAAGAATTATACTCGATCAATAGTCAACTTAAAACTTGTTTATTATTGTAAAATTTGTTTGTTTATAATGTTCATGAAAAAGGTAAATTATTTATTTGGAATAATCTAAAATAAAATAATAAATTCTTAAATTAGAAGGAAAGGAATATTATATGCGAATGGCTTAATGTAATTTGAGTGGAATAAAATTAACTACTCAATTAGTGGGTTCCTCATGTACAAACTTACTTGATCTTAGCAAGACAAGGTAGATAATCGACCTGACTATGTAGTCCAAGTTTGTAATTGTGGACCTCAACCCGGATAGAATTGACCACACGTTTTGGGGAACGTACAAGGATAATTATGCCCCAATAATACAGACCAACATCATTATGAGAGGTCGATTCACACAAATACTTGGCTCTGAGGTTGCATTTGTTAAACACTCAAGTATTCTAGTTCATTATTAAAAAAACTCTCCTCCCCCTCCTGCACCGGACACAGGTATAGTCGTCAATGCTGAACCACGTTAAATCCATGGGTATTATTATACATTTTTTTTTACATTTGTGGGTTGATTTGATATTATAATTATACAAAGTAAGTTTGACAATTCAAGTTAATTATGTTATGATTGAATAGAGTTGTCTTGGGTTTGCATACTAATAATTTTAAAACAAACACTTTTAATTTACCGTATCATCCTGCTCGTGCGTGTCATAATCAAATTGTTTGAATAAAACTTCTTATTGTAATCGACAATTGTCACCATAATACAAGTTTATCCCCATACAATAACCAACCAAAATATCGAGAGACATAATAGTAATTTCCCTAAATACGAATAATTTGTCTAATAGTCAACTAAGATATTGGAGTAAGTTTAATTATCCTTAACTATTACTTCATCCATCTCAAATAATCAATCATGCTTTTTTTTAGTGCATCCCAAATTAATAGTTTTGTTTATAACTTTTTTATATAAAACTAGATGAAATTAAAATTAACCCAACCAAACAATACAAATGAGAGCAATAACCCAAGTAAATGTCTTGCATTCTCATTTTTAGAAGGATAAATATGAAAAAAAATTAATTAGGAATGATGATTATTAATTTGGGATAGAAGAATTATAAGCCAAAGTTTAAATATGATGAATACACAGAAATTTTGATATTTAAATATATTAATAACATATTTACAATGACGTTGCGTTGAGATCACATTAAATGACTGTGATAGATGGTACAAAATTAACAAGATATGATGCCTTTCTTACCTTTGCACCAAGGTTGAAGTAAAAACCTAGCAATGCTCCTAGTGGTACTCCTACGATATAATAACAGCCCACGTTCACATATGCAACAAAAGTCTGCCATCCACAACCAACAGCCACACCTTCACCGAGCAAATTAGTACGAAATCATGTTAAGACAGTTGGTAGGTAGGGGTTAGGTAAACTTTCAAAGCTTTTTGTGATTAAGATTTTGTTTTTTCTATAATGAATGTAGTATATCTGACGTTCATTCCATTAACTTGTGTGGCCCTCTCGAATTGTCTCACATACTAATTTAATACTTTTAAATTTATTAATTCTCCAATTCTGTTGATGAAAACACGTACTTTCAACTACACTTTCAATATTAATTGAATGAATACAAGGGTTAGCTCAATGACCTTATTTAATCTTTGCCACCCCATCTTTCTCTCTCTGTCTCCAAGTTGGGAGTCACCCCCAAAGAGGACTTGTACACATTATTGTATAATAATAAATTTCTAATTTTTAGGACTTCAGACCAATTTTGTGTGTAAAGCAAAGTTTTTGCGAGTAAAAGTTCAATAATTTGATGATAATATCAACGGTAAAAAATCTATCACCAAAATTATTGTATCTTTAACTTTGACGGTTGACTAACAAACTTCGAAAAAATTCTGAAAATATGTTTCTCTCTTTTCAAAATTTTAGCTCTTTATATAGAAGTAATGTTCAATTAACAACGAGGCAGGACCAAATATAGATTTATATGTTTATTAATGAATTATGCTTACCGGACAAAACTGGTTGGATTCCATTAAGAATGAGGGTAACGGCCAACAATGGACAAAGGTCAGAGACGGCGTTAGCCACAAGTTCACCTCCTGTGAAGGCATAGCTGATAACATCACGGTATACAAGCACAATCACAGCTGCAATTATTGATATGATTAAAGACACGAATGTCACCACCACTACTGAGAAAGCTGCTGCCTTTGGATGTCCAGCTCCAAGCTCATTTCCCACTCTCACACTGTTGCATATTTTTTGTGGCACCAATTCTTATGGTTAATGAACATTATTATGGGAAAAGCTCCGGAAAATATCATAACATAAAAAAATAAAGGGACATATACCAAATAGTCTCTTCAACCACTTTTAATACATGTATAGTCTAAACTTTTTTATTTTGCACCAAAAAATTCTTCGATTGGTACAAAATAAAAAGCTTGAACTAAATGTGTATTAAGAAATATTTAAGGGACTTTTTGCTATTTAATCCAAAAATAAATGTCTATATATGTGTACTAGATGAATTTTCGAAGTGGAGAAAAATAAAACATAAAAGAGGTTATGTAAGCATCTCAGGAATTTATGTTTACGCGAAGATTTGCATAATTTCACCCAAATTTTAGATGGGTTATTTCTAGTTTTGATAGAGAGCAACTCTCACATAGAATTTTCTAGATTATAATAAATTATATATATATATATATATATATATATATATATATATATATATATATATATATATATGAAGCTTCTCCTATAAGGGTCATTTTTTTAAAATAGTAAAAAAATTAATTTCTTTATGAAACTTCATAGATAATTTTCACGGTGAGAAGATCATATCCATGAAGTTTCATCAAAAATTTCAGTCAATAAAGTTGTTAACGCCGACCCAACATTTCAATGGTTGAAAATGAATATTTATACCATTTTTTTTACATATGACCTCATCTTAATGGTTTTTTTATTGAATTTTTTAATGAAAAAAATCGGAGATGATCTTCTAACCATGGACATCATATTAATGAAATTTCATCAAAGGAGTCTGCACCATATTTATACCATTCTTTTTACTATTTAAAAAAAATGGTATGTACAGGAGTCTGCACCTTAAGGAGGCCTTACATGAGAGTTTCTGTATATATATCAGTATTCTAAAAGGCGCGCCTAAACTCCCCCTAGGCGAGCCTAGGCTTTGGGGAAACACCTCGCCTTAAGTTTTGTAAGCCTTATTCTTGGTAAAAGGCTTAAGGGACACTTTTTTTTAAAATAAGAACGCTTTAGTGAAACGATATTTCCCTTTAAAGATTTTTTTTTTAAATCGGAACAATATCTCATTCAAAACAATCAAAAAACAAAATCTATCCCAAACCGCTCTGGCTCTCGTAAAAAGGCGTGTTTTTTCCTTCTTTTTTTTTTGTTTTTTCCTAGTATTTAAAATAATAGCATTTTAGTTTGTATATATTCAGACATATTTTAAGGTATGTATCATTTTAGTATTTTTAATAGCTTTATTATAGTTAAAAATGTCAAAATATATTTAAAAAGGCTTAAACACCTTTTCACCCCTAAGGCTTGCCTAGGTTTCTAAAGCTTAAAGCTTGGCTTCCACGCTTCAGTCACCCCCCTCATTTTTTAAAACCTTGATATATATTTACAGTAGTGCTCTTGTGCGGATTAGTCCGCATTTTAAGAGTGCGGATCGGACACGTGTCACCTGACGGTGACCCTAGAAATTATCGACTAAATTATATGTACACTTTCTCTCTTTTTTGGGCTCACCACCAGGTGACATATGTCAGGTCCGCATTCTTAAAATGAGGAGTAGTTCGCACAAGAGCTGTACTATATATATATAAGCCGTCTGAGGTGGGGACTCCGTACAAACAATTTTTTTTAAATAGTAAAAAATATATATTTTTTTATAAAACTTCATGTATATGATTTGCACAGTGAGGAGTTCATCTCCGAATTTTTTGATATAAAGTGGGGAAATGATCATCAAAAGTTTCAACGGTCGAAACTGCATATTTACACCTTTTTTGCATATCACCTCATCTCACCCATTTTTGGATGAAATTTTTTAAAAATGATCTCCTCACTATGGAGATCATAACCATGAAGTTCCATCAAAAACTCATTTTTTATTATTTAAAAAAAATAATATGTACCGGAGAATGTAATATGTGTGTGTGTGTGTGTGTGTGTGTGTGTGTGTGCGTGTGTGTGTGTCTGTGTGTTGGAAAATATTGTGTGTTTACCCATATTAATATTATCACCAAATTAATATGTTGATCAATACTGAGCGATTATAAAAGTAACACTCACATTTTAAACATGGTGGGATCAAGTACGTTTGCGTTTTTTATAGCAAGACGAGTCACATGATGCATTTATTTATTAAAAAGAGACAAATGCTCAAGAAGAAATTTGGTTTCAAAGTGCCCCATTTATGAATGATAATTATTGGGAATTTTATTTGATTTTCTGGGACGAAATTTTTGAATTGTCACTAAAGGTCGTGACTGTTCACTTTATAGTTACAGTTTTTTAGAACCGTCAGTAAAGGTTGTGGTTGTTCACCATATAGTAACTCTTTTTTAGAACCGTCACTATACGCCAGGATTGTTCACCATTATTTGTGACTGTTTATGAAAATCGTCCCAAAAATGAATGTTTTTCAAAAGACACATCTTTTTATAAGACAACACAACTTTTTATGAAACAACACATTTTTCTTATAAATATAAGGCTTGTCTTTATTTTAAAAAAGAGAGAAAAATATTTTTCAATACTTTTCATTCTTAATCGAGTCGAAAAGAGTATCAAACATAATTAGTTCGTGGGACACGCGCATTAAAGTGTTTATTGCGCGTGTCACGACCGTTTCATCCTAGAAGACAGACGCTCATTGCTTATTATTGTAAGTACCGTAGAGGGAGCACATTTTTGTCTTAAGGCGAGCGTGTCCAACACTCGACGTGGTCATCTTTTTTGTTTGTAAGTTTTCTATTAATCTTGTTTTTTGTTGTATAAATTTGATTTCATATTTTAATTTGATAAAACACAAAAGAGTATAATTATAAACAATAATCTTAAGACAAAATTTTATTGATACTTTGTATTGTGGTGTTTTATCAAGTAGGATAATTTTATAATGGATGTGGAATTATTTTTATAGTTTTTTTTATATTAGTCCAATCTACAATGATTTGTTAGGTTCCACTCCCATTTATTTTTAGCACTCTTCTAAAAAATCCACCTAGGCTTGAGGCTTGGGAGAAACGCCCCACCTTAAGATTTTGACGCCTTATGCTTGGTAAAACTCTTAAGGCGTACTTATTCTCTAAAAACAACAATGCTTTAGTGAAACGATATCGCCTTTTAAAGATTTTTTTGCAAACCGGACCATTATCTCATTTAAAATAATCAAATAGTATTTTTATTTGCAAATATTCAGACATATTTTTATGATATGTACAATTTTAGTATTTTAATAGCCTTGTTATGGTTAAAAAATATTAAAATATATTAAAAAGACCTAAACGCCTTTTCACGCCTTTTTACGCCAAAGCCCGCCTAGGCTTCTAAGGCTTAAGGCTTGGCCTTCACACATCGATCACGCCCCGCGTTTTTTAGAGCCTTGATTTTTAGAACTGTAAAAAATCTTATAAACATTCAAAGCTGCCTAAAACCTCCCTAACCACCTATCTTCTTTTTTTTTTTTTTACAGAGAATGATACTTGTTCCATATTTTTTATAATTGGATCAATAACTTATAATCATTCTCACAAAGTAATTTATAATCATTCTCATAGGGCGATTCCGAGACTTTAGGAGTGCGAGACGAACTTTTAAATTAGTGGTTTCATATTTAATAAGAGATTTTTTTTATTAATGTATAAATTATATTTTTTTAATCGACGAGATGCCTACATATTTTTCTAGAGTTGTGACAAGTTTAAATGTTTGTCCATTCAGTTTTCAATAAATTATTTTTAGGACAATTGGAAAATGACACTATATATATATATACAAGTAAAATTTTGGGGGCCCTAAAATGCGTCAAAAATCGAAAGCCCGAGACGGTCGCCTCCCAATCCTCCCCTCAAAAATTTGAGAGTCTTTTGGTGAGAAAAGAGGGAGGAAGAACATAAGGAAGGTTGGAAAAAGCTAAATTGGGATGCATTTGGAGGCCAACTGTGGGATTCTCGACTGGGTTCAATCCTATAACAATGAGGAGATTAATACTTAATCATCATTCGAGGTAGGTGTATAACTTGCTTGTTGATTTTGCATTACTTAGATTCATATTGAAATTAGTAGAGTAAAATTGATTTTAGGATAGGGATTCACATGTAAAACAAATTTTTGGAGAGGGTTTACATATGAATTATGTGATGAAAATAATCTTGATTTCTCTGAAAATAATCTTGATTTCTATGAGATTCAATACTTATGATAATCTACTTTGTGTGAAAAATGATCTTGGAAATTAATCCAATTAGAGAAGTAATTTAAAAATGAAGAAATCTGAAATTGAGATAAAATCATTGAATATGTTGAATTGATGAAATTAGGATGGGAATTATGAGATTTATGAATCTTAGCTTGGATTTAGATTAGAATTTATGTAGAAAACCCTTGTGAGACTAAAAATATTGTTAAGTTTGTGAAGGTTTTGAAATTGAATGGTGTGAAATAAGAAACCCGTTACTTTAGTTCAAGAACTGGGCTCCTGCCCAAAATCGAATCGATTCGGCTAGGAACTTGAATCGATTTAGACTTGTTGTGAGGGACAACCAGGTCTTTTAATGTAATTCGATGGTCTTTTGGGAAATCATAAATTGTAGAAATTCCGTAGTTGTGTTGTGAGACTTCTAAGAATTTTATAAATAGTTATACGACATTGGGTATGGAAGATTAGACTCGAATTCTGGTAATGGGTGTTGAGGAGGGGTAACATTCGGAACCTAAACTACGAATTTGGGATAAAAGAATTATGGTATTATTATTATTATTATTATTATTATTATTATTATTATTATTATTATTATTATTATTATTATTATTATTATTATTATTATTATTATTATTATTATTATTATTATTATTATTATTAAGACGACTACTACTACTACTACTACTACTACTACTACTACCACTACCATTACTACTACTACTACTACTACCACCACCACCACCACCACCACCACCACCACCACTACTACTACTACTACTACTCCTACTACTACTACTACCACCACTACTACCATTACTACGACCACTACCACCACCACCACTACTTCTACTACCACCACCACTACCACCACTCCTCCTCCTCCTCCTCCTCCTACTATTACTACTACTACTACCATCACCACTACCACTACTACGACGACGACGACTACTACTACTGCTGCTGCTGCTGCTGCTGCTGCTGCTGCTACTACTACTATTACTATTACTATTATTATTATTAAATATTCAAGAGTCGGGGACATACTCCAGACTTATAGGCTCATACTACTACTACTACCACTACCACTACTACCACCACTACCACCACTGCTACTACTACTACTGCTGCTGCTACTACTACTACTACTACTACTACTACTACTACTACTACTACTATTATTATTATTAAATATTTAAAAGTCGGGGACATACTCGAGACTTATAGGCCCATGCTTCGGGTGTTAGGGACGGATATATATATATACACACACACAGCTAGGCTCTAAAGCGGTCCCAACTTGCGGATTTGACTTGGGAACGAATTTTTGTGTATTTTTTAAAAATAGCAAAAAACAAAATTTGAATATATTTTTTTGTGGTATTTAAACATTTCAGGGGACCCCTGTAAAAAACACCAGTTCAAAATTAAATGTTTTACATTTTTTAAAAAATCGGTAAAAAATATGTCAGTTTTAAAGAGCGTTAGAACTCAAACATATTTGATCGATTTTTTAAAAAGAGTAAAATAATTAATTTTAAGCTGATTTTTTTACAGGGGTCCCTGGAATGTTTAAATACCACAAAAAAAAATCAAGTCGAATTTTTTTCTTACTATTTTAAAAAATACAAAAAAATCTGTCCGCAAGTTGCCTCCGTATTATAGTCTGTGTGTGTGTGTGTGTGTGTATATATATATATATATCAGTTTTCTAAAAGGCACGTTTAGGCCTGAGGCTTGGGAGAAATGCCTCTCCTTAAGCCTTTTACACCTTATTATTGGTAAAAGGCTTAAGGGACACTTTTTAAAAAAATAAAAATGCCTTAGTGAAACGATATCGCCTTTTAAAGATTTTTTTTAAATCGGACCAATATCTCATTCAAAACAATTAAAAGACAGATGGTATCTCAAACCTCTCTGCCTCTCGTCCAAAAAAATGCGCGTTTTTTTCTTAGTATTTAAAAAAAATAGTATTTTAGTCTGCATATATATTCAGATATATTTTAAGGTATGTACCATTTTAGAATTTTAATAGCCTTGATATAGTTAAAAATGTTTAAAAAAGGCCTAAACACCTTTTCACGCCTAAAGCCCGCCTAGGGTTCTAACGCTTAAGGTTAGGCGTCGACACCTCGGTCAAGCCCCGTGTTTTTTAGAACCTTGATATATATATATATATATATATATATATATATATATATATATATATATATATATATATATATATATATATATATATATATATATAAATTTATATCTGTGTGCATAATATTTATGTGGAACATACCCATCTTAGCGGATATGCTATCGCTGGAGGTTGCGCACCGTGGGAGGTCACTCTGATGAATCTTAAAAGAGGTAGTACTATTTTCCGTGGGTTATAGTTATGTGCATGCCCACGCTGTTTAGGGTTGGAGTCCTATAGAATAATGTGTTACGGTTATGACTACGGACTTAAGGCCATGACTGCGCCTGATTTTTTATTACGTTTTTGAATTCGATGGTGAGATTTTGACTTGGTTGCCCAGATTGTGGTGGCCTCCTCGGAGCTTGATAGCATGCTAGCGATTTGGCATCCAACGACGTAAATCTCAGAGGGATAGCGGTTACATACATATAGTGAGCGATATATGTATTTGTATGCGTTTGATATGTTTCAATTATACGTATATAAAGAGGTAGAAAATTATACACGGGCATAAGGCATTAATTGTGAATATTATTAATAACCAAAGTAAGGTTATGAGAATGAATAATAACGAAATAATGGTTAATTAATTAAGCTGAGAAATAAGTTAATTAATAAATTAGTGATAAACAATACTCGAGGCAGAGTAGTACGTTACATGCAAATTAGTTATAAGACTAGTTAGGCGAATGCGCTACCACTTTAAATATGAAAATGGCTTTACATTTTTAATACTGCAGCTTGTACACTTACTAAATATTTTTCAAAGATTTTGTACTTCGACCCGTATCAAATATTTTCAAAAAACTTATAGGTATTCAGGCACAGGGACACCAAGGATGATTATTCTTTCTAGGGACACGTAGTTGTAGCTGATATGGAGGCTTGCAGGATTCAGAGTAGCCGCTTCATTTATTCATCTCTAGATTAAGTTTTCTATTTACGCCGTTGTTTGGGCATGTTTCCTGTTTTTTCAGACTTATGTATTTTCGATTATTTTAAATAGTTTTTTCAGACTAGTTAATATTGTTGCATGTTAATGGGAAAAAAATTGACATTACTTGTTAAATTAATTAGGTGGTTAGTAATTAATGATGTTTCGACTGTGATGCCAAGAATGAGCCATATACGACTACCAGTTTATTTTGGTAAAGGGTTGACCACCTATTATTTTAAGGGAAAAGTACTCTTAGGTCCTTCACAAACAAATTTTAAACACTAAAGGAATTTTGACAAATTTCAAACACTTAGGCCACTAATTCTCTTCTTGTAAAAGTTCACGCTAGTGACATAATAAATAGACCTAATAGTAAATTGTTCTTAAATGTTTAAAAATTGTTATCAAGGGACCAAATTGTAAATTTTTCATATTTTAACAGGCGAGGTGTCACAGTCTTAAGGAGAGAGATCTAACACTCGATTCGGTCATCTTCTTCGTTTGTAAGTTTTCCATTAATCTTATTTTTTATTGCACAAATATGATTTATTTCATATTTTAATTTAATAAAACACACAAGCGTATAATTATAAACAATATATATATATATATTGAGAGAGAGAGAGAGAGAGAGAGAGAGAGAGAGAGAGAGAGGTGAAAACAGACCTTGCGGCGGCATTGAATCCAACTGAGATCGTAAAAACAACTCCATTGATTGTATTACTGCAATCAGCAGGCATCACATTTCAGTTATGCTTATATGAATCAAAATCGCCATTATTCTAATAACGAAGTGTTCATTATTTATTCATAGGTAAAGATCAATTTGATGTAGTAATTATTCAATCTCAAATTAGAATCTCATTATTTATTAAATGTCATAAATTAAATCACATTTTAAAATCATTGTCTCAACTACTCCATAGTTGAATAATTTTGTTTTTTATGTTATTATGAAATCAGTCATTGTATAAAAATCATATGTTTTAAAGGAAAAGTCATTATGTAATGTATTTTTATCAAAAAATGATATTCATACCTACATTTCTTACCTATATTTTTTATCCGATTTCTTTAACATGTTTGTATCTTTGACTAGATGTTTGTACTTTTTACTAAAACATCAAAGGTACAAACATGTTAGAATAACCCAAAAAGAAATATATGTAAGTGTAGCACTCCTTATTTTTACCTATATGTATAACAATTGCATAAAAAAATAATGCTACGAGTCCCCAAAAAATCTCTCAAAACCGCCCTTAAAGTGTATTAAGTGTTTTTATCAAGTGTGAGTCCACTCTAATCTACAAACACTTCATGCACTTTTGAAAATGTCTCGATATATGTTTTGGAATGTAGCATTATCGTGCATTAAATGGTTGTAGCTACACTTGGAGTACTAGTATTTCACGCATTTGGGATACGAAACATGGTATCTAAACCATTACTCTTTTAAAAGGCTTAAAATTCACATACTGAATTACAATTATAGACTCTTATCAAATTTTCAAATCTAACGAATTTCTATACGCAATAACCTCGTCCTAGAAGAACAAAAAACTGGTTGGTGGACTCCGACCATTATGGCTGATGACTCTCTAATAGTTAAAATAATTTGTTGAGTTTCCAAAAATTGTCATTTTTAATGAATTCTTCTTAATATCAACAGTATTTTCAAGCGACAATGGCAGAATATTTTTCGTCATCTTTGTAGGTTTTTGCAATGAGTCAATGACATTATATTTTTCATCTCAAACAATTGTTTCACCGTTGAGCAGTTGTAAGTTGTGCACAACTAGCCACATCAATAACTAAAAGCTAAATGTTCTTTGAAAATGTGGAAATGGGAACAACTTATATGTTGGTTATGAAAATTGAAAATGTGAGTAAGTCAAAATATTAGATTACATATAAAAATAAGGAGTAGAAAGGCTTGTGGTTCTATACCAGATAGCGAGAGAGTCCAAAGCCAACTCAGGATGCTCAAGCAGCCCAGCCAACAAAACTATAACCTGATAGTACCACACCTCCAAGCACAACATCACAGCGGACGAGACTGATAATTTAAAAAACCTACCGAGCCCATGAAAAGCCCGGGAGCTCAACCCATTCCACGTGTACTTACACCGTTCACTCTTTAATATATAAGCAAATTGACCCACCACTACCAACCACCAAGACAGGCTCAGCACCAAGCCTGCGCCTAAAAGCCCAAGCCCAATCTTGTACACTGCAACCCAACTTAGAATAAGATGTACAACAAGAGACGCAGCAGATATGTAGGCACTAGGGCCCACTATGCTTTGGGCCTGAAGATATTTTTGTATGGGGAAGTTTACTGCGTAGGCAAAAATTTGTGGGATGAGGCCATAGATGAAAATGGCCGCGGCCGATGCGATTCTTGGGGATTGGCCAAGTAATATGAGGATTGACTTTGAGAAAATGTAGGGGATGGTAATCACAATTCCAGTTAAGCTAAGGAGGATCACTGATCTTTGGAGATAAATTCCAAGCATTTCGTATTTGTGTGCTCCATATGCTTGTCCACATAGTGTTTCCACCGCACTTCCCATTCCTAGCTGGGATTCGGATAAAGCATCACAATGTGTTAGTTTGTGACTAATCCAAAAACACAAACGAACTGGATAGCATGTTCCATAAAAAATAAAGATCAACTAATTATGGCAAATACGAGCATTTTGTCATTTTATATTTAAGATATTATATATATTTTTCCAAAACCATAAAAAAGGAGTTCAAGCCCCTCCTCAAAGCCAACAATGAATCAAAATATAAAACAAATTGTGAGAGTATCTTATATATGGCATGCACTAGTGTGTAATGCAACTCAATCGCATACTAAATGTCTTGAATAGAACCAACACGCACCTAGCCGGTTAAACCACAATATAATAGAATAAGCCAGACAAGATAAACAGGCAACGTGGTATACAGGATTTAATGGACTTGGCTTGCAAACATAAAATAGTAGCACCAACAATGAAACCTACAAGTGACATTACATTTCAACAAATGGAGTAGGGTTAGACTGCCCCAAGTCGCTTCTCATGCCACTAACCTTGATTGTCTCAAAAGAACCCAATATGACAAAAAATATTCCCATATGAAGATCTTTCCTCAAATCGGGATAAAATCAAAATATACTTTATTTTAAAATATGATTATTATATATATATGTGGAGGATCACAAATGGACCTAAAGAGTGGACTTTTTAATGAACCTTAGTAAAAAAACACCTAACAATCCACTAATTTTAATTTCTATGGTGTAATTGGTCCACGCCAACGGCAACGAATACGCGTGTGACCCGAGACCTGCTTATCCCCTACCCCTGCCCCCCAACTCCTACCCCACCCATTTGCCATCCCCCCACCCGTATGCCATTTTCGACGACTTCATACCACTACACGACCAACCTTTGCCTGAAACCGGGTACACCTGTCATCTTCCACCTCCATTCCACTATACCCAATGCTGGCGGTGACCCAAAACCCAACCTCCACGCCGGTAACAATCCAAACCAAAAAAAAAGAGTTGGCCCCGACCAGCTAAATCAACGTCGACGAACTCCTGTTTAAACCTCCGATCCAACTCCGACCAACAACAACCATACCCACTTCAAAACTGGCGAGGCCATCTCCATAGCCAACAAACCAAACCCGAACTAGCAGCTCCGATCCATTTACCCTTTACCCGGTTCCATTTACCTAACTTTCAAAATCGACGAGGACATTTGTCATTTTTTTTTGTTCTTTTATCCTCATTTTGGAGCTGCTCGATGAGGGGTGGGTGGGTGTGTTAAGGAGGGGGGGGGGGGGGGGGGGGTAAAAAAAATATTCGCCGCTGGCGCGAACCAATTACACTATAGAAATTAAAATTAATGGGCTGTTAAGTATTTTTTTTATTAGGGAAAAGTACTCTTAGGTCCCTCACAAACAAATTTTAAACACTAAAGGAATTTTGACAAATTTTAAACACTTAGGTCCACTAATTATCTTCTTGTACAAGTCCACGCTGGTGGCATAACAGGTGGACCTAAATGTAAATTGTCCTTAAATGTTTAAAAATTGTTACCAAAAGACCTAAATGTAAATTGTCCTTTTTATTAAGGTCCATTAAAAATTCAACTCTTTAGGTCCACTTGTGATCCTCTCCCTATATATATATATATATATATATATATTGGGAGATGATCACAAGAGCACCTAAAAAACGGATTTTTTAATGGCCTTAACAAAAAACACTTAACAACCCATTAATTTTAATTCATATGTTGTAATTAGTGCGCGCCAGCAGCAAAGGACATGCATGTGGCCTGAGATCCCCTTACCTCCCCGCCCTCCACCCCCTTACCCCCACCATGGCAGACCACTGGTTAAAAAAATTAAGTTGTTGGAATGTTTACTCAGGGGTAAGGGCTGCCATGGGGGAGGAGGGGGTTGTAAAAAAAATATTTGATCGACACGCATGTCCGTTGCTGCTCTGGCACGGACCAATTACGACATAAGAATTAAAATTAATGGGTTGTTAGTTGTTTTTTGGTAAGGTTCATTAAAAAATCTGTTTTTAGGTCCACTTGTGATCATTAAAAAATTCATTTTTAAGGTCCACTTGTAATCTTCTCTCTCTCTCTCTCTCTCTCTCTATATATATATATATATATATATATAGGAGAAGGCTCACATACATCATGCTCTATACATCATTCATGCATCACGCTTAATTACAGGCCCTAAAAAACTTTTTTTTTCAAATTTTATATTTTTTCCTTAAAATTAACCTTCTAATCAACCCATGTGAAAAAAATTAGGTCAAAATACGTTTTGTAACTATTTTTAAAAAATCCACAAAAAACTGCTAAAAATACCTTATTTATAAGGGTCTGCGCCAGCAGTTTTTTGTGGATTTTTTAAAAATAGCTACAAAATGTATTTTGACCTAATTTTTTTCATATGTGTTGATTGGAAGGTTAATTTCAAGGGAAAAATATAAAATTTGAAAAAAAGGTTTTCTAGGGTCAAGAATTAGGTGTGATGTATGGTGTGATGTATAGTGCATAATGTAGGTGAGTCTTCCTCTCTCTCTCTCTCTCTCTCTCTCTCTCTCTCTCTCTCTCTCTCTCTCTCTATATATATATATATATATATACATATATATATATATATATATATATATATATATATATATATACATTACTGCTCTTGTGCGGACTATCCCGTGTTTTAATAATACTGCGCATGTGTCACCTGACGGTAAAATCAGAAAAGAGAGGGAGAATACCTCTCATTTTTGGCCCACCACCAGGTGTCAAATATCTGATCCGCACACTTAATGCGGGACAATCTGCACAAGAACAGTACCATATATACGAGCACTTGCGCGTGTGTGTGTGTATGCTTTTCTGTGTTAAAAGTGAGTGAGAGAGAGAGAGGGACCATGACGCCATAGGCGAAGGTTTGGACGCCATTGTTGCCAAGGGATGAGGCGGCGAGCTCAAGATTGCCAAGGTGGCCCGCAAAGATCTGAGTGAACATGGACATGCAATAATTGACCATGTATGAAAACACTGCCGGAGCTGCAAGAAAGAATAGGAGCTTTTGTTCCACTATTAAAGCTCGTAAAAGGCGACTAAAGTAGGGTACTCCTTCATCGGATAACAGGCTCTCTAGTTCAGTGCTAGGTTCAGATTGTTGTTCCACCGGTTTCTCTGTTAAACATGGAGTTGCTGGATCACTTAGTGGTAGAGGTTGATAAGGGGCAGCTTCTGTAGAACCCATCTTAGCCCCCTGTGGTGATGTGCTGATAGTCAACGAGCTCAAAGTGAAGGGAGTGTTGAGCAACGACTGTTGTGATGCTTACAAGATATCAACCTCTCACTTGTGTGCGGCCCATGTTAAATATCTCTAGGTAAGAAAGTAAGTGGTCTCTTCTACCTGTACATCTCCTTTAATATTAAACGCACCAAACACGAGGTATAAGTCTCATAAATGCCACGTTTAATTAAATTACATTTAGAACTTTATCTTCTAATTTTTAATATCTACTACATTCTATAATTTTAGTTATTAAGTTTAATGCTATTGAAATATTAAGCTGAAGTGAATATTACATAATTGAAATATTTCTAAATAAAGTGTATCAATGGGACTCTCTCAACAACTCATTGGAATGATGTTGGATAAAATTACAATATAAGAAACCATATCATATGTGGTATCTATAAAATACATGATATTGAACATTCGATGAATGTCATCACATTAAAATATTTTGAAAAACCCTAGAAGGAAAAATCAAAAGTGGACGAAAAAGAGAACAATGTTCATTAAATTGGTTTTCGACGAAGTTTATTACTACTCATTAGAATATTCACAGAAAACCTATATATCATATTGCATGTCCTTGGGTTCTCCATTTAACACGTTGCTCCTCATGCTTGGCATGTCTTAATTTGTCTGATAATGGAGTTGATGTATTTTAATATCATAAACAAGCTTTTAGAATGTTGTTTTTGGGGTATCTTGGTAAACATATCAGCTATATACCACTTGGACAAACTGTTTGACTTAAATCTGTATTTTTTAGTGAAGCTCGTGAGTGAAGAAAAACATTGGTGAAATGTTATTAGTTTTATGTCATTTGAAGAAATCTTCTTGAATATAGGTTATACCTAAGTCATTATCTTCATATGTAATACTTTGAACATCTGCGAATATGTTGTATTAGATCGACTGTTGTAAGAATTGAACTATCCAAAATTTTCATAACTTACCTACTTAGAATTGTTAAAATTATAAGAATACAATAAACACTCTCTAGTGGTCCTACCATAGATATCCTAGGATATGATTGATACCAAACGAATGTCTTTACTTGGTTCAGAACTATATCTAGCAAGCAGATTCATGGATAATGGATTTTTCGATCGGCTGCACTATGTTAAGTACAACAGAGCACACTTCAATATGGTATATCTCGATTCAATATTTTTTCACCTTCCTCTTTCAATTGGTATGGATCATTATAAGTAGGTGGTGTTTTTTCCATACTAAAGCATTTTAAGATCTTTTCAATATACTTGGACAAATGTAATAATATTCCACTGGAATATATCTAAATGTGTTGTGACATCTGCCTATTTTAATATCGGGTTACCAATCCTCTACTACAATAATACATAAATCTCAGTATGGTTCAATCTCAGCATCACTTTCGCAATCAGAATATAATATAAATAATATGAATATAACCATACAATTAAAATGAATGAATAATCCTCATGCATCAATAGATAAAAAGAGTGAACCGAATAAACCATCGGTCACCAAATAAAAATTCACAGTGTATAACTAAGTAATAAAACTGAATATTGGAATATAAATGTATAATGTAATATAAAAGCATATCCATCTGCGGCAACATGCCCAAAACTAAAACTGAAATGACTGATCCTATCTAAATAGAATATATAGAGGCATCTAAACAAATATGTAGCGCCCACAGCTACGGCATGACAAGAATTAATCTATCCCTGCTGTCCCGGTTGCTGCTGTTGCACACTCGGGGTATAAAAAGACAAAACAAGGAAAAACAAAATCTTACGGGTCAAAGCCCAGAAAGTAGAAAATATTGTGCAAGTTGATAATTGTTTTAAATCGATTAAAATAATAATGTATTACTTTCATAATTAACCGATCGCACTTACTTGAGATAAACCTCACTTCTCAACTATAGTGTGAACCTAACGTGTTCATTTATTTATTCTAATAAAACTACCCGGTCTAATTAGGACATATAATCGTTATTTGAGTCTAATCCTGCTAATACCCTCTATTAGCTAAGTAATACTACATTCTCTAGGTATATGTTGATAAACAATGTTGTAGCGACACATTTGCCATAAATAAGTAATCACATAATAAACATAACATAGTTACATCAGTGCTATAAATAGATATATACACTATATCGTATAAAACATACATATATATATATATATATATATATATATCATTCGTTACATACGTATAACCGTATCCCCAGAGCTTAAACCTCGTGGATACATCCCTTATGTGCTAACCGGATCCAGGCATCACGCGCCATACTAAGCCACCGGGTTAGAATCTTGCCACCTATCCCAAACGTAAACACATGCAACAGAGGCGATCATTGACATACATCCAATAGTCAAATCCATACCACATCGCGCTGAATCAAACTCAAAACCAATGCCTATCCTCCCATATGGATAGTGACCATGCAATAGTACTATGACCCGTGGATTGCCATTATGCGCAACCTCCTACGATAGCACTCACGAATAGATATGTTTACGAGTAGAATATTAGCCGGTTGGACGAAATGGACACAAGCAAGTGGGTTGTTATGTGATAAGAAGATAACTAATAAATTAAAATATTTTTTTTATAAAACAGTCGTTAGGCTAGCGACCCTATTTAGAGCGGAGTGTTGGACTTTAAAAAAAATATAAACAAAATATCCATGTTAGCGAGATGAGGATGATTCGATGGATAATATGAGTTACTAGAAAGGACAACAATAAAAACCAGTACGTGCGAGAAAAGTTAGGAGTAACTCTCATTTGCAATAAATTAAGAGAAAGTAGACTTAGATGGTATGGACATGTTTTGCTTAGACCAATATATGCGCATATAATAAGAGGAAGATTATTAAAAATAGAGGGTAAAAGAGAAAGGGGTTGCCCTAAGATATCGTGGAAGGAAATTATTAGGAGAGATCTTAGGGTATTAAACTTGAATGATAATATTTCTTAAAATAGATTAGAATAGAAAATGAGAATCCATGTGGCCGATCCCATGTGATGGGATTAAGACAAGGATGATAATGATGATGATGATGTACATGCACGCACACACACACACACACATATATATATATACACACACACACACACGTCACTCTAACATGTAGAAATTTAATAAGTATCAAACTCGTACGCATGTCCCATCTGAAGCACCTTATACTCTTGACTCAGTTGAGTCTGCATTGTATAAGTGCTCATCTAGTTTGGAAATAGTGATAAAATTAAGTTCATTCCCTAGAAATCGAAAAGCCTCAGACGCTACTCTTCATTCCTCTTATTTGATTGATTAAAGGTATATTCACAATCACCCACACACAGTAGGATTGCACTCATTACATATATATTGCATAAATTGATTATGTGAGAGTTGTGTGTGTTTAATCCCATTTAAAATTGTTTTTTATAATTTTTGGGAATTTTTAATGATTTTTAAATGATTTTTTTGGAAATTAAAATTTGGATTAAAAAGCTTTTGGGGTCATTATGCAATTTCTAGTTTTATGGTTTCAAACCTGAAAGTTGATTTGGGTAGGATCCGAAAGCACTAAAGCCTTGAGGGTGCGTGTGTAATTAGTTTCAAAATGCGCGTTTAAGCCTCAATCTCAGCCCTACACCTGCCACAACACTACCGGCCTGATTTGTGTTTGTTTACCCTCACAAAATCGTTGTCCATTATCAACCCTTGGATCGTTGTTATCAGCACTCTGCATAGGTTTGAGGTTAATCCATGTGAAACCCTTTTAAGCCAATCAGTGACTGTTTAACCCACCGCTTTTATTTCACCGTTGGATTAAAGTCAATTTGGCAAGACCAAATCTCCGCCCTTGATTTTGAACAGCCTTCTCGAATCTTCGTCCCTCAGTATAAAAGGAGGCTTAGCCTTTGTTACAAATTATTCAACTTTGTTACAAATTATTTGGCTCACATAAATAGTGGGGCGCACTTATAGAGCACTCATGTCATTTATTCGATCAATTAGTTTTTAATATTATCGTCTAGCTATTATTGGTTGTACCAATGGATGGTCGGTGTAATATTTTTACTAATACCTAGCATAGCCCCGACGGATGCTCGGGCACCGCCATCCTCATGATATTTTGTCATAGAAATTATGAGATCATTCATATCATTCATTCAATACTATGAATATTTTCCTCGACATATGTTCGAGCAGATGCACATCATGTATTCCTTGGCTGAATAAACGAATTGCATGATACATTCTATTTGATTTAGCCTCGACAAATGGTTAAGCAACTTATTAACTTCCACAGGTACAGGATTCAGTCCCGACAAATGCTCGTCCACAATCTTATGCTCTTGAAAATCCTATTAATGCACCGATAGATTCTCGAGCACGGATCACTCTCTATATCTACTCGGACCTGTACAACTTTGCCTCGACAGACCAGCGTGACACCACTTATATTGTTAATGCTCTGACGGATAGTCGAGCACTTTACGCCACTTTGGGCCTAATAAATACTTAGGCAATATTATGTATGATAACCAACGGATGCTCGGACGTTGATATTTCTTCAATTTCAGCATTGATGACATGGTTCTATGATTCTTGAACTGAAGGATGATCAGGCATATTCAAGGTTCTTCTCGGTAAATGATCGGCAAAATATTTCTATATATTTAGTCCCGAAGATATTTTCCACACACATCGCATTTTATCCCCAACAAATAGTTGGTCAGGATAATTCTTATATCCACAGTCGACTAATTATCGACATCACATTTATTATCGTTATTCCACCCTAATAAATGGTTTGGAAACTTAGTTTTCACTAACACTGTAGGATCGTTCGTAATACTTGTATTGGTCCTTTTTGCCTCGATGGATGTTCGAGCATGGATCACCCGCAATATCTACCAGATCCTCTATAATTTTTGCCTTGACAGGCATTCAGGCATCATTTATCTTATTAATTCTCCGACAGATACTCAAGCATGGATCGTTCGCAACATCTACTAGGTCCTTTGCAATTTTTGCCTCGACGGACCCTCAGTTTCGATGGATAGTTAGCATTATGTGATCACGTCTCAAGCTCCAATGGACAGTTGGGCAATACAATTCTTATTTAATTCAGCCGCGACGAATGAGAAGTTGGGCGATCTGTATAACAAATATCCAATAACACATAAAGTAGCATGGAGAGCAACGATCAACTATATTTATCGACAAGGACGAATCTAACACGTAAGAAGTCACTTATCCAGCAAAATCACAGTCAACGAACAGAACATGTGACCCCCCTGAATGTATCAGCAACATCGTCGGATAGCCCATGGTGATCGGCGATCACTAGGAAATGAAAATTCGCTTGTCGACGTCGAAAGGGCGTCATCAGCACCAAGATATCCACTCCAGAGGAACGACGTTTCCTGAACATCATATCAAATTAATGCATTTCTACATGAAGATGCTTTGTATTCATATCAATTAATTCAGATGCGCGAGATATATGGAGTTTTCCACAGCATTCAAGAACCACCATGCATGATCAGCGAATAAGTGTGCCCCGAGGAACGGTACATTACATGGAACTATATGAACAAGACAATCCTTAATCATATCCAGCTCGATGAATGATCAACACGACACTCTACAATATAACAAAGCCCCGAGGAACTATCAGGCACACTTATCATCTCGACTCTAAAGATCAAATAACTCAATGGACGGTCAGACAGTTTTCTCTTCACAGACCGATTGGGGGCTCCATAACAACGACGACGCGTGAATAAATTCACCACAACATTTAAAGTAAAATAGAAAAGGGTAACTCAGGATGGATGCCAACATGGTTAACACTCGCATTAGTCTTTCAAATGACGATCATGACTAAGCTTGATTTAATTACAATAACTATCTTGCTTGGTTCAATTAACTTAAGGAAGTCCTCGGGTCTTTGTCATCTTCAAACACAAATGGCCCCATGAGTTTCCCCGGTAACAATAAAAGCCCTACGGGGGACCCCTAGGCAAAAAGCCAACTCAGGTTGGTCGCCAACTACGTTGGTCGGTTAAAATCCTGAACGGATGGATGGCCCTTAAACCAGGTGAATTTTTGCCATCGTCTTTTAGGCCTAAGGAAGTGTGACGACACAACCTCAAAGGTAAAATAGACGGATATTTGCATGCGAGGCATTAGAAAATGGAATAATACAAACGTAATTGGCATTACATTGACTTGTGCTAAGGGCCTGAATACAATAAGCATATCGATTACATATCACATGTTATAAGACCTAATGCAGGGTCTTACCCCTACCAGGTACATGCTTGAGCAAGGCTCGACGCATAGGCTTCTGGTCGGCCTCTCCAATTTGACCATATGAAAAACCTAATGAAGGGTCTTACCCCTACTAGGTACATGCTCGAGCAAGGCTCGACGCATATGCTTCTGGTCGGCCTCTCCAATTGCACCATGTGAAAAATCTAATGCAGGGTCTTACCCCTACTAGGTACATGCTCGAGAAAGGCTCGACGCATAGGCTTCCGGTCGGCCTCTCCAATTGGACCATATAAAAAACCTAATGCAGGGTCTTACCCCTACTAGGTACATGCTCGAGCAGGGCTCGACGCATAGGCTTCTGGTCAGCCTCTCCAATTGGACTATATAAAAAACCTAATGCAGGGTCTTACCCCTACTAAGTACATGCTCGAGCAAGGCTCGACGCATAGGCTTCTGGTCAGCCTCTTCAATTGGACCATATGAAAAACCTAATGCAGGGTCTTACCCCTACTAGATACATGCTCGAGCAAGGCTCGATGCATAGGCTTTTGGCTGGCCTCTCCAATTGGACCATATGAAAAACCTAATGCAGGGTCTTACCCATACTAGGTACATGCTTAAGCAAGGCTCGACACATAGGCTTCTGGTAGGCCTCTCAAATTGGACCATATGAAAAGCCTAATGCAAGGTCTTACCCATACTAGGTACATGCTCGAGCAAGGCTCCACGCATAGGCTTCTGGTCAGCCTCTCCAATTGGACAATATGAAAAACCTAATGCATGGTCTTACCCCAACTAGGTACATGCTCGAGCAAGGCTCGACGCATACGCTTCTGGTCGACCTCTCCAATTGGACCATATGAAAAACCTAATGCAGGGTCTTACCCCCACTAGGTACATGCTCGAGCAAGGCTCGACGCATAGGCTTTTGGTCGGCCTCCCCAATTCGACCATATGCAAATCCTAATGCAAGGTCTTACCCCGACTAGGTACCTGCTCGATCAAGGCTCGACACATAGGCCTGTGGCCGGCCTCAACAAATGGACCATATAAGATCGAAATACAGGCAGATGTCCTAAACTTGATGCACGCTCGAGAAAGCCTCAGCAAATGAATTTTGAACAGGCATGTGATTAGCCTCACGAATTGGGCCATGCAATAAAACAAAATAATGAACTACGTTCGACCTGATCCCATGAGGGTACGTAGGCATCTCGACACTCTCGAGTCCGGTTCCCATATCAACTAAACGTCTCTCAACTCAAATCAAGCATTCATCTAAAAAACTTATAAAGAAGAACAACCAAAGAAGGATAAAAGTTGAACGAAAACTCAAAGAACGTCAGTCCAGTTCACATCAACAACTACATACATTTAAGGAGATTATGGACCAACTCCCAGCTCATCTCAGAATCAACTCAGCTGAACTGCGACCTGTGGGGCTATTGTGGGGACAAAAAATATACCTACATAATAGCATGTCACGTGGCGAGCACTCCGGTCAAGATGACGAGCAATATACACTCCAACAAGATAGGGACGACTAGAGTCCTTGATAAACTAGAAGACCGAGGAGCAGTACCTGATTAGAATCAAACCCGGGGACACCCCTCATTGTGAAAGGAGGCTTAGAAGCTAGAGAAACACTCTCATGTAAAACTCTCTCATCATTCTAATGGAACACAGTAGTATCCTCGTGGACGTAGGCCATTCATGGTCGAACCACGTAAATCTTTGTCTTTCTTATATTTATTTTTATTCTTGTATCGTGATGAATTGGCACCCCCCTACGGGTGAGAATTTTTGCACACACACACACACACACACACACACACATATATATATATATATATATATATATATATATATATATATATATATATATATATATATATATATATATAGAGAGAGAGAGAGAGAGAGAGAGAGAGAAGTTTACATATTTGGAGGTGCAAACCTATTTTAATAAAATATTAACAAAATTATTTTTGAGTTTGATTTTTTTTTATATGGTATTTGAACATTTCAAATGACCCATATAGAAAAAATCAGATCAAAATAACTTTTTTTACTATTTTTAATGAGTAATAGGATTCCCGATGAATGGAGAAAAAGTATTTTAGTACCTATTTATAAAAATAAAGGGGACATACAAAATTGTTCAAATTATCGTGGCATTAAGTTAATGAGTCATACAATGAAACTTTGAGAAAGAGTGATTGAAAATAGATTGAGATTGATGACAACAGTATCTGAGAATCAATTTGGGTTTATGCCTGGGAGGTCAACAATGGAAGCAATCTATTTATTGAGGAGATTAATGGAGAGGTATAGAGAGAAAAAGAAGGATCTTCATATGATTTTTATAGATTTGGAGAAGGCGTATGATAGGAAACCCAAAGATATAATATGATGGGTTCATCATAAAAGAGGAGTGACTCGCAGATATATTGATGTGATCAAAGATATATATGATGGTGCGATGACTACAATAAGAGCATCAGCTGGAGAAAGTAGTGAATTTTCAATTACGGTAGGGCTACACCAAGGTTCAGCATTAAGTCCTTATCTCTTTGCTCTTATTATGGATGAGTTGACTAGACAAATACAAGATGAGGTGCCATGGTGTATGCTATTTGCAGATGATATTGTTTTAGTCGATGAGACTAAGATGAGGATAAATGCTAGGTTGGAATTGTGGAGAGAAACTTTAGAAACAAGAGGATTTAAAATAAGCAGAACTAAAACAGAATATGTGGAGTGTAATTTTAGTAGTAATAGGAGGACAAATGGAGATGTGGTGAAATTGGAGGGTCAAGAAATACCTAGAAATGATTATTTTCGTTATTTAGGATCGATTATACAAAAACATGGAGATATTAGTGATGATGTTACGCATAGGATTAGAGCAGGCTAGGTTAAGTGGAGAAGTGCGACCGGCGTTCTGTGTGATAGGCGTATAACTTTGAAGTTAAAAGGAAAATTTTATAGGACGGCCATTAGACCCGCCATGTTATATGGGATAGAGTGTTGGGCAACCAAGAAACAAAATGTGCAGAAAATGAGTGTGGCGGAAATGCGAATGCTAAGATGGATTTGTGGTAAAACTCGAAAGGATAAAATTAAAAATGAACAAATTCGTGAAACGGTAAAAGTAGCTCCTATAGAAGATAAATTGAGAGAAAATCGACTTAGATGGTTTGGACACGTCAAGCGTAGACCAATGGATGCTCCTGTAAGGAAGAGTGATTTAGTTAGTATTGATGGTAACCCAAGGGGTAGAGGTAGGCCTAAATTAACTTGGTGGGATATTATAAAAAATGACAAGATATTATGTGGTTTAACCGAAGATATTGCACTGGACAGAATGGAATGAAAAAATAGGATTCATGTAGCCGACCCCAAATAATTAGGAAAAGACTTTGTTGAGTTGAGTTGAGTTGAGTTTTAAAAAATCGATCAAAAGCTACAAAAGTTTGACCATTTTTTAAAAATAGCAAAAAAAGTTATTTTGAGTTGATTTTTTTATATGATTCCCTTGAAATGTTTAATTATCACATAAAAAAACTCAAACTCAAAAATTATTTTTTTACTATTTTAAAAAAATCGGTATATAAACTTAGTATGCATGAGAGTCTCTCTCTCCTTTAATGAACCTAATGAGACATTATAACATAACCCTTAATTCTTTGTAGTAATTGGTACATGTTAGCGGCAACGGACACGAGTGTGGTATGCATACGTGTTTTTTTTATATACACCCCTTCCCCTTCCCCCCTGCCATCAGATGCTCCCGTGCTTAAGAGCTTCAGGCTCTTTTAATCTGGTTTGTAAATAGAACAACAAAGGCAAAGGCAATGGGTCGAATATTAGCAGGTAAATGGGTCATGATTTGAACTGGGTATGGCTTGGGTTAGAACCGGGTGAGAGCCTGAATTGGGTTTGATAGGGGCCGAAGTTGGGTTTGATTTTATGGCCAGAGTTAGGGTGGAGGTGAGATGGTCGCGGTTTAGAGATGGCAATGAGTAAAAAGGGGCTTCGGCGTTTTCGATGTGGCCGGATATGGCATAAGTGTCATTGGGTTTGGGGTTCCGGCTGGAGGTGATTGGTGTGGGTCCGAGTTGAGGGATGATTTGGGTTTTGATGGGTAGAGCCGACGGGGCTAAGGCAGGAGGTGAGTTGGGAGGGGGGTTTGATAGGTCGGAGTTGTGGGTTCATGGGGTGGGTGTGGGGGTAAGGTGGGTGTGTATTAAAAAACGTGTGTGTCTCATGCGTGTTCGTTGTAGGTGGCGCGGATCAATTACGGCAAGGAATTAAGGGTTATTTTTTAATGCCTTATTAGATTCATTAAAAAGTTCATTATTTTGTTTCACTTGTGACCCCCCCTCCCTCCCTCTCTCTCTCTCTCTCTCTCACACACACGCACACACACAAACAATATATATATATATATATATATATATATATATATATATATATATATATATATATATATATAGGGAGAGGTTCACAAGTGGATAAAAAGAATGGACTTTTTAATGGACTTAACAAAAAAGACTAATAAGTCTCGTTATTGGGTGCCGCTGGCGCGGACCCATTACACCAAGGAATTAAAATTAGTGGGTTATTAGTCTTTTTTGTTAAGTCCATTAAAAAGTTCATTCTTTTGGTCCACTTGTGATCCTCTTCCTATATATATATATATATATATATATATATATATATATATATATATATATTTATATATACACACACACACACACATATGTATAATATAAATATATATAATTACCAATTTTGTCAAATTTTTAAAAAATTATATATAAAAACAATTTTACCAGATGCATACCAATATTTATAAGCATAGAAAAATGAATTTTAAAATTGTATTTAAAATTAGTGATCAGATCGAATTTTTTGAATACATAACCAAATGACCTCTTAGTGTTATTATTGCCTTCTTATTGTCAATGGTGTGTTTTTTATTTTATTTTATTAAATAGTCCCTACTATAAATATATATTTTTTAAAAAGGACACATATTTTTAGTTTAACCCATTTAGTCCGTCAAGCACTCAATATCCTCTTATTTTTAGAGGGCCGTGCCAGCGGCACTCCCTTTCCAAAATATGTGGCAAATGACTTTTTGAGGCAAAATAAAAAAGTTTGGACTAAATAGGTATTAAAAAATGTCCGAGGGACTATTTGATATATGTCCCTTAATTATATTTTTACTAAACATTAATTGATTCTTTAATGATTAAGTCTTTATTATATATTGCTTATATAATTTTTCTCTTGCTTATATAATTACAGATAAATAATATAACCATCCAATTTTTTGGTGCAGAGATGATGGAATTTAAAATAGATCAATTTCGATCAGATCAAAGAATTTACTCGTTTCGATGACCTCGATCGGTTCACTTTTGTGATCTGTCCTGAATATGGTATAAAACTCATTGAATGAGGACCTTTCAATTAAACTGTTATATATATATATAAACTTATTGTCCTTTTTTGGTGGGTCAAAATACTTGCTGTCCATTTGATGAGCTTGAGGCGATCACAGTTGTTGACCAAACCAAAATCTCACAGCGTGATCCTTTAATCAGTAAAGGCGCATCTGTGGATCTCAACATAATAAATTAGGCCAGATCCATGACCATCAATATCAACGACGCCACGGCAAGAAGTAGTGGTGGGGATTTAAGAAATAATTGCTTTTATGTAATAAAAGGGCCATCAATATCAACGACCCCGCAGTAAGAAATAATGGCTTTTATGTAAGAAGAGGACTGATGAGTGATGAGTATAGAAACTGATTGAATAATGCGTGAAACAATATTTTAGGAGTAAAGCTATGCCGATACCGGGTGTGGACACAGCCCTGACACAGTGAGATGTCATCTTATTAGTGAATAAAAAAATTAACAAAATTATTTTTAAAAAGACAATTTTTTTTAATATAAATTATGATGTGTAATATAGTTGATAAATAAAATTTATTCATTTAAAAATCAGGACTTGCAAAGTAAATTCTTAAAAATTGACGCGGGACCACATTATAGCGATTGGTTAGTGCCGTTGGCGTAGATCCACATTTCTTAATAAATGTTGGTACGCGTCAATGACACTAACCAATTGCGATAATATTTTTTTAAAAATTAAAAAATATATATTTTTTTTATTTTCGTAAAAATAATAATTACAAAAAATTACTAAACAACTTTTTATCGCAATTGATTAGTGCTGCTGTCATTTTTTTTAACTTTGATGATAAAAAATAACTGTTTTATAAAAAAATGTACATTTTAAAAAAAAAATGTTTTGTCCGTTTAAAAAAAATGTATAATTTTTTTTTCTTTTTTTTAATCACAAATGAGGAATGAATAAGGTTAAAAATTGTTTTTTATCCATTAATAAGATGACACCTCACTATGTTGTGGGGGCTGTGTCGACCCCTGTGTCAGCATAGCTTTACTCATATTTTAGAGGGCATCTTGAGATTTTATTAGATCACAATTCACAAAACATAAGGAGGAGAAGTCCTTTCACGTGGCTGAAAAGGAAGGAGCCGAAATAAATACAACTTTCATAACACGAGTCCATTTACAAGAAGGTTAGCGTTATTCGCTCCTTTAATATCTTTTTCTCCCTCTCAATAGAATACTGTTGTTGCAGCAGTAATTTAAGTGCAAAAAATTAAAGGAACTAAATTACCCAATGACGTGCAGAAAATCGAGACAGAAAAAATAAGAAACCTGGATGGATGAACAATCTATAATAATGGCTGAGTCGCGAACAAAGTCGCTCTCTTTAAGGTGTTTTGTGGCTTTGCCTCTTGAATTTGTGCTGATAGATAACAGCCTCGCCACCCCCAGGATAAAACAAACTCGAAAAACCCAAAAATTACGAACCGGCAGCACGAGTCCGATTCGTTCAACTAATACCTTTTCTGCAATATATATTGCTCGACTCTGTGTAGTATAATTAATCTGAAACGAGATTAATCATTTCGTATAATAATTATTTGCGATGAATAAATATTATTCTGTGGAAAAAGAAATTCGACTGTAGCAGTTATTTTTTTTTTAGAGGAAAAGGATTTTTTCGGATATAAAAGTTGCAGAAAAGCTGTGTTAAAAATGGAGGGCAGACTCTCCTTTTATACAGAAAAGAAATTAACGTTAGTGGGCAAAAAATGTGGGAGAAAAAACTGGAAGACTGGGTTGTTGAAAGACTTTATCAACCCACGTTTTTAATTAATTAAAATTACCGCTAAAGAAAATAATTTTTAAAGCCCAAAAAACGTCAATTTATATGTCCAAAAAATGATTTCTTAGCCCAAGACCCGAACACGGGCACGGGCCGGGCCGACCGGAGACTTAGCCCAATAAGTCTCCCACCCATACACACAAAATATTGAATACCCAAAGGGCTTACCCTTTAGACTCACAAAAGATGTATATTAACTTTACACAAAAATACCTTCCCACCGATGTGGGACAAATAGCTTTCAAACTTTACACACTTTAACTCACACAGCTGTAACAGCTATGACAGCTGTGTTCCAACAATCCCCCACTTGCAAAATTTGAAAACATTTTTATCAAGCAATAATCTATAGAATTGTGCATAAGCGAAGGTGTCTTTCGACTTGAACCTTCACATAGTAAAGATGATTCAGAATATAATAGAGTAACCATATATCTCTGACAACATCCCACACACACCCTACTTGGGTGTTGTTCTAATAGCCAGCACGTTATAGCCATGTGCTTTTATCCCAGTATAGTGAACGCTCTAGGAATTTGCCCAACATATCCATAGGAAGTGGCCACACTTCCACATTCACATAGGTGACTCTATCAAGAATACTCCTGTAGCTAGGTACCCCACTCAAAATAGAGCTATAGATCTCATTAAGAGTTATAATAACTCATCCTTTACTCACTTCAGGATATCATGCTCCATAGGGATGGACTCAGAGTAATACCCCATTCTATATTAATTAATAATAGCATGATTCAACCCATATCATTTGCTACTTGTTATTACCCTTTGAACATATTTCTTGGGATCTTCAATCTATATGTTGGGTTACCATCACAAATGACTCGTGTATCCAAGGGATTTAGTCCCATTCGTTTCGAAGTGTTCCACATCTTCTCCCTAGCTAGTCCTTTCGTCAAAGGATCAGCTAAGTTCTGTTCAGACTGTATATGATCCACCCTCACAACACCCGTAGATATGAATTCTCTAACAATACTATGTTTACAACTTATTTTTCGTCTCTTACCATTATAGTAACGGTTCTCAACTTTTGCAATAGTCGCGGTACAATCAAAATGAATCAAAACGGCTGCTATCGGTCTTTCCCATAACTGGATATCTAATAAGAGGTTTCTTAACCAACCTGCCTCATCACTAGCAGTAACTAGCGCTATCATCTCAGAATCCATAGTGTATTGAGCCAATATAGTTTGTTTTTTAGATTTCCAAGAAATTGCACCACTAGCGATGCTAAATATATATCCACTAGTAGCCTTAGAATCATCAGATATGGTGTTCCAATAAGCATCACTAAATCCTTCAAGGATAGCGGGATGCTTATTATAGTGTAATCCGAGGTTCATCGTCCTTTTAAGGTACTGCATGATCCTCTCAATAGCATGCCAATGCTCCATACTAGGTCTACTGGTAAATCTATATAGTACACCCACATCATAAGCTATGTTAGGTCTAGTGCAATCTGTAGCATAACGTAAGCTACCTATAATGATTGCATAAGCATTTTGATTTACACTGTCGCCAGTGTTCTTAAATAACTTTACACTAGGTTCAAATGGAGTACTAGCAAGTTTACAGTCAAAGTAATTATATTTCTTTAGAACTTTCTCAATGTAATGAGATTTATTCAAAGAAAGTCCCTTTTCTGACCTAGTAATATTAATTCCTAATATTACACTAGCTTTACCCAAATTCTTCATATCAAAATTGGCACACAATAATGATTTAACATTTTCTATGGCATGAATATTAGAACCAAATATAAGCAAGTCATCAACATAAAGGCATATGATAATGCAAATGTTCTCCACATATTTATAATAAATGCAATTGTCGCTTTCATTAATTTTAAACCCATTAGAGATGACTAAGCTATCAAATTTATCATGCCATTGTTTAGGTGCCTATTTGAGTCCATAAATAGATTTATCGAATTTACATACTTTATTTTATTGGCCGTGTACAATAAAACCTTCAGGTTGATCCATGTAAATCTCTTCTTCTAATTCTCCATTTAAAAATGCAGTTTTAACATCCATTTGGTGTACAATTACATCATTTAAGGCAGCTATAGCAAATAGTACACGTATAGACGTTATTCTAGTCCCAGGTGAAAATATATCAAAAAAGTCTACGTTCTCTCTTTGTCTAAAACCTTTGGCAACAAGACGTGCCTTATATTTTCCAACAGTGCCATCAGGTTTTAATTTCATTTTAAGAATCCATTTACACCCAATTATTTTACACCCATGAGGAAGGTCCACTAAATACCAGGTTTTATTTAATTTCAAATAATCCATTTCATCATTAATTGCCTCTTTCCATAAATCAACATCTAAGGAAGATAAAGCTTCTTTAATATTTTTAGGGTCCTCCTCTAAATGATAAGAATAAAAATCGGGACCAAAATCCTTTTCAACACGAGCTCTCTTACTTTTTTGAAGTTCTAAAATGGATTCATTATTTTCTTCATTTTTATTTAAAGAAATATTAGTTGATGACTCGCCCCTACTATTTCTCAATTTAAAAGGAAATTTATCTTCATAAAAGTCGGCGTCGTTTGATTTAATAATTACTTGATTTTTCAAGTCATAAAATCGATGCTTTGCTATTAATAGCATAGCCTATAAAAACGCACTCATATGATATACTCGCCAATTTAGACCTCATAGGGTCGGGTATACATACATATGCTAGCCACCCCCACGTTCTAAAGTATGACACGTTGGGCTTAATATTTTTTCAAATTTCATAAGGAGATATTTTCATTTTTGTCTTAGGAATTCTATTAAGTACGTGACACACCGTTAAAATAATTTTACCTCACCAATGTGAGGCAGCTCCCGAATTTAATAAAATAGCAACCACTATTTCAGTTAATGTCCTATTTTTCTTTCGGCTTTACCGTTCATTTTGGGCAAATAAGGGGAAGTTTTTTCGTGAATAATACCGTGGGTTTTATAAAATTCAATAAATGGTGCGGAATCATATTCGGTGCCTCTATCACTACGTAACCTTTTAGTTTTTCGATTAAATTGATTTTCAATTTCATTTAAGAAAATTTTAAACATATAAAATGCTTCACTTTTATTTTTCATTAAATACATAAATGAATAATCAGAACAATCATCAATAAAAATTATAAAATAACGTTTTGCCATTTCTAGTGGTAACACCATCCAATTTACAAATATTTGAATGAATTAAATCAAGTGGTTCAGATTCTCTAAAAACCGATTTATGTGGTGTCTTAGTAATTTTCGCTTAACTACACCATTCACATTTTTCAAAATCATTTAATGATAATTCTAGAATTAATCCTAAAGTGCTCATATTTTTAATAAGTTGTTTATTAACATGACAAAGCCTAGCATGCCAAACATTAAATGAACAAGCAATATAAGCAGAAGGAGAAATTTTATTCATAGCATCAACATTCAACTTAAACATTCCATCAGTGGCATAACCCTTGGCTACAAAAATTCCATTTTTGGTCAAAGTAAATAAATCAGCACCAATAGTTTGAGTAAAGCCAGCTTTATTGAGTAGATAACCCGAAACCAAATTTTTCCTTATCTCAGGAGTGTGAAAAACATCTTTGAGGATAACAGTTTTTCCCGAAGTGAACTTTAATTCCACATTTCCAGTACCAGCAACTTCAGTGGCGTGAGAATCACCCAACAACACCTTCTTATCTGCAGTCTCAGAATAAGTTTTAAAAAGAGTACGGTCATAAGAGATATGGCGGGTAGCGCCAGTATCTACCCACCACCCTTCGGCACCGCTAACCATGTTGATTTCAAAAATCATAGCACATAGGTCCTCTTCGGTCAAATTCGCTTGTTTGTGTGGCACATTGCGATATTTACGACCCATATGGCCAGGCTTGCCACACTTGAAACAGTGAAACTGTTCCGAGTTGCTAGACTGCCCATTTCGTGGGTTCTTATTTTTATTCTAAGTCTGAGTCTGATTTTTAAAATTATAGTTGTGGCTCTTCTTTTGAAATTTCATATTTTTTCTATTTGCCTTTAAAACAACTGGAGTGCGGTTCTTTTTCTGATTTTTGTTGTTAGACACAAAAAGAATTTCATATTTGTAGTCTTATTTTCGGGATTCTTCCTCAATTCTCAATTTAGTAATGAGTGACTCTAGTAAAAATTCTTTAGACTTATGTCTCAAAATATTTTAAAACTCTTTGAATAGTGGAGGCAATTTATCAATAATTACAGCCACCTGAAATTGCTTATCTAAAGCCATGCCCTCGGAAATAATTTCATGGGAGTCATTTGCAAATCATCAGTTTGAGCATCATTTGAAATTCAAATAACGACTGACGATATATTTTTTAGCACCCACCTCCTCCGTGTCATTTTTTAAAAAGTGCATCCCAAACATCTTTTGCAGTTTTATAATAGGCATAGTAGTCATAAAGTTCATCACTTAGAGCATTCAAAATATAGTTCTTGCATAGAAAATTATTTTCCTCCCAAGTTCTAATAATTTTGCTTTCCTCAACAGTAGGGGGATTATTTACTAGAGGTTTATCAAATTGAACACATGATGCGACCTTTTTCGTAGTTAAATAAAATAACAGTTTTTTGCTCCAACGTTTAAAATGTTGACCTTCATATTTGAAAGGCTGGTTTAGATTAGAAGAGTTAATTTCGTCCATGGCAGATATGCAGTCACCTTAAAATTGTTATTGCAACAGTAATTTAAGTATAAAAAATTAAAGGAACGAAATTACCCAATGACGTGCAGAAAATCGAGGCAAAAAAAAAAAAGAAACCCGGATGGATGAATAGTCTATAATAATGGCTGAGTCGCAGACAATGTTGGTCTCTCTAATGTGTTTCACGACTCTGCCTTTTGAATTTGTGCAGCCTCGCCACCCCTAGGATAAAACAGCCTTGGAAAAATCCAAAAATTATGAACCAGCAGCACGAGTCCGATTCTTTCAACTAACATCCATTTTATAATATATATTGCTCGACTCTGTGTAGTATAATTAATCTGGAAGGAGATAAATCATTTCGTATAATAATTGTTCGTGATGAATAAATATTATTATGTGGGAAAATAAATTCGACTGTTGCAGTTATTTTTTTTAACGGAAAAGAATTTTTCTGGATATAAAAGTTGCAGCAAAGCTTTGTTAAAAATAGAGGGAAGACTCTCCTTTTATGCCGAAAAGAAATTAACGTTAGTGGGCAAAAAACGTGGGAGAAAAAACTGGAAGACTGCGTTGTTGAAAGACTTTATCAACCCACATTTTTAATTAATTAAAATTACCGTTAAAGAAAATAATTTTAAAGCCCCCAAAATGTCAATTTATTTGTCCAAAAAAATGATTTCTTAATGAGCCCAAGACCAAGACCCAATACCCGGGCACGGGTCGGGCCGGCCGAACGGCGGTGGTGGCGCTCACGCGTGTGACTTGGCCCAATAAGTCTCCCACCCATACACACAAAACATTGAATGCCCAAAGGGCTTACCCAAAAATTGAAATTACTAAGATGTATACATCCGATATTATCCATGATATGAAAACATCGATATACTCAAGATGGTAATACAATACAACTAAATAATAGAAAAATAATTTATTTCATGACACAACCTAAAAATCTTAAATCTCGAAGCACTAAATGTATGGGAGTGAGGTCTGTCTGAGTTCGATTTATTCTCAGTGGTTAATTTGCTAAACATTATGGACAATTAACTATGCAAACATTTTTATTCTTTGAGTTAAAGGTCAATGAACTTTATTCCCTTTTATCAGGAAACAATTCACTAAATCTGTTACTTTAGAGCAACAGCTTGATAAGGATAAAAGATGTTGTTATTAAGAAAATGAAAAAATAGAGGATATAATTATTAAGAAGAAAACGTAAATAGAAGGTATTATTATTAAGAACTGAATCAACAAAATCCAGGTGATAAAACATTCACTCACAAAGTTCCTTCAGCATTTCCAGGACATTAGGAAGGTCTCCAGTTGAAGTCTCTTCATAAATTAATGATCACATACACAAGTAGAAAATAGAGAAGGTAACAAATGAGAATGAAAATAAAAAAATTATTACAATTAGGAATGGTAAATTACATTTTTCTCACAATGGTCATAGTTGACACCTTTTAAAATATTACTCTAATGTACATGTAATCAACCCATGTTTCATCTACTATAAGTTTCCTCTAAGTTTGAGTTTTCATCTCACTATGGGTTTTGATTACGTCACTTTTAGATCTATATTTTTTCCCTTCTTGATTTGGGTTATGGAAGAAGAGGAATGCAACTCAAACTTCCACACTGTTGATGCGGCAACAGTCTTGAAAGCAAGTTTTTAGAATAGCATTTTAAGTATCTGTTCTTAAAAAATATAAGAATTTGTTTACCTTCATATTTTTTTTAGCTGGGTTGAGTCTTTATAGTAATATTGTCATAAAGATACTGAGTCTAACTATACACATCGTTAATGCCACTTTCATGGACTAAACAATGGTTTTAAAAGTATATGAGACTGAAAGTTAAATACAAAATATATTTTGGATTTTTTATTAAATACCTCAAAAACAAAAACACTTGGTTTTGTTTTATTTAATTCTTTTAAAAGTTCATTAAAAAAATGTATTTTTTATAAAATAATATCAATAAGATAAAGTAAGCCATTCTTTTTTTTTTTTTCACAATTTCAAGCTTTCTAGAGGTGGGTGACTCGACGAAGGGTTTTACTATAACTATTGGGTCAAGCCCCTTTGGTTATGTAGGCCATCCTTTCTCACATAAAAGTTGAATAATAGAATATGTTATAGGAAATTTGGGATACGCTCGGTCATAATGTGATATTTGAATATTTTAAAAATCAGGTCGTGACGAGATACAGGGGGTTGGAAGGGCATTCTATAGAAGGACTTTAGATATGAAGAACCTAATTAAATCTCTCCAAACACAGACCCTCAAACTCAAAGCAGAGAGTAATGGAACTTGAGAGTAGTGATCATGGACATTTGACTCAACATGTGGATAATCATGTCTCAGACTAAATCATGTATTCTTTAAGTAGCTAATAGAAGCTAAAAGTTTGACTAGAGATTTTTTTGCAAGGTTTCCTCATCAAAATCGCTGTATTGTGTGAATGATTTACTTATTTGCATCCAAATAACCTATTCATGCTTACGAGTAAAAACTATAATTTATTTTCATGATAAATCACTCTTTGATAAGTAGACATATAATATTTTTCTATACCCATTGAAATAAATTTTGGGACTTTTACATATAAGTTTCATTCGAAAATATTTTATAAGTTTATTTCATTAACTACCCATTAAATATGTCATAGTCTTAATTTTGGAAATTTTTATTGACCTATACATCTTTTACAATCAGTCACCCTTAAATTTTTTATGAGATCATTCAAACGATTCAACTTTTTTCTTCCTTTTCAAATTTTCAAATTTAAAATTTTTGATTTACAAACTCGTTTAAAAAAAATGATGTATTCGAAACCTACTAATCTATATGTATCAAAGATCATAGCACTACAAAATTTTCAAAAAATAAATAAATTATGAGTATAGTAGATATTTGCTCTATGTTTAATATTACCTTGGCAATAAACATTACCTTGACAGTAAATATTTACGATGATAGTAAATATTTATTCTCACATTATTATTTGCTTTAGGATTAAGATATTGTAAAGCAATTAGATGAGGATGAAGACAAATAAAATTGAAAAGTAAATATTAACAATTAGGAAAATTAACAATAAACTCTAACAATAAATATTTACACTAGTATTAAATTATTTACTCTTTGGATAAATATTTACTTCACAATATAGAACATAAAAAGAGATGAAAATAATATGAATTAATCTCTCAAATTTTATATATATTGCGACAGTAAATATTTACATTATTAGTAAATGAATACTTGTCAAAATATATATTTATTCTAATATACATAGAAAAAATAAGGAAGGAAATGATCAAATTCAAAAATAATATTTACTATAAGACTAACAAATTAATAACTCGTTCATTATGACAGTAGATATTTACTGTGAATGTAAAAACAATTATCACAACAAAAATGAACATACAATAAATATTTATTATCGAAGCAATATAACAGTAAAACAAAGCCATTGTTAAAAAAGAAATGACAATAAATATTTAATCTAATCGCTAGTAAAAATGAATATACAGTAAATATTTATTGTCAGAGAAATATAATAGTAACCCATTCCAATATTCACTATCTCTATACACCATAAAAAATAGATCGCAAAGTCTTCCACCCAAACCCTAAAACCTTATATTCATCATTATCCTCCCACATTGCTTCACCACCTACTCACAACAATTAATCAACCCACATTAAAATCAAACTACCTTGACCACCTAAGGTAACTCGACAATCCGCTGAAAATCAAATCATTGCCACCCCCGCACTAAAATGGAAACATTTTTTTTATGAAAACTAAAAGTGAAATCAAATAAGGTTTCACAATTTTTTAAATCAAGATATCTGAAATGAAATTGAATCGCATATCTCAAATCTATTCTAAAATGGGGAGGATTAAGGGCTCTAGTAGTGTGGCAGTTTTGGTAGTAGGGGTGTCGAGGTTTTGGTGGTTAGGGGCATGTGGTTTGTTAGAGAAGTTGGCCTTGTATTTTGTTATTTAGGTTTAGGTTTTGAGTATTTTGAAAAACGTATATGTAAGAGGGTAATTTAAATTATAGACGGATGCCTAACCCCTGTTTGAGTATGGTAATGATAAGCTAATTGGTCAAAGATTTGGATTAATGATAGGGCATGTCAACACAAACTTAATGAAGATAAACTCAGTTTAAACTCACGAAAGGAGTAGTGGAACTTAGAAGTAACTTGTCTAGAGGGAGATAGAAACAAGCACCATATATACACCCTGGTAGGGAGGTATAGACACACCCAAACTCCCTCAAGAATCTCTGTCAAGTATTAAAATCTTCGTAATAAATAACAATGGTGAGTGATTGAACCCCTCTAGTTTGCAATAACTCCCTCTCAATGTATATTTTCTCTAGTAATAACTTCTAAACTCTCAAAAGATCTCCCTTCCTCAAAGGTGGTTGGGGTCCTTAAATAGCCCCCCCACCCCCGAGGCAACTCAGTCATCAATGCCTATGAAAGACCTCCCTCATACTTTATGTCACAAACATTAAATACCTGATGCACTAGTTGTCTTCACGTCATAAACATTAAATGCCGAGACATGCCTTTTGCCTAACCACTAAGTGTCAGGGGTTATTGTCGCTGAGGTGGCTCACCAACTGCCTGACAGCCCCAAATACCACGGTGGTTTACTCAAGTGCAGGTTTGACACTGTTTAACTGGCTAGTGACATCACCTATAGTAGATGTGACATTAAGTAGAGGGCTGTTTGGTTCACAACTCAACGCCCGATGGAACTCCAAGCTGCTCCGCCCGAGGTTCCACGGTCAGGGTCCATCGGTGTTTTACCAAGTGTATCTAAGATGGTCAGGAAAAGCCCCCAACGGCGCCTCACTTCTCAATCCTCCAAACCAAGTCCCTCTAAATTTTCCACGTCGAGGTCATTCGATAGAGCATGAAAGCTCTCCTAGGCCCTGCCAAGACTGGTCTCTCGCGAGTACCGTTTGACCTCAGACTAAAACTCGTTATCATTATCGTTACAACATTACAACCGTTATAGCTTACAGTCAACATAAACAGAAATACAATATGACTAATACAACAAGCTAAAGTATGAATTGCCACACCAAGCTGCCTCGCTGAGTTACCACGCTTGAGTTGCTACGCTTGAGCTGCCTCGGTTGCTTAATCTCAAACACTATTGCCAATTAGAGAATTATCCCTAATCTAAGGATTACCTTCAAGCCCCTTCGTGGAGAGATTTTTTGGAACAAGAAATGTCTGCACGAAACTTCTTAATCCGATGAACCCTCTCTGCGTGAAAAATTCTGGCCTCCTTTATTCATTAGAACCGTAGTGTTATAATCTCTTAGAAAAAGTAAAATTCTCCCCGATGTACCTCAGCCGAAGCGCCATGACTTATTGGGGCTTGGGCGAAGGGACATCGCCACTTTTTCCTCACGCTGAGCCTCAACCGTTCTAGCTTTATTATTTGAAATTCTCCCGAAAGGCCTACTAACCTTCTTAAATACTCGTTTGGACTCTTGGGAAGTGAAATTATCCCTTGTAATGCTTTGCTATGTTCGAAAAAGCATAAATTCTCCCCGATGTAACTGAGTCACAAATTAAACAACGTTTGGACTTGTGGGGAGGGGACGTCGTAGCTTTTTTTAATCGTTGGGACATCTTTTCCATTGGGAGTTATTGGATATGTCTGTCAAAAATTCTGGCGCAAAACTCAAACTTGCTGAAGAAGGCAACCCTTTCTATTCCCCATGCGTTACTTCGTAAATGACGTAGCGCTGTCTTTTCAGCTATCAAAACACTTCGTAACAACAGAAACACTTGTTAAGGTTTTTCATAAACTCCACCTATATCGGTGACTTAACAATGAAAATACTTGTTAAGATTTTTTTCATAAAATCCACTTATATCGGTGACTTAACCACAAAAACATTTGTTAAGATTTTCATAAACTCCACCTATATCGGTGACTTAACAACGAAAACACTTGTTAAAAATTTTCATAAACTCCACCTATATCGGTGACTTAACAATGAAAACACTTGTTAAGATTTTTCATAAACTCCACCTATATCGGTGACTTAAAAACGAAAACACTTGTTAAGTTTTTTTTTTCATAAACTCCACGTATATCGGTGACTTAACCACGAAAAACATTTGTTAAGATTTTCATAAACTCCACCTATATCGATGACTTAACAACGAAAACACTTGTTAAGATTTTTCATAAACTCCACCTATATCGGTGACTTAACAACGAAAACAATTTTTAAGTTTTTTCATAAACTCCACCTATATCGGTGACTTAACAACGAAAACACTTGTTAAGATTTTCATAAACTCCACCTATATCGGTTACTTAACAACGAAAATACTTGTTAAGGTTTTTCATAAACTCCACCTATATCAGTGACTTAACAACGAAAACATTTATTAAGATTTTTCATAAACTCCACCTATATCGGTGACTTAACAACGAAAAAAAAAACTTGTTAAGATTTTTTTTCATAAACTCTACCTATATCGGTGACTTAACAACGAAAACACTTGTTAAGATTTTTTTTTATAAACTCCACCTACATCGGTGACTTAACAATGAAAACACTTGTTAAGATTTTCATAAATTCATTATTTTTAATAACTGTCCTTCTTCAGTGCCTTGCCACCATCTCCTCTCTCGGTGTACCCTACCCGTGGGGGCTGAGACCTCCCCCCCGTGGGTTGCATCGGCTGTCAAAACATCATGGGCACCGCCACCGGATTGGGTCGCACCACTAAGGAGATATTCCTTACCGCTTTTAAGAATGCCGAAAAAGTCCCCTCGCGCGTCTCATTGATAAGATGGCAGATATACTCGGGAAGCAGCCCCTCAGCGCAGATCTGCAATAACTTGGACTCTTTGGCTTCCTCCCTCATGTCGAGAGATATTTCCCTGAACCTTCGAACATAGGCCACCACTTCTTCCCCAGGTTGTTTCTTCTCCCTACCTAGTTGGGTCAAAGTAAACTCATCTTCTGCCAGAAAGAACTTCTGGACAAACAATACGTGCATCTCCTCCCACGTAGAAACACTTTTGGGAGATAAATGGGAATACCAGGTATATGATTTATCAATTAAGGATTTAGAAAACTCCCTCAACCTGAGCTTCTTATTATTGCAATGTTCGCCCAAGTGTTCAATGAAGCGCTTAATATGCCCCTTCGGGTTCCCACCTTTTCCTATGTAGTTTTCAAAAATAGGAGGAATATAGTCCTTTTGATAGGGCTCATCATTGTATTCCTGAGGATAGGGTGTTCAAAAATCATCATAAACCGAAGCCACCTCGCTCACAGATTGCAAGAAAGCTTGTATGAACTTCAACATCTCCTTTTGCATCTCCTTCCTTATTTCCTCCATGGGTGATGCTACTGGGGTAACAACCAACGGGACCATGGGCTGAGTGCCCGTTGCAGCTGGAGCAGTCATCACAGTTAGGGCCGTTGATACTCCTGATGTTCCCACTACTGGATTTATAACAGAGGTTATGCTTACTGGGACCGTTCCCGCAACACCTTCACATAGTGGGGCCGTTGGAGCTACCCCTGGCGTTACGAAGGCATTAGCCTCCAATCCTCCCAGCATAGTTGAGGCTACTGGAGTTTATAAAAACTCATAAAACTTGCTCATGAGGAGCGCAACCTGAGTGGGCCCCAACCCCGCACTCATGAAATCTTGTATCACCTTCGGAACGCCTAACGTCGTCGAAACTAGAGGTACCTCTACTCGTGGAGCCCCATCTCTTAGGGCCTTCAGTTCTCTCGCATCCTGTTCTTCATTATGCTGGATGTCATCAAAGTTGAGCCTTCGATTAGCATTATCTTGCGCCATACTCCTTACTTAGAAGAATGCTTTTCCAGTAGAGTCACCAAATATAAGAGGGTACTTTAAATTATAGATGGAGGCGTAACCCCTGTTTGAGTATGGTAATGATAAGCTAATTAGTCAAAGCTTTGGACTAATGATAGGGAATGTAAACACAAACTTAATGAAGATAAACTCAGTTTAAACTCACGAAAGGGGTAGTGGAACTTATAAGTAACTTTGCTAGTGGGAGAGAGAAACAAGCACCCTAGATACTCCTCGTTAGGAAGGTATAGACACACCCAAACTCCCTTAAGAATCTCTGTCAAGTATTAAAAGCTTCGTAATAAATAACAATGGTGAGTGATTTAACCCCTATCGTTTACAATAACTCTATCTCAATGTATATTCTCTCTAGTAATAACTTCTAAACTCTCAAGAGATCTCCCTTCCTCAAAGGTGGTTGGGGTCCTTAAATAGCCCCCCACACCACCCCCGAGGCAACTCAGTCATCAATGCCTTTGAAAGACCTCCCTTATACTTTACGTCACAAACATTAAATACCTGATGCACTAGTTGTCTCCAAGTCATAAACATTAAATGTCGAGATATGCCTTTTGCCTAACCACTATGTGTCAGGGGGCTATTGTCGCAGAGGTGGCTCACCAACTGCCTGACAGCCCCAAATACCACGGTGATTTACTCAAGTGCAGGTCTGACACTGTTTAACTGGCTAGTGACTTCACCTAGAGTAGATGTGACATTAAGTAGAGGGCTATTTGGTTCACAACTCAATGCCTGATGGAACTCCAAGCTGCTCCGCTCGAGGTTCCATGGTCAGGGTCCTTCGGTGTTTTACCAGGTGTATCTAAGATGGTCAGGACAAGCCCCCAACAGTGCCTCACTTCTCAATCCTCAAAACCAAGTCCCTCTAAAGCTCCCACGGCGAGGTCATTCAATAGAGCATGAAAGCTCTCACAGGCCCTGCCAAGCCCGGTCTCTCGCGAGTACCGTTTGACCTCACATTAAAACTCATTATCATTATCGTTACAACATTATAACCATTATAGCTTACAGTCAACATAAACAGAAATACAATATGACTAATATAAAAAGCTAAAGTATGAGTTGCCATGCCAAGCTGCCTCACTGAGTTGCCACGCTTGAGCTGCCTCGGTTGCTTAATCTCAAACACTATTACCAATTAGGGAATTATCCCTAATCTCAGGATTACCTTCAAGCCCCTTCTACAGTATAAGTAAATATTTTAAAAATATGACCTAATTAATGGTTGGCTAGTCAATTAGACTTATATAGTGACAATTATTTCAAATATGACTAACGTGTCATAAACCCATGCATTTTTCCTTGTAGTAGAAAATAAATTTAATTGGGTATCCACTCTTAAGGTACAATACACTCTTAGAAAGGCTATAGAAATTAAAATTGTTCGTCTCTAGTTTAAAATATAATAATTGGGCAATAACTATTGTCTTGTGTGGGGTAAAAAAAGTTATTTTAAGTGAAACTGCAAGGTGTAAAGCATGTAGAATAATCAACCCACACATAATTTTTGTTTATGAGAAATACAATTTGTTGTTTATATTGACACATAGCACCAGGAAATGGTTTTGGTAACCTAGTCATGGTCCAAAATAGTGACAAGTACCATTACCCTATATAGGGGTGACATTTATCAAACTTTGGTCACGGTTATGGCTTGTGACCCAGTTGGTTGTAATTAATGACTGTGGCAGTATACACAAGAAAAATGGCATCAACTTTTTCACGACAGTGGTCACGTCCAAAGCCGTGGCAATTTAACATGAAAACAGGTAATGGTTAAGGACCATGACCACAATCCATGATAACCCTATGATTCAAATTGGTCATATGGTAGTTGGGTCATAGTTTCGAACCGTGGTAACCTTCCTTAACCAAATAGTGGGTCACGATCATGGATCGTGACCTTATGTCAGATAAAAATAAACTAGTAAGGGTTATTTCCCCTCATTTATCTCGTTTCTCTTATTATGACTCTCTTTCTCTCTACGATACTCTGACTACCATCACACATAACTTCGAATACCACCGCATTGCATCCGTCTACCACCACACAGTACTCAGGTCACTATTGTCTTCCCACTCTCTCTCTCTTTACATTTTTCTTTGTTTATGTATATATATACCTTAGTGTGTGTATGTATACCCTTGTATATGTATGTATGTATATACATTAATAAATAAAATTGGTGGAAGGGGTTTATCATTTGGTGGAAACGTATTAAGTCTAGGACTAAATGAATCAAAATTGAACTAAAATTAAACTTGTTATTTTTAAATGATTAATTAAAAAACATTGATGACTTGGCGGGCTCTTAATAATTTTAGGATTAATTTTACTTGAGGAACACCAAATTTATTGGGCAGTGCACGGTTATTTCAATAACTCTGAAAACAATGGTGCATAATCGCCATTTGAGAAGAGGAGAGGCTCAGTTATTTGTTGATAAAATCTACTCAAGGTGCCAACAAGAGAAGGTGTATGTTAACCACTTTGGTGGCTGGGCTCCAATTTCTGAGTATTCAAAGTCATTTATGACTCAACTGATTTATTTACTAAAGAAGTTTGTATAGTGAACAATATTAATCCCCAATTTGTTTTTAACTTGTTTTGACAAGTTTGTAAATATTTTAATTTGCTTGGACATGTTGACCACCTTTGTGAAGAACATTATCTTTTTTATTCTCTTTCTTTATATTGATTGCATACTTCACGTATTATGATTATATTAAATTGAATTACTAACCAAGAGTTCTTGGATACAATTGGAACTTCATTTCAATATATTTATGTAGGTGAATTAAATTTGAAAGAACTCTTTAATGTGTTTCCCACAATACAAAGAGTGGATGGGAGAAACTGATAAGGTCTCTGATAAGCATATAAAGGGGGTTCATAAATTTATTATGTACACTTACAGAAATCTAAATAGTGATAAGATACTGTATTCGTGCACCCGTATTTCTGAGTACTTAGGAATTAATTAATTCGATTATTTTTTAAAATTACACATGTGCCATAATTTAATTGAATTAAATATTATGTGTTGATTCAAATATTAATCGGGAAAGAAATAATTAATGTTTATTGAATATAATTACTAAGTGAATAATGATTAATTGTTTTACGTTATAACGACTGATAGTGACGTGACTGTATTAGATGTCAACTGAGAGTCGCGTGTAGACTATTTGAGATCGAGATAGGAAATTATGGTAGAGTGACTTGAATGGTGATTTCAAGGTCACGATTGATTCATAATGGATGGAAATAGTTTGAATAGTATACCCAGGTGTATAGATTGGGTCCCGGAGTCATTTTAGACCACCCTGGCACCACGTAAGGGTTTGTCGGTCATTTAAGAGTTTAGGCTAGAGAGAACTCCAAAAATTAAAAGGTTATATCAACGCCTTGGAGTTAAAGTCTAAGTTTACAACAAGTTTTAGATAGAGGAATCTATAGAAGAGGAAAAGGAGAAGAGACCTAGGCCATTCCACACCAATTCTCACCCCGAACGATGCCGGAGTTGAGATCGGAGCAAGGAAAGACCAACATCATCGTCTTAGAGGAGAAATCATACCTGCAAATCTAAGGCAAGTGTTTGTATTATAATTTATCTAAGCATGTTATAATACTCATGTAGTGTAGGTTTTCCATTACATGTTTTGCATAAATTCTTTGGGATTTAATGGGTGTAATCCCTGAATTAATATACGAATGCATGTAGAATAGATTCATTTATGTAGAGAATATGAAATAAGATGTTATATGATGAAAATAATGGAATAAATTTGGGTATCTTATTGATTACACATGAATAACACCATAACTTATGGTTTTGAGATTTATGGGGTTTAAATCTATTCTTGGATGGATTTCGTATGAATTTAATGTATGATTTATGCTAGAAATCATCCCTACACATATATTTGATGTTTGATGATATTGGATGGGAGTTTGGGATTGCTTGATAAAGGTTTTGTTGAATAAAAACGGAAGAAAATCGTAACAACGAAGAGGAAGAAGTGTCACGGGTTTAGAACTGATTCAGCTACCCCCTAGAACTGATTCGTCCTCGAACCGCTTTGGCCCCATACCAGAACCGGGTTGGGTCACCTGTTATCCCCATAATTTATTTGTTTAAATTTTTAAGAGATTAATTATGGAAAAACTTTGTGATAAGTTTAATATTTGTATAAGGACTTAGGGAAGGTCAGTAGGTACGTAATTAAGGCTCGATTATTCTTAATGAGTGTAAATTAGGACTTGGACTTATAATTAATCGATTGAGTGATGTGTTAGGAATTTACGATATTGAATCACGGGAAGAGGGAACGATAATCTAAGACTTAAATTAGTAACATAGTGATATATAAACTACCGAATTGACGTAAAGGATAGATGGGACCATTCGGGTAGCGAGTGATGCTCGTAAAATATGAAATAAACATTATGTGAGACTTATTAGTACCTTGAGTATTCGACTGAATTAAATACTACGTACGACATTAAATGTTAGGTTCTGTGTATACTTACTTGATATGTGTATATATATAGGTTGCGTGAATGCCTATTATGTGATTTGCTATGTGTGTGAACATACCTATGCTGCCTACTATCATGGGAGGTTCCATGCAGAGGGAGATCCCACCTTGGTGATTCTAGCGAGGTCTGAATTTTTGCCCAAAAATATAGAACTCAGGGAAGCTCACTATGTGTAGTCTATTAGTGGGACTGATGTGTCATTTGGGTATGTTACGTATGTGCGTAATCCAAAGGCTTAGAACTATGTTCGCCTCCATTGTGTATTGTTTGATTAATAGTTCGAGAAGACATTTTGAACCGATAGTCCTTGATTGGTACAAGAGGTACATGGACTTAATAGCAAGGTACGCATGTATCATGGTGGTCATTTTGGGGGATGCTATAGTTTTATAAATCATAATGTGATAAATATATACAAGTGTGATTATTCTACTTATGTGTGATAGTAGAAAAACAAATTAAGTGTGATGAAACTTATTTAATGGTGCTATATAACGTGTGATTATTCTACTTAAGTGATGGCAGAAAAGATAGATAATGTATATCTAAAAGTGACTTAAGTATGGAAAACTTAATTAAAATGATTCAATAATAATATGCGGGTGATATTAGTTATTGAAAGTAGCACTAGCGTATTGTATGGGCAGTACAGGGGAGTTGAACCTTTTGCAGTTAGTTAGATATGAATGTCTTGTTAGGATGGGTAGCATAGCTAGGTATGACGTGTTAGGTGTGAACTATAGTTGAGAGGTGAGGAAATCAAGGGAGTGTACGTGGAAGTGACGTGTGTATCTAATAACTGCTTTTGAACTGCGATATAAATACTTGTTAAATATTTTCAAAAGGGTTTTGGGCTTTGACCCGTGTCAATTCTATTTTATATTTTCCAAAACATTTTAGGTGTCCAGCTACAGGGACACCAAGCCGTATGACTCATTCCAGGGATGCGTAGCTCCAGTGCTTGTGGAGGGTTACAGGATTTATGTAGACGCTTCAATTATTCATTCCTAGATTAGGATTTTTGATTTAGTATTTCATTTGGACATGTTGTCCCTTCAGTTATTACATTTACTTTAGTTTTATCCAACTCTATATTTGGATTCAGTTTTATTTACTTTAGACTTATAGTTGGATTCTATTTTGGTAACCGATGGTTTATTTAGTATTACTTTATCAGTTATTTATCGTGAGATTGGTTCAAACTATTATCTTGCATGGGTGGTTTGGTTCTTATTTTTATTCCGCATGTTGTTGTTATAATGAAAGATAAAATTTGGCACTAGATTAATTTTAACATAGGTGATTAGTAATTTAAAAGGTATTTTTACAGTGATGTTAAGAATGAACCAAATGAGAATCCTGGTTATTTTGATAAATGACTGATCGCCCGTGGTTAAAATAGGCGGGGTTTTACATATGGTCTCAGAGCATCACATCCTAATGTCCATAGGATCTATACAACTTACTATACGATTTCCGCATAGCGACGATATTAATATTTTCTTAGCCTTGTTAATTAGAAAATTGAAAGAGTTGTGGTTTGAAGGAGTGAGGTCGTTTAACGCTCATAAGGGTGAAGAGTTCACCCTTTAAGAAATATTATTGTGGGCGATCCATGACTTTTCATCCTACGGGGCATTTTCTGCTTGTAAAGTCCATCATATATATGGATGTACCATCTGTGTGAAGGAAATTGAGTCCAAATGGAAAAATTATAATAAGAAAATATTTTATGTCGGTTGTCGTAGATTTTGGTCGAACAGTCGCTCTTTTAGGAATTATAAGTCCACTTCGTTACCTGCTCATTAAATATATATGACTCAACCTATTTGAATTTCTGGTTACTAAATTGAGGAGAAGACAAAAGCTAGGAGTTTGGGTAATAAGTTTTTAGGCAAACATCCCCCATTTTGCAGTTTAAAAGAAAAATCTACGGAGGATCCTAATAGTCCTAGTAAAATGACGGCATGGTCTAGACGGTCAATGTTATTTAAATTGTCGTATTGTAAAAATAACCATGTGAGGTACATAATTGACATGATACATGCGGAGAATAATTTTCCACAACATGTCATGGGAACATATTTGGGTGGATCTCATTCGAAAGACAGAGAGAAGGAGCGACATGATCTTGAGGAGATGAAAATTAAAAAATGTTTGTGGTTAAAAATTGGTCCTATAACATGTAGATATTTGATTACCGCGAGTGCTATTACTTTGAGGAATAGTGAGAAAAAGATCCTCGTAGACATGTTCTTTAACTTGAAGACTCTGACCATTTATTTTGATTATTTGCATAGGGTTGTAAACTATCAACCAAATGATTTAAAACAGTTCACGTCTTAAGACCTACACGTCATTATGAAATGAATCCCTTTGTTGTTTGGGCATTGTTTTTCTGAGCACAAATATCTCTGTAGAGGAATTATGCAAATTAGTTTATCACTACACCATGTCCTGTGAATTGTCACATCCAACTGGTCACGGACTTTGGCCGTGATCGTATCAATTTTTGACGTGACCATATTCATTACCACATTGAGTCGTGGATGCTCTCGAAGTGGTCACGAACCAAATCCCTGACCACTCTGGGTGACGAACTTGGGTCGTGACCAGGGTGTGACAAACTTAGCGCCAAATTGGTGCAAAAATTCCCTCCAATATTGGCCGCGGATGGGTCACGAACTTTGGCAGTGACCATTGGAATGATTATGAGAAAACATACACATATTGGGTAGCGGCTTGGGGCCGTGACCATTTCTTGATGTGGGTCACGGCTATGGGCCATGACCATCCTTTATTCCAGCAGTGCTTGTGATGGGAAAATGGTCATGCATGGTGGGTTACGGCTGTAGGATGTGACCAGGTTCAATCTAGCAACACCCTTACCTTCATTTATTAGTCACGTGTGGTGGGTCACGACTCTAGGCCATGACCAGGTTCAGAATTTACAAAAAAAGACCCGTTGATCCTCATTTATGTCGAACGATTTCAGTGTCTAAAGGCTTGTACAATTTTGGGTGATTTCACAACAAGGTGCGATTTCACTTTGATTTCAGAGTTTACATTTCAATTTCATTTTAATTCCTCATTTTTATCTAAAGTCCTAATTTATGTGCGTGTATGGATAGATTGACATTTGTATGTGTGTGTGTGTGTGTATATGCGTGTATCTGTGCGATTTCATTTTGATTTCACAGTTTACATTTCAAGTTCATTTGATTCCTCATTTTTATCTAAAGCCCTAATTTATGTGCGTGTATGGATAGATTTATATTTGTATGTGTGTGTGTGTGTGTATATATATGTGTGTATATGTGTGTGTATGTATATATTTATGTTTATAAGTGTGTGTATGCATAGATTTATGTGTTTATGTGTGTAAATTTGAACAAATAAATTATTTTTTATGTCAATAAACCCTAGATTGTATGTGTGTGTATGTATAGATTGTATGTGCGTGTATGTATAGATTTATATATAAAAAAATTAGGGTTGAGTAAACCCTAGATTGTAGGTGTGTGTATGTATAAATTATGTCAATAAACCGTAGATTTTATGCGTGTGTATTTTTTTTTGACAAAATATTATTCAAAACCCTGGATATTATATTTTTTTGACAAAATATAATTAAATAGATTTTTAATAACTAAAAGAAATTACATCCACCTTGTTGTGGGTTATATGCATGTCATCATATTATATTGGGGGTTATATGCTTGTTGTGATTTTGTTTGACAAAATATAATTAAATGGATTTTTTTTACATACGAGTCGCAAACACGTGTGCACATTACTATAGTGAGATATTGTTGGTTTAGTTGTTGGATACTATGTTGGATTTATTGAATAGATAATACACATCGAAGAGATATTGTTGGGTTATTGTTGGGATTTCACATCAATGAGATGCAAAATGCAAGGGGTTAAGAGAAGGGTAGTGATGAATCAAAACCTTAATCAAACTAATATAACCTTATACGTCATCTGTTTGAACTAATAGTTATTAATTAATTAGACCCCTTAATAGTAGGACTCATATTCACGCCCTCGTATACTTTTCTCAGGAAAAATGAGGCACGGTGATAATCACTGTCAACAAGAGTGGGAGAGGTTGCAATTAGACTGCACATATAACTCTTTTATTAGTGCCCGTCATATAGAGGGTACTCCTATTTATAGGTATGAAAATAAAAAGATCGAACAATTTAACTACCTTATAAATCGTGGAGTTGATCTCTAGCAAGATTACCTGTTTGATCGTATTCTATTTTATCTACCAAAAAACTGGGATGACGTTATATAAAATATATTTCACACACATAATCCTGACATAGCCCTGACCTTGGTTACGTTGTTGGAGAAGACGGGAAAAAAAATCCACCCGTTATGGATACAACTGCGTATAGAGAACATTGACATAGACTGTGATGTCTCGCACCACATGCACGTAAAATTAAAGCTTTCCAACAAGTTGAGAAATATGGGATTCCGAGTTCATATCACGAATATCAACACATCAAGCATAGATACCCTTCCTTCTAGTTGTCCACGTGCAAAAATTCATAGGTTCTTAAAAACTAATAACGAATGGATGGAGATCAGACATATTGAACATATCCTAAAGTCTTACTCTGAAAAGGTATCTCTCTCTCTCTCTCTCTCTCTATATATATATATATATATATATATATATAGTCATAAGCTTGATTAATTAGTTATAATTTTATATTATTATAATTATTGAGTCACTTATAGTTTTTCATTTTTGTAGATAATGTCGAGAGGAAACAACCCAATGGTACCAAGTGCCGAGGTGACACCTCAAATAGGTTCACCATCTCATTAAAACCTTGAATTCTCAACACTGATAGATGAGCAATTCATAACTCCACCAATGGTTCACTCCTCACCAAGTCCAACTCCAAGTGCTCCTATGCCCCCATCCAGCACTCCCGTTGCTCCAACTCCCTCATCCAGCACTCCTGATGCCTCCCGCTCAAATGAAAAGAATCCTATTGGTTTCTCTCTTCTCGGGAATTACCCAACGGGTGATAGGTATGACATGTTTAACTTTAAAGTCTGGTGTTTGTCTCTGGGAAAAATGAATGTGGGAGTCGGTGGGCTAGACAACTGGGACCTTATTGATCAAGCTGTCAAAAATGACATACATGATCAACTCTACAAGCATTTCTCATTTCCTAACCATTCCAATAATATGGTTCTATCTCTGGTTGTTGAAGGATTGAGGGCATACAGGACAAACCTTCGGAAGAAACATTTCCTGAAGGAGGCAGTGAGCTCAGATATTTTGGATTTGAAAGATAGAGTGCCTTCCAATATTGAAATGCCGGTGGAGCAGTGGAATAATTTTTTAGAGAATGAGGCGAAAGAGAAAAAGTTGGTCCAGAGGGTGCAAAAAAAAAAAAAAATAGGGTACAAAAAACTGATATCCACAGGCTGGGATCCCAATGATACGAGGATTTAAAGAATAAATGGGAGAGTAGGACAAAGGATGGTCCAGATGCCGATAAAAACCCGAATCAGTTAAACTTATTTGTTTATGCTCGATGGGACAGAGATAATAAATTCCCGCCACACTTCGCTAAGACGTTGGAATCTATAGAGGCCATCAGCAGTCAATCCAATTTGAGACCTAATGATGGTTTTGACCTTAAAAATGATGCCTTGACCCAGACCTTTGGAATGGACAAAAGGGGGAGGACGAGAGTTGTTGTCTCACATATGCCAAAAATAAAACTTCAACACACTGCACCTCTTATGGATGGGCTTTCTCCGATCAAGAATTGTATCTCATCCCAAAAGGAACACCAGTTCAAGACCGATGGGGATGTCCATGAGATTAAAAATACTCTGGGATTATTGACAAATGAAATTAGGAAATTTGTTAACTTTTTAAAAAGTTATAGGCCCCTAATGCCTCCTCATGATTTCCCTTACCCGTCTCATACTCAAGGTTTCAAATATCCTTCCCCTCCAACATTCCCCTCCCAAATGCCTCCTCCTCCAACATTCCCCTCCCAAATGCCTCATCCTCCAACATTCCCCTCCTGTGTGCCTATGCCAATCACGAAACTTGGATCATCGTCAACAACTCACGATGACTATGTCCAAGAGTACTATATCAGGGACCTAAGCAATACGAGGTTTGTTGGCATGTGCACACCCATATCCATAGTTCCCGAAACTCCAGTACACGACTGACCTTTGGAGAAGGGTGAGGATCAAATAATGGTCGAAGAAATATACAACGGCTGCGGAGATGTACCTGTGCATATTAACAGTGGGGAAGGATACAACGGCTGCGGAGATGTGCCTGTGCACGTTAACAACGGGGAACAGATGGAATTGAGGAATTATGTACAATATTTTATTGCTTGGTCAGTTTATCTATTGGCCAAGATGCAGTAATATTTTCTTTTGTTTCAGTTGCAATATTTTTTTTTATTTTAGTTGTACGAATAATGGGTTTGCTTCAGTTGCAATGATATTTTTTTGTTTCAGTTGAAATAATATTGGTTTTATTTCAGTTGTAATGATATTTTTTTGGTTTCAGTTGTAAGAATATTCTTTTTGTTTCAGTTTTAATAATATTTTTTAACCTATTACCTCAGGATTGGAATTTGAAGATTATTACATGGATTTCCCACAATACAAAGAGTGTATGGGAGAGACTAACCGAATATCAAATAATCAAGTAAAGGGCGTTTATGAATTTGTTAAATACGCTTCCAAAAATTTTAAAAGTGATAAGATTCCATGTCCGTGCACTTGTTGTATTAACAAAAAATATAAGTCATTGGAAGCAGTTGAGTTGCATTTAATAAAGTGAGAAATCTGTCAAGACTATAAAATATGGACATACCATGTTGAAAAAGTTATACCTTGTGTTTCGAAAGTATTACCGGTACCCGACCGCCTAACTGAACCCCAACTAGTAAAAGTGGTACATGATTCACCAACACATCGTCCATTGACCGACTTAATTAATGATGCTTACGTACTCCACAACCATCAAAACCACCAACTTATGGATATCGATAATGCGCATTATGACCAAGTAAATGAACAATTTGATGTTGAACTACTAGGAGATCGGGAATACATACGATTGAAAGCCAATGCGACTAGACCATTGTACAAAGATTATGATGAACATCACTCGATATTATATGCAATGATTGGTTTGCATAATTTAAAGAGTCAATTTGGTTTGTTTGGGAACATCTTAACCGAAAATCTTAAGTGGGTTAAAGAAATTCTCCCAAAAGACAACACTGTGATACCCTGCCTAATAAAATACTGGGAGATCAATGCTATACCAGATTAAAAAAGGAATCTCATATGGTTCATTCTTAGCATCACTGTTGAAAACTAATTTAATTACTAATAAATAATTAGGCCGGCGTTAAATTTTTATTTAAATAATATTTTTAACCAAATCGACCAAGTAAAACAATCACAAAGTGTATATACCACAACTGAAATGAATAAGGTAATCGAACTCTCAGTACAACATAATACAACCAAATCGAATTGTCGCAAACTAAAATGTGGTAAAAGAATAATTGAATACAGTTGGGCTATCAATCCGAGTGTTTCTACAGTACCTCCTATCTAGATCACAAGGGTAGGAGCATCTAACATAAACCTGCTTGCATCCACAGCTGCTGCAGCAATGTCTGACTCGAAAGAATTATCATCCAGGCGTCCCTGTGTCTGGACACCTAATATATACATAAATATAGCAAGAGAGGAAAAAAATAGAGAAACGGGTCAGAGCCTGGGTTTTGAAAATATTTAGCAAGTGCATCAAACGCTATGTTTATAAAATATGAAATCTCTTATATTTAAACTGGTATCGCACTCTCACGAGATACACCTCACCCCTCCTCTAATAGTGCACACCTATCTCATATATTTTAAACAACCCAATTAAGCTACCCTACCTAACTAATCTCCTTCACACATCCTCTAATTCCTCATAACAATCACCTACCCTGCATGATATAATATATGTTATACCGTAAGCTACCACCTAAGCTTTAGTTGGTATGATCATCAATGTGATATATATATATATATATATATATATATATATATATATATATATATATATATATATATATATATATATATATATATCGTTTATTTTTCAAAACATTCACTAGTTTAAAATACCAATTTCACTTTAGTATATAAAATGCCATATATATATAATTCTCATTTAATATACGATTCACATTTGTATTAATCCGGATATAAATCTCCCGGAAGAGGAATAAACTCTTATTCATTTTACACTTTACACAAGTCTAAGTTATATGATATACCCTCTTCATATACGAGCAATATACTATACGCAACAAGTATATTTATACCTATATCACAACCATAAGTATAATAACCATCCCACCGAGCTATAACTCGAGGATGCGATCTCACAGTGCTATCATCACCAAGGTATACTCAACTTAACCCTGGTACCAAGTCAGACTCACTCAGGAGTATGGTAGAAATACTAAACGGTGGAGGCGATCATATTCCCTCTGGAAAGTGGAATCTTTATCGCACCCATATGCAGGACGATATGACCTGAGGATATACTCTCCTTGCTCCGCAAGCCAGGGGATTCACCCACATCTCACAACTTCCCAGGATAGCATTATATATATATATATATATATATATATATATATCACTTCTCAATATGCCATGTCTATGACTTTCGAACTCTTATTGCGATGGAAAAAATATCCGAATGTTCCCATTCATAATAGTATATAAGTATATACACACTTAAAATAGTAAACCTATAAGCATTATTTTACTTAAGATTTACTTACCTTAATCATTTTTAAGGATTTATATATATTCCCGAATGTACCAATTCGTAATACTTAAGTAAGTATACAAGCTACTTATCTTAATCCCATAGGTATCGCATCACCTATAATAATAGTCGTCAATAGACGTACCGAATAGCCGCTCAATCCTCTTTAGCCGATATCCCAAATTCCATCCTAATCGCATCCTAGGGTTTACTCAAATGCAATCGGCCCATATTTATTCTAACTGCATAAATATATCTATACACATTTGCCGAAGACTTCTCTCGAATGTTACGCATCCTAACATTGATTAGGTCCATACCCCGAAGTACCCGTAACTAATCCAAGGTTCCCTCTTTCATCCCAAGGTTTACCCACCCTCAATTCCATTATCTGGGAGTCCTAATATCACTTCTAGAATACCCTATAATAATTTAAAATTTGTAATTTAACTCCCCATAAATTTAAAGGAGGAAAACAATCAAATCCATCTAAGGCAAATCGATTCGCCCCTAATGCGAATTGATTTGGTCTAAATTCGAATTGGTTCGAAAAAGGGTCTGCAATCAGGTTCTCAAGGGCGAATCGATTCGGTCTCAATCCGAATCAATTTGGCCTGTGACAGCCTTACAGGTCTCCTTATGCGAATCGATTCGGTCTAGACTATAATCGATTCGCCCTATTCGGAGCTCACTGTTTGGACGATTTCATCTTCTCCAAAAATTCCAAATATCATCCCAACCTCCATTTTTGTGGTTTCTAATCTCAACCAACAACACTATAATCATCCTAACACTGATTTATAACTAACACATAAAGTAATTTATGGGATTGAACAATTTCTCTTGGATTTAAACCCTAAAACCAATTAAACTCTCTTTTATCATTTCTTCCCATTTCTAATAATTTATACACACCATTAACATGGGTTTAACACTAGAATCATCAAGAGTTAACAATACATCAATTTGTAAACTCAAAATCAATTTTCCCAAATTTATTTCAAAGGTTTTAACCCAAAAATCATATGGTTTACCAACTTTAATTTGAGATACACACACTCAATTGAATAAAGCAAGTAAACACTTGCCTCGTGGATAAAATACGACGTCCTTGAGGTGAATCTCGCGGAGTTTGGGCCGAAATCCCCATTCTTTTCTCCCTTTTCCTTCTTCCTTTCTTTCCTTCTTTTTTTATCTCTTTTCTTTCTTCTCTTTCTCTCTCTTTGTTCCTTATAAGAGAGAAATAAGGGTTTGTCCCTTATAAAACCCCAAAATGGCTCGTTTACTCAATTGCGAAACCCTACTCGTCCAAAGTCCCCGAAACCTAAACACTACCCCCGGATACTCTTTTCTGACTATCTCATCCATTATGAAACCAACCATGCACTCGAAATCTCCATCTGAGTCGTTTAACTAAAATTCACTAGTCGGACTCGACGCTTCTCAACACACATTTTCTACAGCGTAAACTATCACTCGTCACTTAACCCAACTGTGACATGATATAAAACTATTCTGACTCATTTACTTAGTCCCCAAAGTAAGTGTAGCACACATTGGTAATTATCTGACACTCATAAATCCCGAATTACTATTCATAGTAATTCCTCTAATTACCAAATTACTCTCACTTATGTAATTTAAATATCTATAAAAGTACGGGGTATTACATACTCCCCCCCGTAAAAAGGAATTTCGTCCCTGATATTCGGATACGACCTGTACCCAGAAGTCGAATGATATTAACACAATGGTACCCTACCATATACTCGTTCACGGTATCCACCTATATCAAGGCTTATACTCTAACTCACTAGCTTAACAACAAGGATGACTAAATCTCTACTTGCTAAAACACTACCTCGTTCGTAAGGTTAAATCTAACAATGACAAATCGCACCTAGTACTTCTATAGCCACATATAAAGAAAATGATCCTATAATCACTGCTCTAACGTATCAATCCCATCAAAAAACCCCTACTCTAATCATTCGATCGTCTACATCATGACATCAAATTTCCCTAAAAAAGGAAACTACACTAGCGCTTGACTATACTCGTCAGTCTTATCGCTTATCTTAGGTGTGCTAACTCTTATTGCACCTATATAATTGGATTATTGCGTACCACCTACGACATTCTATCCAACACATTTCAATTCCATTTATAACTGACCCAAAGCATAATCTTCAGCTTTGTATATTATGCCCCATCTATTTCGAACGATATATATAAAATCAAGTTACCAAGGTTCACACACACCCTATAATCCATGCCTATCTGCACCATTATTGCAAACGTCACACACGTAACACTCTCTCTAAAAATGTGCCTAACTTTCTTCTCGGTTTGGTACTAACACTTGGGTACTCTCAACCCGAATTACTCGAGATTCAATTCATCCTATACCTGGAAATTTAATCTTTCTCAAGGTTAACCTACCAATCTTCTTATGGTTAACTCACTACAATTTCCCTATATCAGCACCACCTGCTTCACTGGCCTTATTTTATGGTAGTCCTAAGATCAATGTGTTTTCCTACACATGTAAAATGAGTACTATACTAACTATATCCCTAGAAGCCAAGACCTTTCCTAACTCCCGACATTAGCTCGATTTCATGAGTGGGATGTCTCACAAAGAAAAATCCAAATAAGGATCCCTCCCGTTACACTACTACCTCGCATCATCGGCCATCAAGATATAATGGCCTAAGGCACATAATCGGGACTTCTAAAATCCTATCTTTCAACCATACTAATGCGCTTTTACCTCTATGTCCTTCTCTTTCGAAGAAATGGAAAGTCTTACTAATTGGGGAGCCTATACTCTACACAAGTGTTACGATGATCATACCCAAACATGTTACCTTAGAATTTGCCTTCTATCCACGACATGGCTATAAGCTTTAAATCGATTCCCTTAACCTTACCTCACCCATTTACTTACGGTGGGAGAAACATTTTAGTGCATATCCACGACACTTCCATCTCCATTAGCCCCTAATCATCACATGACTCTCAGCTAATTTATTATCAAAACCTACATCCTAGTATCTCAGTAACATCTCTCCACTTCCAACGTCATTAAGGTTCATGCGTGGAGTGTCTCGCAAGTGAAATCCAAACAAGGAACTCTTTCGATACATTACTACTTAACTTTGTCGGTCGTGGAGGTATGTCAGTGTAAAACATAAAACTGGGATATTCCTATCCTGTCTACCAACAAAATATGGTAATAACTCTTATTCTCTTAAGGAGACAAACCATAAAGCGCTTGTACTAACACTAGTCATTTACGCGAATAACAACGAGCTTAAAACTTAACAGTAAATCCTGCATACCTTAAATCACATCTATAAGGTCCCTATGCACTAAAATCATGCTAGTGAAACATCTACTCATTGAAGTTTCAACTAAACCTATAATAAAGGCGAGCTCAACTCATATCCAAGTGAGATATCACAAAACAACTAGTTCCACCTTGGAACCACGGATACGATAGCCTTGTCATCATTAGCCTACTATCGCTATGATCATACAAGAACATATTATACTCAGAATAGTACTATACTCATATAACACACACAAAACAAGCAATGCAAACCAAATATAAGCTCAAAATACCAACACCCACTTCCCCACCGAATGAAGAAAAATGGAACCCCGCTATCATGAAAAAACATATAGATATACCCTCTATAATATTACCTATACTACTAATAAACTCGAATCACATAGACGAATCTAAGGCTAAAAAAATACTGTGACTCAATCTTGCCATATAAAATATACCTCCTTCATCCGAGGTGAAACTCATAATAACAACTTTGCCAATTACCATGGCTGCTCTAAATGGTTCCCTGACATAGTAAACTTGTCTCAACCGAACTAAAAACTAATTTAATCAATGGCCCATCTAGGTACCCTACTCTTGTCCTTTAACTCCTATTGGGTAAGATCAAAGCGTGTGGTTGTACGATCCACATCACCATATTCCCCATCTCTGGCCTCCCTGACAATGTTAAGGTTACCAGTATCTTGGACTCTATAGACTCGATCTTGGCAATCACCCTCATAGTTCCCTTAGCTCCTCCAACTAAAAGGAAACATGCTACCGACCTCAATAGCCCTACTTCAATGAATCCCCAAGCAAATTTCCACCTGAGGGGTCTTATCAAAACAAACACTTCCAGTCTTTACCTTTGGACTTAATTCTTCAACTCATCCATCTCCACTCTCATGGAAGCGTTAATATTCCCAATATAAGAGGCACGACACTGTCATCATATACGTAAGAAATCTCAGTAAAATCTTCATAATTGTTAGAAACACTTACTAGTGATCCTATCATTCCACTGGATGACTCTCTCTTCATTGTACCTACCTTATCAGGTACAAAGTTCACTTAACTATATAACTCTTTGATCACTGCCAACTCCTGACCGATCCTAATGTGAGAAATTCAAAAACTGCATTCTCTTCATTTATGATAATTTAAAGGAATTCGAGGTTTAAGCCATCCATAAGATTCCTTTATGAGAAAAAAATTATGCTCCCCCAAATATGGTGACCACCGTTCCCACCATTCCAACATTGCTCCAACGAGTGAAAAAATTTTACTCAAATTTTCACATCTGGGCATTTCTATACCCTTCTCTAAGACAAAGCTTCTAAGCCTTCTACTTCCGTTGGATAATGCTACACTTCCTTCGTATAACTTAAACTTCAATGTATGGTCCTTATCAAAGACCTTTCAGATTTTCTCCCAATTTAATTTCACTGGGTAATTCACGTTTAGCACCACTCTTCACTATAGCAGTACGTGGATAAATATAATTACTATACTCTAGTAATCGTTGCAGAAATACATGAAAATGCCACAAAAGGAGTGACCTCAATAGTGACTCTCATTCCCAACTTTAACTAAACCCCGCCTCTTGCTTCCCTCGTAACGACCTTCCCTGGTCGCCCTTCATCGATCAACATGCGAATCTCATACGAGCATGCAAAAGATTTACTATAATCTTACATAATAACAGGAGAACGAAATATCACAACATGAATCAACAATCCTAATGATAAGGCTCTATATCAAAAGAAAAGCAATGCTGAAAGTGTATTATGTCCGCACAGATTCCTAAGGACACTAGAACCTGATGTTCTGATACCATATATGTGACACCTCGCCTAATAAAATACCGGGTGATCAATCCTATACAATTAAAATAGGAATCTCATATGGCTCATTCATAGCATCATTGTCGAAAACTAATTTAATTAATAATAAGTTATTAGGCTGGCGTCAAAATTTTGTTTAACTAATCTTTTTAACCAAACCAACCAAGTAAAATAATCACAAAGTGTATATACCACAACTGAAATCAAATAAGGTAACCGAACTATCGGTACAACATAATACAACCAAATCGAATTGACGCAAACTAAAATGCGGTAAAAGAATAAATGAATACAGTTGGGCTATTAGCCCGAGTGTTTCTAGAGTACCTCCAATCTAGATCACAGGGATAGAAGCGTCTAACATAAACCTGCTTGCATCCACAGCTGCTACAGCAAAGTCTGACTCGAAAGAATCATCATCCAGGTGTCCCTGTATCTGGACACCTAATATATACATATATATAGCAAGAGAGGGAAAAAAATGAGAAACGGGTCAGAGCCCGAGTCTTGAAAATATTTAGCAAGTGCATCAAATGCTATGTTTTAAAAATATGAAATATCTCATATTTAAACTGGTATCGCACTCTCCTAAGATACACCTCACCCCTCCTCTAATAGTGCACACCTATCGTATACATTTTAAACAACCCAGTTAAGCTACCCTGCCTAACTAATCTCCTTGACCCATCCTCTAAGTCCTCATAACTATCACCTACCAAGCATGATATAATATATGTTATGCCATAAGCTATCACCTAAGATTTAGTTGGTATGATCATCAATGTGATATATACATATATATATATATATATATATATATATATATATATATATATACCGTTTATTTTCTGAAACTTTCACTAGTTTAAAACACCAATTTCACTTTAGTATATAAAATGTCGTATATATATAATTCTCATTTAATATACGATTCACATTTGTATTAATCCGGATATAAATCTCCTGGAAGAGGAATAAACTCTTATTCATTTTACACTTTACACAAGTCTAAGTTATATGATATCTCCTCTTCATATACGGGCAATATACTATACGCAACATGTATATTTATACCTATATCATAACCATAAGTATAATATCATCCCACCGAGATATAACTCGAGGATGCGATCTCACAGTGCTATCATCACCCGGGTATACTCAACTTAACCCCGGTACCAAGTTAGACTCACTCAAGAGCATGGTAGAAATACTAAATGGTGGAGGCGATCATATTCTCTCCTGAAAGTTGAATCATTATCGCACCCATATGTGGGATGATATGTCTTGGGAATATACTCTCCCTGCTTCGCAAGCCAGGATATTCACCCACATCTCTCAACCTCTCTGGATAGCACTATATATATATATACACACAAATATATCATTTGCATACCAATATGTTTATAATCAATTCACAAAATATATATACTGTAACAACACCCGTATATATAATATATATCACTTCTCAATATGCCCTGGCTATAATTGTCGAACACTTATAGTGATGGACAAAATATCCCGAATGTTCCCATTCGTAATAGTATATAAATATTTGCACACTTAAAATACTAAACCTATATGCATTTTTTTACTTAAGATTTACTTAGCTTAATCACTTTTAAGGATTTATATATGATCCCGAATATACTAATTCGTAATACTTAAATAAGTATACAAGCTACTTATCTTAATCCCATGGGTATCGCATAACCTATAATAATAGTCGTCAATGGACGTACCGGATAACCGCTCAATGCTCTGTAGCCCATATCCCAAATTCCATCCTAATCACATCATAGGATTTACTCAAATGGAATCGGCCCATATTTATTCTAACTGCATAAATATATCTATACACATTTTCCGAAGACCTCTCTTGAATGTTATGGGTCCTAACCATTCATTAGCTCCATACCCCGGATTGTACCCTTAACTAATCCAAGGTTCCCTCTTTCATCCCATTGTTTACTCACTCTCAATTCCATTATGTAGGAGTTCTAATATCACTTCTAGAATCCCCTATAATAATCTCCAATTTGCAATTTAACTCCCTATAAACTTAAAGGAGGAAAACTATCAAATTCAGCTAAGGCGAATTGATTCACCCCTACTGCGAATCGATTCAGTCTAAATACGAATTGGTTCGAAAAAGGGTCTGCAATCAGATCCTCAAGGGCGAATCGATTTGGTCTCAATTCGAATCGATTTGGCCCAAGACAGCCTTACAAGTCTCCTTATGCGAATCGATTCAGTCTAGACTCTAATCGATTCGCCCTATTCGGAGCTCACTGTTTGGGTGATTTCACCTTCTCCAAAAATTCCAAATATAATACCAACCTCCATTTTTGTGGATTCTAATCTCAACCAACAACACTATAATCATCCTAGCACTGATTTATGACTAACACATTAATTAATTTATGGGATTGAATAATTTCTCTTGGATTTAAACCTTAAAACCAATTAAACTGTCTTTTATCACTTCTTCCTATTTCTAACCATTTATACACACCATTAACATGTGTTTAACACTAGAAGTCATCAAGAGTTAGCAATACATCAATTTGTAAACTCAAAATCAATTTTCCCAAATTTATTTCAAAGGTTTTAACCCAAAAATCATATAGTTTACCAACTATAATATGATATGCACACACTCAATTGAATAAAGCAAATAAACACTGTCTCGTGGATAAAATCCGACGACCTCAAGTCGAATCCCGCGGAGTTTGGGCCGGAATCCCCTTTCTCTTCTCCCTTTTCCTTCTTCCTTTCTTCCCTTCTTCTTTTCTCTCTTTTCTTTCTTCGCTTTCTCTCTCTCCTGCCTTATAAGAGTGAAATAAGGGGCTTGTCCCTTATAAAATCCAAAAATGACTCGTTTACTCAACTGCGACTCCCTACTAGTCCAAAAGTCCATGGAACCTAAACACAACCCTTGATACTCGATTATGACTATCTCGTCCATTCTGAAACCAACCGTGCACTCGAAATCTCCATCTAAGTTGCTTAACTAAAATTCACTAGTTGAACTCGATGCTTCTCAACACGCATTTTCTACAACGTAAATTGTCACTCGTCACTTAACCCAACTACGACATGACATAAAAATATTTCGACTCATTTACGTAGTCGCCAAAGTAAGTGTAACACACATTGTTAATTATCTAACACTCATAAATCCCGAATTACTATTCACAGTAATTCCTCTAATTACCAAATTATGCACACTTATATAATTTAAATATCTGTAAAAGTATGGGCTATTATAAACACGTTACTAGACAATTATCCTACAACGAAGAAGAGTTTGAAGGGTTTATTTTTGAAATACAAATTTATTCATGCTTGCAGGTATGATTGTCTATTGTACCGAAACGAGCACAAAGAGTAGGATGAATGTCCTGTATGCAGTGAGCCTAGATACGTGGTTTGTGAGAATGGAAAGGACAAACCTATAAAAAATTACAAGTGCTCGCAAGTCCCACAAAATGTTTTGCAGTATTTTCCACTTGGGCCACAGCTAAAACTATTTTTTACTGTACCATGGATAGCGGAGGCCATGACATGGCACACTCGATGCGAGATGGGTGGGGATTTGATGCGTCATCCAGTTGATTCACCCATCTAGAAAATTTAAAACGCACAACACCATGAATTTGCAAAGGAACCGTGCAACGTGCGTCTTGCAATCTCAACCAATGGGTTTAACCCTTTCGGTAATTTAAGTACTAGTCAAAGTTATTGGACAGTTCTCATGGAGCCTTTAAGTCTCCCTCCGACACTATGCATGAGAAAGGAATTCATATTGTTATCTTTATTGATACCCGAGGCCGAAGGATCCCAGTGATGACATTAATATATTCTTAGCACCATTAATTGAACAACTTAAAGAGTAATAGGATAAAGGCGTGACGACGTTCGACTCTTATAAGAGTGAAGAGTTCACACTTAAAGTAATGGTGATGTGGGAGATCCACGACCTTCCTGTTTATGGGACCTTGTTTGGTTGTAATGTTCCTGGTTATTATGGATGTCCCATATGTGGGGAGGAAACTGAAGCCTGTTGGTTAACACATAGTGGTATGATGAGTTGCATGGGTCATCATAGATTTCTGCCGATCAGCCACCCTTTTAGGAACGACAAGTCTAACTTTTTGCCTGTCGGTTAGGAGCGCGGAATGACACCTATTTGGCTTTTTGGTCAGGAAATTGAGGAGAAGGCGACAGTTGCGACTACGGGGAATAAGTACGTAGGAAAACACCCCCAGTTTGTAAATCTGAAGCATAAAGCTAGGCGGGATCCGAACGACCCTAGTAAAGCAAAGCCATGGTCCAGGCAATCAATATTTTTTAATTTGCCGTATTAAAAAGATAATCGTGTAAGGCATATAATTGATGTGATGCACATAAAGAAGAATGATGCAAAACATCTGATAGGAACATGTTTGGGTGGATCTCATTCCAAGGATAGAGAGCAGGCCCTCCAAGATCTACAGGATATGAAAATAAAGAAGAAACTGTGGTTAAAAAATGATCCTACAACAGGAAGAATTTCTCCCCCCCGACTGCTTTCACTTTGAGTACTAGTGAGAAGAATATCCTCTTAGACATATTGTTCAACTTGAAGACTCCAACCGGTTATTCGGGTAATTTACGTAGGGTAATAAGCTACCAAGAAAATGACTTGAAACTGTACAAGTCTCACGACTGGAACATAATCATCCAATTAATCCCTTTGTTATTTTGACATTACTTCTCTGAACACAAAGATCTCCGTCGGGCAATTATGAAAATCAGTTTGTGTTTTACCCTACTTTGTGAAAAAGTGGTAAACATAAGGCACATTAAAGCTGCGAAATCAACTTTAGACAAGGCAGTTTGCGTATTAGAGAAATATTTTCCTCCATCATTCTTCAATACCGACATCCACCCGCTTGTGCATTTTTACGATGAAGCTTGATTATGTGGTCCCTTTAGGTATCATTAGATGTATCCTTTTGAGCACTTAAATAAAACATTCAAAGATTATGTAAAGAATACATGGTATATTAGAGGGTCAATTGCTGAAGAATATATAATGGTGGAATCATCGCTAAACGCTAGGGAACATATGCCAGAACCAGAAGTGAGGAGGTTTAATCCTCGTAGAGAACGAGTGGTAAAGAAACTTGACGAGTTTGAGGATGAATTGTCATTTAGGAACCCTAAAAAGGTGAAAATCACAAATTTACAATACGAGCAAGCAACTCGTTATGTCTTCGAATCACAAGATAAAATCGAAGATTGGAGAGAGTGAGTATTTATTGAATTCTTCTTCTTTGATTATATGTATTTTATATTCTAAGATCTAAACTCTACAATTTTTTTGGTAAGAAGTAGGAGAACGAAATTGCCTAAAATTAAAGGAGAAATTGTAAGAAAACTTATTTTAGGGCATGGGTGTCAAAAGAGGTCATTTTCACATCTTATGTGTGCAGTTATTTATTCATGTGTGGTAAAAACACGTCCTAATACAAATTCATTAATAAATGCATCTTCTAAGCAGAGGTGATGTCTCTTCCAAACTTGCACGCCTAGCAAAAGGTCCTAGTTTTCGTGCGAAAGAGTTTAAGAAATTTCGCACCAATAGTTTTGATTTCATTTCATATCCATATTAGGAAAAGCTTTTGACGCAAAACAGTGAAATGTCAATTTTTGCCATGAACACCTGTATCACTAGAAAAAGTGATAAAAATCCAAAGAATACGGTGCTAACCTATTATGGGATAATTCAAGAAATCCTAGAATTTGATTAGTTAGTTTCACAGAAAATGTATTCTATTATGATTGGGTAAAGGTGGAGGATACAACGAATGCTTGCAAAGTTTATCCTGACTCGAAACTTATAATGGTAGATTTATTAAAGCTGAAGACTAAAGATCGCATGGTCGACGAGCCTTTTATTTGTGACTTTTAGAACGTAAAGAAGGTATTCTACTGGAAGTGCATAAACGATGGGAATTTGTCTATTGTTGTGCATGCACCAAAGGGTATGACTACTCAAGTAGAGGCTTTAAATGCTCCAAAAGGGTTCCAGTCATCTCTTGATGAAAGCCCTAATTTGAGGGATCTTTTAGTAGATTTAGAGGAAGATTGAGTATCAAAATATTTTTTTATCCTCGTCAATCTTATTTGTATCCTATTATGATGTTGACATTGTATTATCACTTTACTTTAATGTATGAATGTTTAGTTACTTTATGAATGTTTATCATTGCCAATCTTATTTGTATCCTACCTGGTAATCTTTACTTTAACTAAAGTAGTTTTATAATTGATATGCATTATCTATTAAATCTTTTAGATAATAAAAGGAATACGACCCCATGGGAGGTACCAACACCTCGCATAGGACCAATTTAACTCGTGGGAAATGTCCTTGTGTTCACGGGACTCCCGGTTTAAGAATACGATGATAACTTGAAAATATCTAGGCTTAGGCTTAAAAACATGGCACTAGAGGGGGAACCCCAAAATTGCCTCCAAACGGCTCCGTGAGAGGCACCAACACCTCGCACGGAACCAATGTAACTCGTAGGAACTGACCACGTGGTCATGGGGCTCCCAGTTTGAGAATCCAACAATAATTTGAAAATATCTAAACTTAGGCTTAAAAACATGGCGCTAGATGGGAGAACCCTGAAATAACCCTAAAACTGCCCCATGAAAGGTACCGATACCTTGCACGAGACCAATGTAACTCGTAGGAACTGATCGCGTGGTCACGGGACTCCCGATTTGAGAATACAAATATAATTTAAAAATATCTAGATTAAGGCTTAAAAACATGGTGCTAGAGGGGGAACCCCCAAATAGCCCCCAAACATGACGTATTGGATTCTAACCATTCTCTCTTTTGTGTGTGTGTTGGGGGGGGGGGGGGGGGGGGGGAATCATATTTGATCTTGGGCTTTAACAATTCTCTCTTTTGTTTATTGGATTCTTATATATTTTTAAGTTGCAAAGAGGTTGTTTTTAGAATTGCATTTTTTTAAAGTTGGACTATTAAACTTGGCTTACTGATTTACAATAATTTGATCTTGGTAAGATCTGTATTTACATCAATTTCTTATAAATTTAGTTTTAGGCTATCTTATTATATAATATCATCTACTTTTAAGTGTAATGTCCTGCTATTTGTGCAAATGGTAGGTGATTTATCGGTTCTTTTGTTCACAATAGATATGTTTTCATTTATTTATTTTACTATTACACTTGGCTTACTAATTTGTATGTTATCTGCACGAGAACTGGAAAACATAAAAATATCCACTGATGTTAGTAGTGATGGGTGAAGAAGCCAAGCAGGTGTTTCTGCATATTATAGGCAACAGATTTAATTCTTCAGGGGTATTGTGAGGTACTTTCTTCAATTTTACATATCAGTTGTTCATTACACATTGTTTATATATTACAGATCTAATCAATCGCATACTAGTTCTTCATTACATATTCTTCAAGGGGTTTGTGAGGTACTTTCTTTAATATGAAAACAAAGGTTTTGTCAGAATTTAATGTGAAAACACTATTATATGATTTGAAACTAATTTTTACTTCAGATGAATATTTACGTAGATATGGAAAGTTTGAGCAAGCTAAAGTGGGGGTGAACCATCCTTACTAGGCCTAAAAACATGGCCCTAGAGGGGGACACCTCGCACAGGACCAGTGTAACTCGTAGGAACTGACCGCATGGTCACAGGGCACCCGATTTGAGACTACATCGATAGTTTAAAAATATCAAGGGTTACGCTTAAAAATATGGCACTAGAGGGGAAAATCCCGAAACTGCCCCCAAACGGCACCATGAGAGGCACCGACACCTCACACGGGACCAGTGTAACTCGTACGAACTGACCTTGTGATCACGGGACTCCCGATTTAAGAATACGACAATAATTTGAAAATATATAGACTTAGGCTTAAAAATATGGCGCTAGAGGGGGAAATCCCGAAACATCCCCAAATGGCCCCGTGAGAGGCACCGACACCTCGCACGTGACCATGTAACTCATTGGAACTGACCTCATGGTCACCGGACTCCCAGTTTGAGAATACTAAGATAATTTGAAAATATCTAGACTTAGGCTTAAAAAATGGAGTTAGATGGAAGAACCCCAAAACAGCCCCCAAATGACCCCGTGAGATGCGACGACACCTTGCACGAGATCAATATAACACGTAGGAACTGACTGCGTGGTCATGGGGCTCCCAATTTGAGAATATGGCATTAATTTGAAAAATTCTAGACTTAGGCTTAAAAAATTGCATTAGAGGGGTGAACCCCAAAACAGCCCCCAAACGGCCCCGTGAGACGTGACGACACCTTGCACGGGACCAATATAACTCGTAGGAAATGACTGCGTGGTCATGGGGCTCCCGATTTGAGAATATGGAAATAATTTGAAAATTTCTAGACTTAGGCTTAAAAAATAGTGCTAGAGGGGTAAACCCCAAAACAACCCCCAAACGACCCAGTGAGAGCCACCGACACTTCGCATGGGACTAATGTAACTCATAGAAACTGACCGCATAGTCATGGGACTCCCGACATGAGAATACATATATAATTATAAAATATCTAGAATTAAGCTTAAAAACATGAAGTTAGAGTGGGAAACCCTAAAACAACCCTCGAACCGCCCTGTGAGAGGTACCAACACCTCGCACGGGACTAATGTAACTCGTAGGTACTAACCGTATGATCACGTGACTTCCGATTTGAAAATACGATGATAATTTGAAAATATTAAGACTTAGGCTTAAAAACATGGCCTTAAAAGGTGAAACCTTGAAACAGCCCCCAAACTGCCCCCCATGTGAGGCACCAACACCTCGCACAGGACTAATACAACTCGTTGGAACTAATTACGTGGTCATGGGACTCCTGATTTGAGAATATCATGATAATTTGAAAATATCAGGACTTAAGCCTAAAAACATGGCGTTAGGGGGTAAAAACTCGAAACATCCCCCGATCGACCCCGTGAGAGGCAACAACACCTCATACGGGACCAATGTAACTCGTAGGAACTGACCGCATGATCACGGGACTCCCAATTTGAGAATACGAAGATTATTTGAAAATTTCTAGACTTAGACTTAAAAACTTGGCGTTAGAGGGCTAAAATCCGAAATATCCCCTGAACGGCCCCGTGAGAGGCACCAACACCTCACCATATTTTTATAATATCACACTTACTTTATAACAAAATCTATTGAACAATCCTTCTTTTAAATTTTACAATACTTCTAATATTTTATGTGATCTCAACATAGAAATTTTATGTCTAGACTTTTATGTGAGTATATGTGATACTAGTGTGGGGGAGTCTCTGCATAAGATTGTAATAAAGAAACTGGTTGGAACTTTGTGACTTTGTGTTCACTTGATATAATGAGACTCGGATGCATTTCCCTTTAAGCTTGTGCATAGGCTTGTAATAAGGAAGCTGGTTATAACTTTGTGACTTTATGTTTACTTGATATAGTCAGACTAAGATTGCAACTCAACTTTGTATGAAACATTGCATTTGATTTCTATCTCAACTATGTGATAGCCAAGCATTGTATTTCATTGTATTTCTATCTCAAATATCTCAGATCAACAAGTTGTTTGGGCTACTGGCTCTGTATAACCAAGTACATATTTTGATTTTGTTTTTTCCCACTACTGTACTTATGACTTCCTTTCTTCCTAAAAATCAATGGGCAAAAATAGATTGTGTCAAAATTCTTGATTTGTCCCCTAGAACAATATCATTTTCTTCTGAAGATGTTATAAAAAATGACTACGCATCTCTAAGTGTATCAGAATCGGAAATGGATTGCACTATTAATGCCACCACAACCCAAGACCTATGGGAGATCTCTTAAAAATTAGCTACTCAATGTGCTTTCTAACAAAAATAAAGAGGTGATGGTATTATAGCCATCAAGAAGTATCATAATTTGTATATAACAGTTTATATAACTGTTATGAAAATTCTTTCTTTATCGTTGATTACCAATTTTTGTTGTTACGGTAATTTTGTTTTGTGAACTTTGATATTTCGATATGTTTATTTGTGAGTTAAGGTTGTGGCTTTATTTGTTTGATTCTTTCTCCTTGTGGCTTGACTAAAAATTAGGAGTCTGTTGTATTCCATATGTATCGTGCTAAAGTTTAAACTTATGTGATTGTGTCGAGTCACATTGTGTGTCCATGCATCCATAGTATGAAAGTCTTTCATGAAACTTTACAACTTGTCAAGTTTTCTTTCACTATTGACAACTGATATAAACCTATTCAAATTTACGAATAATTCATATATTGGAAGTTCTAATTTCATATTTTGTTGCGACTCATTTTACTGTCAGTGCACTGCAACTCCAATTTATATTTCTAAAAAAATCTTGTGTTATGCATACTAGACGGACAGTAAAAAAACAGTCCCAAGTATGCTGCAACACAGCTATGCATTGAAAATGTGTTGCCTTGGATTAAGGAGAAGAACATTCCCTATTTTTATTGTTGTTGGTTAGATCTGCTACGCTGGACACTTGACTTCCTGATCAGGTTACATTTATTCAATATGAGCATCACACTTTAGTTTCTTACTTTCTGTAATTGATGTTAGACAATGTTGTATGAGTGAAGAACTTGTTAGTTAAAAGTCTGTTTGATTGATGTTTGCTTCCTGCCATGGAAAATGAGAAATCAAATAGCTACTAGGAAGCTGAGCTGCCTCGTAACTATGATAGAGTTGTGATTGAGAATTTCATTCGATCAAAGTATGAGTTTGTTGATTGAAATACCTTTTGTAATAACATCATTTAGCCTTCCATATATTCCTTGGTATTAATCTTAAGAGCACTGTATTGTTTGTACTAGTTAATTCTAATTTATTAGGTATGAAAAAAAGAGATGGATTTATATAGATGGAAAAACAAAATCACCTTCAAATGACTGCAATGAAAGTTCCTACTTAACAGGTAGTCACACAAAGAAATATATATAGATCCACTTAGTTACATGTACTTAGATAAGGTGGATATATAGTTTCCACCTACACAGATTTGAGTTGAATTTACTAATTCTTTCATGTAGACTCTATTTGCATGATCTCGAAATGCATGAGGGAAAAAATTACATATTTTATTAGGTGGTTTGCGAGATGAGGAACATGTTGGCATGTTAGTGTTAACTTAATATACAAGGCCTTGGTTTGAGAAATACTAATGAGGTCAATGGTCCCGTGACCATGCATGTTAGTGTTAACTTAATATACAACCCCGAACGGTCCCATGAGAGGTAATAACACCTCGCACGGGACCAATGTAACACATAGGAATTGATCGCACGATCACAGAACTCATGGTTTGAGAATACATCGATAATTTGAAAATATCAAAACTTTGGCTTAAAACCACGACGTTAGAGGGAGACACCCCGAAACGACCATGTGAGAGGCACCAACACCTCGCATGATACCAATGTAACTCGTAGGAACTATCCGTAGGATCATGGGTTACTCGATTTGAGAATACAATTATAATTTGAAAATATCTAGACTTAGGCTTCAAAACATGGCGCTAGAGAGGGAACCCTGAAACAACCCCCAAACGGCCCCATGAGATGCACTGACACCTCGCACGGGACAATTATAACTCGTAGGAACAAATCGCATGGTCTTGGGGATCTCATTTTGAGAATATGAAGGTAATTTGAAATATCTAGATTAAGGCTTAAAAACATGGCGCTAGAGGGGGAAATCCCAAAATATCCCCAAAATGGCCCTGCGAGAGGCACCGACACCTTGCACGGAACCAATGTAACTCGTAGGAACTGACCTCGAGGTCACGAGACTCCCGGTTTGAGAATATGATGATAATTTGAAAATTTATAGACTTAGACTTAAAAACATGGCGCTAAATGGGGAAACCCCGAAACAACCCCCAAATAGCCCCATGAGACACGTCGACACCTCGCACGGAGCCATTGTAACTCGTTGGAAGTGATCGTCTGTCCATAGGGCTCTCGATTTGAGAATATGGTGATAATTTGAAAATATCTAGATTTAGGCTTAAAACATGGCGCTAGAGGTGTGAACACCTAAACAACCCCCAAACGGCCCCGTAAGAGGCACCTATACTTCGCACGGGACCAATGTAACTCGTAAGAACTGACCGCATGGCCACGTGACTCCCGGTTTGATAATAAAATGACAATTTGAAAACATCTAGAATTAGGCTTAAAAATATTTTGCTAGAGGGGGAACTCCCGAAACATCCCCCAAACGGCCCCGTGAGAGGCACCAACAACTCGCACGGGACCAATGTCTCTCGTAGGAACTGACCTCATGGTCACAGAACTCCCAGTTTAAGAATACGTCTATAATTTGAAAATATCTATACTTAGGCTTAAAAACATGGCGCTAGAGGGGGGAACCCCGAAACAACCCCCAAACGGTCCCGTGAGATGCACTAACACCTCGTACGGGACCAATGTAACTTGAAGAACTGACTGCGTGGTCATGAGTCTCATAGATTGAGAATACAAAGATAATTTGAAAATATGTAGACTTTGGCTTGAAAAATGGAGCTAAAGGGGTGAACCCTGAAATAGCCCCCAAACAGCCCCGTAAGAGTCACAAGCGCCTTGTGCAGGACCAATGTAACTCGTAGGAAATGACCACATGGTCATGGGTCTTCCAGTTTGATAATTTGAAAATATTTAGACTTAGGCCTAAAAACTGGGTGTTGGAGTGCGAAAACCCGAAATAGCCTCCAAATGGCCTCGTAAGAGGCACTTACACCTCGCATGGGACCAATGTAACTCCTAGGAATAGATCGCATGGCCATGGTACTTCCAGTTTGATAATACGATGATATTTTGAAAATATATAGACTTAGACTTACAAACATGGCGTCAGAGTGAGAAAACCCCAAACAACCCTCAAACGGCCACGTGATAGGCACCAACACCTCGTACGGGACCAATGTAACTAGTAGGAACTGATCGCGTGGTCACAGGGATCCCGATTTAAGAATATGATGATAGTTTGAAAATTTCTAGACTTAGGCATACAAAAATGGCGCTAAAGGGGGGAATCCCGTAACAACCTCCAAATGGCCCCATGAGAGTCACCGGCACCTCGCACGGGACCAATGTAACTCGTAGGAACTGACTGCGTGGTCATGGGGCACCCGGTTTGAGAATACGATAATAATTTAAAAAATCTAGGTTTAGGCTTAAAAACATGGTGCTAGAGGGGTGAACCTCGAAACAGCTCCCAAACGACCCCATGAGGGGCACCGACACCTCGCACGGGACTAATGTAACTCGTAGGAACTCACTGCATGTCCACGAGAATCCCAATTTGATAATACGATGATAAATTGAAAATATCTAGACTTAGGACTAAAAACTTGACGCCAGAGGGAAACATCCCGAAACAGCCCTTAAACGGCCCCGTGAGAGGCGCTGACACCTCGCACGGGACCAATGTAACTCGTAGGAACTGTTTGCGTGGTCACAAGGCACCTGGTTTGAGAGTACGGTGATAATTTTAAAATATCTATACTTAGACTTGAGAACGTATGTGCTTGCGTTCAAATGAGCAACTTATATATTAAACACCTTTTAACCCAAACAAACCCTAAACATGCAACAATATGTGATTGAATAAGATGATAATCTAAGCAAGAACATTCAAACACATGCAATTGAGGAAAAATCCCCCAAAGGGGCAAAACCATTTATTTTTATTATAATATTGTAGGCTATACAATTTCGGATTACAATGAAAATACAAGTGACTAAGAATTACCCTCAGGTATCGGATTCTGTAGTCGCGGCTGGAACTATCCCTTTCCAGTAGGGCTGACGGCTGGAACTATCCCTTTCAAGTAGGGCTGCAATGGAGAAGAGAACGACTTCTCCACAAGGGTGTGAACAACAAGAATGCGTTCCTGGGTTGTAAAGTGATTCACAAAGGATTGGCAATTGTGTGAATAAAAAAAACCTAGAGTCTAGATGCTCAATAGGTGAAGACTTAGGGCTTTCTGTACTTTGAAAATTGTGTGTTTAAGTCTTAGAAAACCACTTCCCGTAGTGGGTTTAAATAAGAAGTCTCAGGCCTTAAAAATCTGAACACGATCTGAACACGATCTGTTGAAGTTTATCCCAGGCGGACCGGTCCGGGTCTGAGGCGGATCGATCTGATATACTGGATCGGTTATTTTATTCTGAGGCGGATCGGTCTGTTGATGATCGGATCGGTTCGCTTCCAGGCTTCATCGGTTCGCTTGCGATCCGGGGTATACTGGCCTTTTGACAAACAAGCGGATCGGTTCGGGTCTTTAGGCGGACCGGTTCGGTTAGCCGGATCGGTTCTTTTATTTTAGCGGATCGGTCCGGCTGTCAGACTATGATTCCTCTTCTTCTTTTGATATTCGGATCCGTTGAATCTTGAATCTTGAATTTCTTCAACGATGTAACGGCGTGCGGCATAATACATTGATAATGGAACAAAATGTCCTTACAAATCTCCCCCTATGTCTATGCCGGTACATACATAAAAATAAACATCCAAATTATCAAACAACTAAAAATGATGCCTATACAAATCTACCCTTCCATGAACCCAAAACTGGAAAGATACAATTAAATAAGACTACAACGTTTGCTCTTTAATTCTGCAGGAATCTCAACACTTTTCTCATCAGGTTGTGCAATCCACTGATAATCCATGTAGTACCTACACACATGAGACAAAGCAAAATACCGAGTGACATATCGAGTTTGAAATGAAATAAACATGTATACCAATTTATGAGCAAACTCAAACTTTCAAAACTCCCCCATAATAAGATAATTCATTCTCCCCCTTTTTATGATGTCCCCAAATGGACAAATGAGAGAAAGAAATCAAATAAGCAGGTGCGGGGTGTCACTAGGATAAAATCACAATATGAATGAACACAAAGCAACCAAGACGATGATAGCGTAAATGAAGTGGTGTGATCAAATTCGATAGGAAAATCAATGCATACAAACATGACATATGTGCACGATGAATGTTAGATATTCCTAGCGAATGAACTCAAATGCTTCCTTTGGTGTAAAATAATGACAATATAAGATATTGACTCAATCAAATCAACAAATCAAAGCTCAAAGTGATTTTCACACCAATAACGTCCAAAATGATTTTATACTTTTTCAGGACTTTCAAGGAAGTGTAAACCCGTTTAAAGATTCTCCAACCAAACTCCCTCAGATATAATTTTGAATAGAGGCATTCTAAATTCTCAAACTTTGGAGAATTGATGGTGAAACCTAAGTGGCCCATATTTGGCATGAAGTGCTTTTTATTGCCTTCAAATTTTTTCGGGCTCTTTTAACCTCTTTGGACCTCAGATATTAAAATTCCTCCATTTTTTAGGTCCTTTTTAACGGTGGCTTTTGCGCAAAGGATAGATGATTACCTTTTGCAGCCCCTCCCTATTATACAAAAACACACAGTCTCACCAAAATGGTTTTTACATGCATTCCAATCTTGTCAAGTTTTATCGCATATTGTACATTGTATAGACATGATTGAGATGGAAACACTCAACCCATTATAAGATAGACAAGTGCAATAATCAAATATAGCCATGCATGTGTGCAATAAAGGATATAGGAGTCAAACATGTAGGACGACTCAAACCAATGTAAGCACATAAATGAAATGATGTAGCTTCTCAAATCTCTATCAAACAGTCACATGGATAAATGAAATGAAGTTGTGACTTGACTACCTTAAATGCTCATCCATAAAAGAAGCAAAAACATAAATCTTTTTGGATATTTCAAAAATTTTATCAAAATAAAATCTTTTTGTGCTTTTCTTAAAATTTTTCTTAAAGGAAAATCTTTTTGTATTTTTTTTAAAAGTAATATAAACAGCAAAAAGAATAAATAAAAGCTGTACAACTAAGCAATGGTACATATAAAACAGGCTAGCAATAGGAAGCATATGATATGAACATGAGAAAGCATCCTATTCTAGACATAGACCAACCTCTCAGTCAACTGTGCAAATCCCCAAAGACTTCCTAAGACTCTCAAATCTAAGGGCATCTAAAGGTTTCGTGAAAATGTCTGCTAACTAACGGTCGGTAGTAACAAAACTCAGGGATACAGTGTTCTCCTCAACTAACTGACGAATAAAGTGCTCACGTATCCTGACGTGTTTTGTGCGCGAATGCTGGACGTGATTATGGGATATGTGTATCGCGCTCGTGTTATCACAAGAAATGATCATGGTGTCTTGTGAAATCCCATAATCCTCCAACATTTGCTTCATCCACAAGAGTTGTGTGCAACAACTCCCGGCGGCTATGTACTCAGCCTCTGCACTGGACAAAGAGATGGAATTTTGCTTCTTGCTCAGCTAGGAGACAAGAGCAGAACCAAAATAGAAACACCCACCAGAAGTGCTCCTACAACCATCTACATCCTTAGCCCAATCGGCATCTGAATAGGCGGACAAACGGTCATCGGTATGAAAGGAATACCAAATATAGTATGATAGAGTCCCACTCACGTATTTAATAATACGTTTTAGAGAAAGTAAATGTGACTCTTTCGGGGACGCCTGATATCGCGCACAGACTCCAACACTAAAGGTGATGTCGGGACGACTGGCAGTCAAGTAGAGAAGACTACCTATCATACTCCGATATAAGGTTTGCTCTATGTCCTTACCTGAAGTGTCCTTACTAAGCTTGGTAGTGGTACTCATAGGTGTACGTGCATGCTTAGCAGAGTCTAAACTAAATTTCTTCACTAGGTCTCTAGCATACTTGGATTGGGAGATGAACATCCCATCCTCTAGCTGATGAACCTGGAGACCAAGGAAGAATGTAATCTCAGCAACCATGCTCATCTCAAAATCACTTTTCATTTCCTCCTCAAAGTGGTGAGCATGCTGGGTGCATGTGGATCCAAAGACTATGTCGTCCACATAGACCTGGGCAACCAAAATAGCACCGTCATCTCTCCTGACGAACAACGTCATATCTACTCCCCCTCTCTTGAAGCCACGAGCTAAGAGATAGGAAGTAAGCCTCTCGTACCAAGCACGGGGTGCTTGCTTCAAACCATACAAGGATTTTCTAAGATAGTAGACGTGCTCTGGGTGCTGAGGGTCTTCAAACCCTTTTGGTTATTCCACATAAACCTCCTCCTGTAGAATGCCATTCAGAAAGGCACTCTTGACATCCATCTGGTATAACTTGAAGCGCAGATGATATGCGATGGCGAGCAGAAGACGGACGGACTCAAGCCTCGCAATAAGAGCAAATGTCTCCCCAAAGTCTACACCCTCTATCTGTGTGTATCCTTGAGTGACCAACCTAGCCTTATTTCTGATTATGGTACCATTTTCATCCATTTTGTTCTTGAAGATCCACCGGGTACCTATCACATTAGTTTCACTAGGCCGGGGGACAAGTTCCCAAACATTATTCTTTTTAAACTGAAGCAACTCATCCTGCATAGCAGATATCCAATGTTCATCCTTGAGTGTTTCTTTATGGTTCTTGGGCTCGACTTTGGACGTGTAGCAAAGATGGCTAACAACGTTCTCTAGCTGAGCACGAGTCTTGACACCTAGAGTGGGATCGCCAACAATGGCAGACGGGTCATGACTCTTGAGAACCCAAGAAGGTGTGTCCCAAAACACAGGAGTAGGGTCCACAGAGTGTGGGAGAGGAACAGGTAAATCACTGTCAGAACAATCCTCATCCTCACACTGAAGGTTAGGATCAATAACTGTCGAAGGTTCGTCATCTTGCACGGTGACGTTTAATGATTCCATAACCTTAGAGCTCTTTAGGTTAAAAACCCGTTACGCTCTGCTAGTCGATGAATATCCTAGAAATATTCCCTCGTCGCTCCGGGAGTCGAACTTTCCTAATTGCTCTCTATCCCGTAGGATGTAGCATTTACTCCCAAAAACACGGAAATATGCCAGGTTGGGCTTCTTGCCAGTCCACAACTCATAAGGAGTCTGAAGTGTGTGTGGACACAAATACACCCTATTCACAGTGTGGCATCCAGTAGACACTGCCTCTGCCCAAAATCTCCTAGAAATTTTACGACCTAGAAGCATAGATCTAGCCATCTCTTGGATCGTTCTATTCTTCCTCTCAACAATCCCATTTTGCTGAGGAGTTCTCACAGCAGAAAACTCATGTTTGATCCCGAGGCTATCACAGTAAAGGTCTACCTTTGCTTCTGTGAATTCAGTGCCATTGTCACTACGCATCCTGTTAATAGTGACACCGTGTTGATTTTGTAGGACACGGCACTTGGTCGTTAAAAATTCTACAACATCGGATTTCTCTCTCAGAAAACCTACAATGGAGTACCTGGAGAAATCATCTACCATCACGAGGATGTACCTCTTACCACCTAGACTCTCAGTACGAGTGGGACCCATAAGATCTATGTGAATCAACTGAAGAACACGAAAGGTGGTGATGGAATGTAACTTCCTATGAGGACTTGTTTTCCCAACTGACAGGGTCCACAAACGGTCGAAGTTGACTTTCCAAGAGATGGTAAGCCACGTACTAGGTCCTTTTTAGCTAAATGATTAAGATCTCTAACGTTCACGTGACCTAGACGTTGGTGCCACAGATCCATAGGAGTGATCGTGGTGCTGTTGCAGACAAGTGAGGATGTGGGCTCAGTCCCATAGAAATTATCCTCGGTCCTCACCCCTTGCACTAATAGTTTATCGGCTTGATTATAGACTTTACAAGTATCCCGGTCAAACTTTACTGGAAAGTCAGCGTCGCACAGCTGGCTAATGCTGAGAAGGTTTGCTTTCAAACCTTTGACGTACAAAACCTCTTCTAGCTTAGGAAATCCAGGTAACTCGACAGTACCTCGTCCTACAATGATAGACTTGCTCCCATCTCCAAAGGTGACTCTGCCATCCTGATAGTCCTCAAGAGTCATAAAAAATGAGGCATCACCTGTCATGTGTCTGGAGCACCCACTATCAAAATACCACTGTGAGGTATTATGTGCTTTGAGAGCAACATGAACAACAAAGGCCTTTTTATCTTTCTTAGGCACCCATGAAGAGATGACCTTTTGTTTGCCTTTGTTGTTGTTGGTTTTAGCTAGAATGTGAGAAGCATTCACTAACGGCAAAGTCATCCGTCGGAATTCTTCCATTAAACTCTGGGACATGGCAGCTAAGAACTCAACTCGCTCTCTGAGACTAGAAAACTCATCAGTATGACGTGGTGGAGCAATAGTATGTCGTGTCTGACCCATGCTATAGCAAGACTCCCTAAGGTGGCCTTTTCTTTTGCAATAAGTACAAAAGAGTACAGTCAAAGGCGGACCTTGGTTTGCCTTTCTTGGTCGAACTCTCCTTCGAGGTTTTTGACGATGGCCATAGGGATTCGTAGTAAACTCAGGAACTGGTCCAGGTGCAATTTGGGACGTGGAGGAACCATCATAACCAATTCCTTGCCGATCACCAAAACCTAACGCGAGACCGAGGAACATCTTTCCCATCTTCCCAGATCTGTCCTCGATTTGAACCTTGACTTCCCGTGCTTTCTCAAGATCATGAGTCAGCTGGGCAACAAGGGCTTCAAGTTTCTTTCGAGTCTCCACGGAGGAATGGAGCTCACTCGTAAGACTAGCCACTTGTTTAGTTACCTCCCCTCTTTCTTTCTCAGAAACACTCTCTCTCTCTCTCTAAACACACTCTCTTTCTCGTCACAGGCAGATTCTCTCTCTCTCAGGGCGGTGAAGGTGGAGGACTCTCTTTCTCTCACCTTTCTTAAATCTTCCTCTAAGGCGGTGATCTTAAGAACTAGCGCTTTGTTACGTTTTTTAGTTTTAAATGACTCAGAATATAACTCAACATAGGCGCGTTGAATATCACTCTCACTCTCACTTGAGTCATCCTCCCCCTCAATCACATCAATCTCACTATCGAGGTGTCCCTGTGAAGCATCATCTTCATCGTCGTGAAGAGAACTAGGAGTGCTCACTTGACTGGCCATGAATGCGGTAAAGTTACACTCATGCGGTGACTCATCTCCTGAATCCACCGTCTTGACCTCACTGTCATCACTAAGGGTAGCATTAAGGACATCTTTCCCTTTCTCTCTATTCAGACGATTGGCACACTCAAAGGCTCTATGACCCCTACCATCGCACTCAAAACATCTCTCACTTTCTTTCTTAGGAGGATTTTTGGAGTCTTTTTCATTTTTCTTTTCAAACTTATTTTTCTCAAATTTCTTTTTATCTTTAAAATTGCCATTTTTCTTAAATTTGAGAATCCTCTTGAAATTTTTAGCAAAAAGAGCCAAATCATCTAGGTCAAAATCACACTCAGAATCTGACGTGTCAGTCTCTTTCTTTCTAGATGATTCTACCCTTTTTCTAGCCGACCCCTCACTCCTTCTCTCTTGGGCTTTAATTGCAATTCCCTTATCTTTAGATTTAGCAGTTTTAGGGAACATATCAATTTCATAAGTTTGCAAATCTCCTACAAGTTCTTCCAATTTTATCATATTTAAATTACCCATAGAATTTAGCACAGTGACTTTAGGGATAAAACGCTTAGGCAAAGAACGAAGAATCTTTTTAACAACTCTAGCATTAGGAATATGTTCACCAAGATTAAAGCTAGTATTAACAATGTCAGAAAGTCTAGCATAAAATTCATCAAAGCATTCAGATTCATGCATGGTGATGGTTTCAAATTGAGTTGTCAAATTTTGCAACTTAGATTCTTTCACAACATTAGTTCCTTCATGGGTGAGTTGTAAAACATCCCATGCCTCTTTTGACGTGGTGCACTTCATTATACGTTTGAACTCATCAGGTGTGACAGACCCAGAAATAGCACTTAGACCCTTAGAATTAAAAGATGCCCATTTAAATTCTTCATCAGTCCAAGAAGTGTCAGGTTTCAAATTGATCACATTATCAACAGTCACGGAGGGAGGTGTCCACCCTCTTTCAACTAAAATACAAACCCTTTCATCTATGGCTTTTAAAGCCGACCTCACTCGGGCTTTCCAATAGGCATAATTTGTCCCGTCAAAAACAGGCATTTTATTATATAACTTCTCCATTTGAACACGCGCTTTTTTTAAAAATCAATTTTTTCAGAAAATTGATATCTTAGAAAAATTTTGCGGAAAATAGGAATACGTGATAGATTAGCGTAACCTGCTCTGATACCAATTTGAGAACGTATGTGCTTGCGTTCAAATGAGCAACTTATATATTAAACACCTTTTAACCCAAACAAACCCTAAACATGCAACAATATGTGATTGAATAAGATGATAATCTAAGCAAGAACATTCAAACACATGCAATTGAGGAAAAATCCCCCAAAGGGGCAAAACCATTTATTTTCATTATAATATTGTAGGCTATACAATTTCGGATTACAATGAAAATACAAGTGACTAAGAATTACCCTCAGGTATCGGATTCTGTAGTCGCGGCTGGAACTATCCCTTTCCAGTAGGGCTGGCGGCTGGAACTATCCCTTTCCAGTAGGGCTGCAATGGAGAAGAGAACGGCTTCTCCACAAGGGTGTGAACAACAATAATGCGTTCCTGGGTTGCAAAGTGATTCACAAAGGATTGGCAATTGTGTGAATAAAAAAAAACCTAGAGTCTAGATGCTCAATAGGTGAAGACTTAGGGCTTTCTGTACTCTGAAAATCGTGTGTTTAAGTCTTAGAAAACCACTTCCCGTAGTGGGTTTAAATAAGAAGTCTCGGCCTTAAAAATCTGAACACGATCTGAACACGATCTGTTGAAGTTTATCCCAAGCAGACCGGTCCGGGTCTGAGGCGGATCGGTCCGATATACCGGATCGGTTCTTTTATTCTGAGGCGGATCGGTCTGTTGATGATCGGATCGGTTCGCTTCCAGGCTTCATCGGTTTGCTTGCGGTCCGGGGTATACTGGACTTCTGATAAACAAGCGTATCGGTCCGGGTCTTTAGACGGACCGATCCGGTTAGTCGGATCGGTTCTTTTATTTCAGCGAATCGGTCCGGCTGTCAGACTATGATTCCTCTTCTTCTTTTGATATTTGGATCCGTTGAATCTTGAATCTTGAATTTCTTCAACGGTGTAACGGGCGTGCGACATGATACATTGATAATGGACAAAAATGTCCTTACAAGACTTAAAAACATGTTTCTAGTGGGGTGAACCTAAAAATAACCCCAAAATGGCCCCGTGAGAGGCACCGACACGTAGCACGGGACCAATGTAACTCGTAGGAACTATCTATGTGGCCATGAGACTCCCTATTTGATATTACGATGATAATTTAAAATATCTAGACTTAAGCCTAAAATCTTGGCGCTAGAGGGGGAAATCTCAAAACACTCACTAAACGGTCCCGTGAGAGGCACCGACATCTCGTACGGGACCAATGTCACTCTTAGAAACTGACATCGTGTTCACGGAACTTCCCATTTAAGAATACGATGATAACTTGATAATATCTATACTTAGTCTTAAAAGCATGGCGCTCGAGAGGGGAACCCCCAAACAACCCTGTGAGATGCATCGACACCTCACACAGGACCAATGTGACTCGTTGATACTGATCGTATGGTCACAGGGCTCCCAATTTTAGAGTACGATAGTAATTTAAAAATATCTAGACTTAGGCTTAAAAACATGGCGCTAGAGGGGGAAATGCCTAAATAACCCCCTCCCCCCAATGGCCACGTGAAAGGCACCAACACCTCGTACGATACTAATATAACTCGTAGAGAAAATTGAAAATATCTAGTCTTAGGCTAAAAAACATGGTGATAGAGGGGGTACCGCAAAATAACCCCCAAACGGCCCCGTGAGATACGCCGACACCTAGCACGGGACCAATGTAACTCGCAGGAACTGACCGCGTGGTCACGGGACTCTCGGTTTGAGAATACAATAATAATTTGAAAATATCTACACTTAGGCTTAAAAAATGGCGCTAGAGGGATGAACCTCGAAATAGCCACTAAATGGCACCGTGAAAGGCACTGGCATCTTGCACGGGACCAATGTAACCTTTAGAAACTGATCGCGTGGTCACAGGCCTCCTAGTTTGAGAATATAACGATAATTTAAAAATATCTAGACTTAGGCCTAAAAACTTGGTGTTAAAGTGTTAAAAGCTGAAACAGTCCCGTTAGAGGCACCGACACCTCTCACGAGACCAATATAACTCATAGAAACTGACCGCGTGGTCACGGGACTCCCGATTTGAGAATACGCTGATAATTTGAAAATATTTTGACATAGGCTGAAAAACTTGGCATTAGAGTGAGAAAACTCAAAACAGCTCCCAAACGGCCCCGTGAGAGGTACCAACACCTCGTACGAGACCAATGTAACTCTTAGTAACTGATATAATGATAATTATAACTCGTAGATGCAATTTTTCAGCTTATATAAGATTTTTGTAAAATTACTTGGTTACTGATAAAATTTTATTTTTGTATCTTATTTTTTGCAGGATAGCATTGTATCGTTAGCTTATTTGCACATGGAACAAATGAAGAAGGCAATGGTTTACAACAGGTAGATTGTTTATATAATATTGTTGACATTTAGATTATGTTTTTTATGTGTTACAGTCGTGCGGGATTTTATAATTTGATTGCTAAATTTTATGGTCGTGCGGGGCTTATAATAAGCATTTTTTATATTAACAGGGGTTGGAATGTTCGAAAAATAGAGGAAACTCTACCCAATTTTTTTGGTCTGTGAATTATTAAAACTTACAATTTTAAGTTTATATATATATATATAGTAGTTTATTAACAACGTTCTCGATTCGCAATTTGTGATTTTTATTATTATTTTTCCAATAATAAATATTTGTAACATCTCGTACGCATCCAACATTACACGTAGCAACCCGAATTGCAGTCACAGGACCCCAAATTATAGGATTGGACAACAAAATATATTTTTTTTAATTATTGTTAAATATGGTCATGGACTTTGTCCATGACCATTTTTATTTTTTCCGTCGCGCATAAAAATTATCGCGGCCAAAGTCCATGACCCCCAACCGTAACAAAAAATAGTCGCAGCTAAAGTTCGTGACCCACACCTCGACAAAAAAAAATTGGTCGCCAAATTTTGTAACCCACACCGCGACATAAAATGGTCGTGGTATGGGTCACGAACTTTAGCCGTGACCATTTTTTTCGTCGCGATGTGGGTCATGGACTTTGTTCGCAATCATTTTTCGTCACGTTTGGGGGTCACGGACTTTGACCGCGACCATTTTTTTCCCTTCACGGTGTGGGTTACGACCCAAGCTCACGACCATATGTCATTACCCCTCAGGGCCATGACCACCCCGATTGGTCACATACTTGGTCCGCAACCCATAAAATTGGTCGCACCCAAAATGGTCAGGGCCTAAGTCCATGACCCATAGTCTTGGTCAGGAGTTTTGGCCGTGACCATTCGCCAGTTTTGGTGTAGTGTGTGCATCACCTTACTGTGTAAAAAAGTTGTAAACATAAAGCACATTCCAATTACGAAATCAACTCTAGCCAAGGCGACCTGTGTCCTTGATAAATAGTTTCATCTATCGTTCTTTGACGTCAACAGCCACTTGTTAATGAGGCTTTGTTGTATGGATTTATCAGGTATTGTTTGATGTATCTATATGAGTATATATATACTCAAAGTGCCTTATAGGATCAGATTATCTAATATTCCTTGCCAAAAAATTTCTAGTCTTTGTTCCAGAGTTCTTCTAAAAGCTTTATCAAATTCAATTTGGACATTCATGACACACCGCAAGTGCACCACTGAGGATGGTGTATTGACTTAGTGGACTTAGATTCAACCCTTGGTTAATTTGTTTTCAGAATTAGATAATATTATTTTAATCAACCATTTTGGATAAATTGCCAAATACATTATGCAAATATACTCTTCATATAGATAATCTATTTTTTGTAAATTACATCTAAATTGTGTATTTTAAGTATGGGTTTTCTAAGTACAGAACAAACATACTTAGGATTTAGCCAAAATCTTTTTCAGTCAAAACTAGACAAAATCCCTAGACAACAATAGGAGTTGCTCGCCCCCGCAAAGGATTTATTTATTACAGCGAACAACTCATCCTGGTTCCTTTGTCAAAATGTAAAAACTCAGCCTCTTCATGTGACCCGCTTCTCTTTAGGTACTCTCCAGTGAGGATTTTATTTTTTGTAACAAAACTTCCAGCAAATGTGTTGTAAAGTGCGTCAAAATCAATTTTCGTAAGATCTTTCCTTAAGATATCATTTATTAAGTTTCAAGGGCATCCTTTTGTATTTAAGTGACCTAGACTTGACTACTTGAGACCACAAGAGTGAGACACCTAAATTCTATGTCTCCTAAATGTTTCCTACCTTTTGGATATATAGTTATATGTCCAACACATTTGAAAACACACACACACAGAGAGAGAGAGAGAGAGAGAGAGAGAGAGAGAGTAAAGAGTAAAGAAAAATGTTTTTACTGATTAAACCCATTTTATTATTTTGAAACCATATTTTTCCCCTTATCTTCTTTGGGTTCTTCAAGCGATAACTTCTGGTTTTCTCTTTGAGAAAGTTTTAGAGATTTATATACTCATCATTTTTGTTCAAATATTTTTTAACTAATGTATTTTCTTTACTAAGGCTTGAAAAACGTTTTGTGAGATTTAAAGTAATATACCCTTGTATACACCAGCGCAACTAATAGGATGTATGCATACATCCTAAGTGCATTTTTTGTGATTTCTTGAAGGTTCCAACATTGGAACAAAAAATTTCTTTAACTTCAAAGAATTCTTTTAGTGACCAAGAAAGATTTAAAGACGTTGGCGACATACAATAACCAGTGGAGAATATGTAACGTTCTTCAATTATAGGTGGTTTTTTAGGAAGATATGGCATGAAAGATTTTTTGTCAAATTTATGTAAGGGTTTCACAGTTTCCATTTGTAAAACTTTATCATTGTACATTTGTGGTTCAATTCAGCCTGGGTTTTTTCCCATTAGTGGCTTCTTTCCTTGTACATGTGGTCATATGATCTTTCTTAAATTTACTGCATTTTTAGAATCATTATCTTATTTTAAAGAATATAAACCTTGTATTCTTAAATTAGTCAAACTTTTTGTCACATAGACTTTAGGATTATTTTTACCCTTTTGAAATAATATATTAATTTTTCCCCTACAAATTAGCTGCATTAATTTTTATTTACATAGTTATTTTCGAGAGGAACATTCACAATGGGTATCAGGGTGGGTCCCCATTGTTGTATGTGTTATAACCTAGAGTATATCCTTTTTGTGTGCAATGGGTGGAAGTTCATCTCTTCAACCTCCTCCATTTGATGTTAATAACTATTCTTATTGGAAAACTAAAATGTCTACATACTTGGTGTTTATTGATGATAGGATATATAATAGTGTTCTTTGGGGATGCAAGTGTCACATGTTTGTTAGAAACGACGTACCCATAGAAAATGTTAGATCTAGTTGGGACGATAATGATTTTAAGGAGAGTGGGTGGAATGTGAAGGGACTTAAGGTTATTTTTAGTTGCATGTCCCCGACTAAGTTTAGACTTACTTCTACTTGTATGACATATAAGAAGGCTTAGGATATTTTAACTACCTACAAATCCACTTCCACCATAAATCTTTCCATACTTTGACGGTTAACCACCCATTTTGAACTTCTCACCATGAAGCATAACAAAACTTTTGATGAATTATATGCCGAGATGAACAAAATAGTTAGTTCTGCCTTTGATTTAGTGAAGAATATTAAACATGATATAATCATTAAAAAAATACTAAGGTCTCTCCCCAATAGAATTTATGGCAAAGTAGATTCCATCGGCTAAGTTAGAACCCTACTCAAACCACCTATGTGAGAAGATGAGTTGTTGGTCCTATGAGGTGACTTTTGTGTATCGCTAAGGAGTGCCTCCGAAAGTGAAGAAACTCGCTTGTAAGGCTAAGTATCACAAGGCACCTCCAAGTGTTTCCCTTGATGTTATTAATGAGGGTTTATCCTTAATTACTAAGAAGTTTTTTAAGACTTGGTAAAATTGATTTCAATATAAAGGCTCCCCAAAGAATTATCCACTTGGTTTGAAGTTGGTCAAGGAAATGGAGAAAATAAAGTTAATTTTCCAAAACCCATTACACGTTTCACTTGTTGTGGTCGAGGATATATTTTTAAACGGTGTCCATCCTATTTGAGTTAAGGTAGTGGAAAATATTCATATCAATTCACTGTTAGTGATGATGACTCAGACTCAGACGATAACTTTTAAAGAAGTTTATATATAGCGTTTATGACAAGAGAGAATTTTGATAAGTTAGAAGATTTTGAGGATTTGATTTTCCTCACCCGATTAGCGAAGAAGTGATTACTTCGAACACCACGTTGAGTAATATTGAGGAAGAGGAATATAATCTCCAAGATGAATACGTTAAGCTTTATGAAGAGTCCATTAAACCCGAAAATCAAAACATTGTACTCTCAACCATGCTTCTCAATGTTGAAAATTAAAGGTCTATGGTGATTTAGAATAGTTTTAATTTATTTTTGCTCAACATGTGGTGGTTGATAAGCCACATCTAGAGAAAAGCGTCAGTGACTTTCTTCGTCTTGAGGTAGAGTTCCTAAGGAAACCTTATACGGGAGTGAAAACTCTAGGATTGAATTGGAGGAAAAATATATTAACTTAACATCAAGCTATTATTAGTTTCCACTTTAAAATTAAAATTTTCATATAGGTCCCAAAATTTAGATAGGAGGCTTCCTAGACCCAAACAATCTTTAAAAGATAAACAGAGTATTATATTAGTAGATGGTGAAAGCTCTTATCTAGACAAATTGTCCTTACATACACATCTTTTTTTCCATCTAACTTTACTTATTTTTCTTCTAATGAGATATCCAAGAAGGACCAAAGGAAGGTGAAGTCCTCGTGTTCCTATTATTACATATAGGGATACTTGAAAGAGTTTTGCTTTAACCTTAAAAAGCAACTACTCAAACTCTCTATCAAATTCGTAGATCCAAAACCCTACAAGTGTACACATTATTATAAGATAGGTCATATTATAGAGTTTTATATTTTTCTTCAACCCTCTTTGATGATACAAGAAATCGTCCACTTGTCATTCTCGTACCAGCAACTCAAGTATAAAGTACATAATAATCAGATAAAGCTAGTAAAGAGAGAGAAAACACAAGATATATAGTGGTTCGACTATTAAAATGAGCATACATCCACTTTGTTGACCCACTCTCATTATATTTATTATAGTAAAAGTTTGGAATGTCGTAATAGGCATATAATGTAGATGAGAAAAGAGAATACACGTCTGTGATGATTTCGGGAGTGTCGAAGAGATACCATGATGCCGGTGAGTAACCCCCAAGCTAGACCGAGAGGTGTAGAGAGCGTAGTGATCTCCAAACTAGGTATCAGTCTTAGAAATGTACTCGGATTAGGATCCGATCAGGGTCCCTTAATCTCAAGGTGTGGTTCTCTATTTGTAGGAGATGTAGGAGCTGTATTGTTATTGTAAATGGAGAGGGGATGCGGCCAACTATGCTGAAAGGTAGGGGCCACACCCTGTAACATGTGAATGAGAGGGGGAAACACCCTGTAGTATATGAGGTCGCACCCTATAGTGTATGGCCGTAGCCTTTGTATGTAGGGCTGCGTCAGTAAGGCTTCGGTGCATGCCTATCATAGTTATTCCTCGATAGGGGCCTATATTTGCCATATCAATAATCCCTCGAGTCTTAGTGCCAAGAGATAATGATTGGGACTACGGCTAAGTAATATAGTGTTCTCTTTTCAATCTACAGTTACAATTCAAACGTGACGCTTCATCTTCCCGTGGCCTCTTATATAAATGGCAACTGGTCGTGCCCTTTATTATGTTTCCAAATCCTTGAGAGCATATCAAGAGAAAACCTCTGTTATTATCTCTCTTGAGTTTTTCAAATGTAGACACCACATTCTAGGACCCCCTAAGTCTCTCCTTAGGCTTCTAACGCTTCCCCTTCCATCATAAACCTAGGTCGCACTCCGAGTGCCCATCGGGCGCTCCCAGGCCTCGAATCGGCCCCATTTAACTCCGGTTAATTTCACCGTCAGAGAAAAAGCTCTTTGAATCTTCTAAGGGAACTAAAACCCCTTTCCAACGGTCTGCCCTGTGAACGAAACAACAAAATCGTTCAGATGAACGATCAGTTTTCCCCCGAAAATTGATCCGGAGGCCATCGAGCGCACCCCGTTTGACCAAAGTTAACTCTTAAACTCGAACGAGACTAAATGAAGCTCTTAAGGTCACTGAATACCCTTTATAATGATCCCACTACGTGCGATTCTGATCTACGGTACGGATGAATGATCCGTTTTACTCCAAGAGGTCATCGGGCGCTTCTAGGCCCCGGTTGACCAAGGTCAACTTTCGAACTGAGCAAAACTCTTTGGAATGTCAAAGTACATCTCCTAAAATTCCCAATGGTCTGGCCTGTACGCAATTCTGACTTACTATGTGGATGAACGATCCGTTTACATCCGATGATCTCCCGTCCAAAGGACCGACATGCGCTTTCGAGCAAAATTTGACCCAAAGTCAACTCCCGAACCCAAGAGAGATTCAAAGGACTCCCGTAGGTCTCTGAAACACCTTTCTAACAGTATGCCCCGTGCACGATTCAGATCAATGGTTTGTGCGCAACGGTTATTTTTCCAGAAAAGTCCGCATGGGACTGCTAATTGGCAGGTCCTGAACCCTACCTATCAGCACAGTGTCAAGGGTGACCTGCCGATAGGCACCCCCTGGGTTATCTCGATCGGCACCCCCTGATCCTATAAATAAGGTCCATGACCTCATTGCTGAGGACAGAGCACAAACCCATCAGCATCAGTGATCTCAACAACATTCTCTCGAAGTCAGCGAAGTTCCATATGAGAAATCTCATTCAAGCCTAAACACCCATCCTTTTAACATCCAATTTGGCAGATATCCTTCTCTCTCACCAACATTCAAAGGAGTTCTTCCAGTATCCAAGTTCAAGCTCCAAGAAAGGTCCAATTCTTTCTCCATCTCTTTTAATTTCTTATTTTATATAAGTTACCTTAGATTCATAATCTAGTTTAATTCTAGCTCATACATGTTAACTTCTACACTTTTATTTGTATATCGCACATACTTTATTTTTCATAAAAAACCTAAAAACAAATAGAAGAGGGTTACACCCGTAAGTTCCGATCGGAATTATCCAGAACACTTTTTCAAAAACTAAAAACACATTTTCTCCGTGCATACACCTAATAAAATTCCGTTCGAATTTATGGTATAAACCCCACCCATATTCTACATTCGAACTACGTGGACTTTGATGCCTCTATAGGATATATAAGCGTCTCGGGTTAAAATCCGAGATTTGAGTCCAATTTTGCTAATTTTCTAATTCCTCTTATTTTTCATAATATCGTCAAATTTACTCATTATATATATATATATATATATATATATATGTAACATACTTGTTCACGTCTCATCCCACACATATTATCGTTTCCCAATAACGATTAATATCACGATGAATGCTCATGTTCTATCTTCTATATTTATTATTTTGGGAATATTCCTATGGATGACCTCACCCTATCTTTTCCATGGTATGGGTCAAACAATTTCGACCTCCATTATACAAACACATGCATACACTTCACGAGGATAAAAAAGGGAATTATAAAAATTTGCCCATGAGAGACCGAAAGGGTGGGATGGGTGCCTAAAACCTTCCATTCCGTAACTTAGCCCCCGGATCTCCGATCTATTGGTTTCGCATGCATCGGTTTTGTCCTTGATGACACTCCCTTGAAAGTGGCAACATATTCTTTTGCCTATTTAAAAAAAAAATAGGCCAGCGACTCTATCTCTTCACATTCACCCCACACCGACGACGGCCGAAACCCCCTTTTCGAATAGAAGGGTGAGAGATCATGATGCAACCTACATCCCTGGGGAGGGGGATCCTCTTTATCCTTTCCTTAGAGCAAGCGTTGCGTCGACCGGGATGGCCACAGTGGAGACTCTGCAGGGGATAATTGTTTAAGAGGGCTAGACTCTATTTACATGGGTGTTTTAATTTTCTTGTATATTCCCCTATTTGCATGTTCCCATTTATTATTCATGTGTACGTCCTGCTTATGCTTCTATTCACACACTTGTTGAGGATTCTCCATGAACACTTCACACCACGTGCACCTAGGATCACGTATATCCACATATTGCACGCATCACTTATCCATGCTAAGTATACTATTAGTACTTGTAATTTGATCCCTGTTTGTAATGATCAAGAAAGACACTCTCACCATAAGATACTAATAAGAGAATCATGCATGATTCACACGACATCACCAAAGAGCATTGTTGAAGATGCTGGAAATAGAACCACTGGTATGAGATGTTAATAAGCTCAAGCTAGCAATAACAATGGCAGTACAAAGAGTAAATAACTAGTAGAAGGAGGTGAGGATAAGAGGAGAAACACTAGTATATAAGTGGTTCAACCAGTCTAGCCTACGTCCACTGTGAGTGTGTGAGTAATTTCACTAGATGAAGGCACTAATGGACATTGATAGAATCTCTCAAGTTTTCTCTCTCTACTGTGTAGACCAACAGAGTTTTATCTAGGGTTGCAATTATCGATCCGTTACAAGGTAGAGGAAGACCTCTATATATAGTGATTAGGGGCTATAATGTACCCCCAAGCATGCAATGAGTATGTTTATGAAGATCTAACCACTATGATAATGACACCTAGCTGATCTCATGTAGATAGTGATGACCATAATATTCCCCCACATGAGGGTAATGATTCGATTATAACTGATTTGCTCACGTGTTCCAAACCTGGCATGCGCTTGCATATGCTCGGACTTATTTCCTTAACTGATGTAATCTCGACCTGGATGAGTACGAGGTTGGTGAAATTCGATAATGTGGCTTTATCTTGTCAATAACCGTGATGACCTCAGCCGGGAAGACTAGACTGGGTTAGGCAAGAGGTGGGATATAACATCGGCTCAAGCAGAGTAGGATGTTGATAATGACCATCCCCCATTAGGCACTGCTGACCTCGGCTGCTACAGAGCCGAGGTTGGTAGTAGAGAGCCGACCTTATAGAATACGACCTTTCTGATGGCAGTTGTGAGATTCCTGTCAACTCGGCTATGAGACGGGCAGAGGTTAGTGACTCTGAGTATGATGGTGAACTTTGGTCATATAAATTGTAATTGACCAAATTTTGTTTCATAACTAGAGATTCACTTTGTGATGGGCGCTGGTCCGGTAGGGCATAGTTAGCCTAAGCTATATGAATCTCACCTTCCATTGGCCAAGTACCTTCAACGTATATCAAACGGTTCCCCCGCATCGTACCGCTTGATCGAAGTCATGACAGGAGGTATATCGCAGGGAACTCATTCACATATGTTGAGTATATCGAATTTTCTCTCACACGTACCGTCCCCATGAGGTATATAGTGAAGTAATTCAAGTACACTCAGGTATATCAAATGGCTTGTCCACACGTACCGATTGCCCTAAAAAGCAAGACGTATATCGTGGAAGTTATGCCAAAGGAGGTAACCCTTTCCAATTCATCTAAACAAACTGCATACCCGTATATTGGTGTCAAGCCTAGGACACGCATGCTAGATTTCCGGTTTCCACCCAAAACTCTGCCGAAATTTTGGGTCGGCCAGCCGTCCAAATTTTTGCGCATTTTCTTAAAAATTGGACCCTGCTCATGAGCCTGGTTAAAGTTCAACCCTGTCTTTACATATGTTATAAACCAAAATTTTCCAGGCTCGGGTCCCGTCCGGCATTTCATTTTGCATTTAGGAGAATTTAATACAACTCGGAACCTAATAAACATAATAATCATGCTGAGACTCGTCTCTAGTCTCTTCCCCTTTCTTTTTTCCAAAGAGTGTCCAAAAACTCTTTTCCTCTTTTATCAAAAACACAAAAAACATTTTCGTTATCATCTTTTCGAAAATGGTAAAAAAAACATTTTCCTCTTTTTCTAAAAATAAAATTTTCCCTCTTTTTTCTTTTCCAAAAAAATATAAATTCCATTTTCTTCTCAGGAAGATCACATACCTTGGGCCTGGCTCCTTATTGGATTCGGTCTTCAGTCAAACTACCCCAAAGTTCTATCAGTTCCTTTGATTCCTTCAAGTCCGAGACTCACCCTCCTTCCATGGAGAACACGGATTAAGTGTCGCATATATAATCGGATTTGTTGACGGTTCTGGCTCAACTCACTACCAAAATTGATAACCTTTAAATCGAGGTTCATGAGATGCAAAGAAACCGGGTCCCGATCACCGAAGATCCTGAGATCATTTTCCCTCGCGCCATGGGTCCTCTCGCACTCGAACCTATTTGGGTTCCTGAAGAATACCATCATGCTCCTTATGTTCATACATCTGATTTTTTTTGTAGGGTGTCTTATCTTTTCATTGTCTTGTTGATTGGACTTTGAAGAAGACGCCCCTTATAAAAAAGGGGAAGGAAGTTGAGAAGGTTAACTCTGAATGCATAGGTTACAAGGTTTAACGGGGTCATCAAGTAGAGGTACAATGACATGTCTCAGATCAAGAAGGATCATGATAGAGCTCTGAAGGCCAAGGATGACATTCTTCAGTCTAAAGTAGATGCTGCAGTGAAGGCTACTTTGGAAGATACTACTGAGAAGGCCATCAAAGACTACAAGGTCTCAGATGAATTTGTCAGTTTCAGCTTTGAATACCTAGAGAGGGGTATCAAAGCGATTGGAAAATGGGCAACCATGAAGGAGGGCGAGTTTGGGGCCTTATCTGCCTCAGACATTATTAGTCTCGAATTCAGAGACCCTCGGTTCGCTCAGGCCTTACAGGAAGTTAAAGAGGCTGATGCTGCTCCAGCCGAGACTTGTTCTCTTGAGGTCACAATGATAGAAGATGCTACTCATCAAGATGATGGAGTTAAAGTCACGAACGTTGGCCATGACTAAATGACTATAGATGTTAGGGGGTCGTCTCCTACCGAGACCTAGGCTCTTTTCTTGTGAAGCTTTTCAATAGTTGTAATTTTGATGAACTTGTCTGTAATTCTTGTTTGTATGAACTTTGTTGGCTTCTTGACATTCTGGCCCGTAACTCTGAATCCCTTTTTATGATAATCATAAGTAGTTTTACTTCTTCAACTTTTATTGCTTCATATGATATTTTTTGTTTGAAATTTATATGTTGGGGCTGCCCTATAATTACGATGTTTTACCTCTGATTTTTGCCAAATACTGTATGTTTAAGGTCTGAGGTAACCACATTATGATGTTTCATCTTAAATTTTCACCAACTGAATGATGTTTTAAGGTTTGAGATCATCAAAATATGATGTTCCACCTCATATTTTCACCAACTTAATGATGCTTAATAATTTAAAGTCACCAAATTATGATGTTTTACCTCGTATTTTCACCAACTTAATGATGTTCCAAGGTTCGAGCTCACTAAATTATGATGTTTAAGCTCCAATTTTCACCAAATAATGATGTTAAAGGTCTGAGGTCACCATATCATGACGTTTCACCTCCTATTTTCACGAAATAATGATGTTAATGGTCTGAGGTCACCAAATTATGATGTTTTGCCCATATATTTTCATCAAATAATGATGTTTAAGGTCCGAGGTCACCAAATTATGATGTTTCACCTCATACTTTCACCAACTTAATGATGTTTTCAGGTATGAGGTAATTAAATTATGATGTTTCACGTCATATTTTCATCAACTAAATGATGTTAAACCGAGGTCACCAAACTATGATGTTTCACCTCCTATTTTCACCAACTAAATGATGTTTTAAGGTTTGAGGTCACCAAATTATGGCGTTTCACCTCATATTTTCACCAACTTAATGATGTTAATGGTCTGAGGTCACCATATTGTGATGTTTAACCTCTTATTTTCACCAACTTAATGATGTTTTAAGGTTTGAGGTCACCAAATTATGATGTTCTACCCTCATATTTTCACCAACTTAATGATATTTTAAGGTTTGTGGTCACCAAATTATGATGTTTCACCTCCTATTTTCACCAACTAAATGATGTTTTAAGGTTTGAGGTCACCAAATTATGATGTTTTACCCTCATATTTTTACCAAACAATGATGTTTAAGGTCTGAGGTCACCAAATTATGATGTTTCACTTCACACTTTCACAAACTTAATGATGTTTTAAGGTCCGAGGTCACCAAATTTTGATGTTTAACCTCTTATTTTCACCAACTTAATGATGTTTTAAGGTTTGAGGTCACCAAAGAATGATGTTTTACCCTCATATTTTCACCAACTTAATGATGTTTTAAGGTTTAAGGTCACCAATTTATGATGTTTCACCTCCTATTTTCACCAACTAAATGATGTTTTAAGGTTTGAGGTCACCAAATTATGATGTTTTACCCTCATATTTTCACCAAATAATGATGTTTAAGGTCCGAGGTCACCAAATTATGATGTTTCATCTCATACCTTTCACCAACTTAATGAAGTTTAAGGTCTGAGGTCACCAAATTATGATGTTTCACCTCATAATTGACCAAACTAATGATGTTAAAAACATATAATAAAAGTATCAGCACAACATTGTTATCTTTTTATTAACATCATTTGTATAAACTGGTACATGTATTACAAAAGGATAAAGAACTGCAACATCATATGTAATATTTCTTTAAGTGATCGACATTCCAAGGGTTGGAGAAGGGTTCTCCTTCAAGATTTTCTAGCCAGTAGGTACCAGGTACAACCTCATCAATTACCCTATAAGGACCATGTCAATTAGGGTGGAGCCTGTTTTTTTATCACGTCTTCTTTAGGACTAGGTCTCTTACAGCTATCGACCTTGACTTTACCCTCTGATTGTAGAATCTCGCAATTCTCTGCTGACAGGCTACCTGTCTTATCGCTGCATCCTCTCTTTTTTCCTCAATCAAATCAAGATCAACTCTTCTTTCCTCCCCATTCCTCTAAGGGTCATAGGTCTGAACTCTATGAGTGGGAAGTCCTTCCTCTGTTGGGATAACAGCCTCTGAGCTACGGGCTAACATAAATGGAGTTTCTCCTGTGGGTGTCCTCGCTGTTGTCCTGTAGGCCCAGCTCACAACATATACCTCCTCTATTAATCTTCTTTTGGCCTCCTCCAACCTCTTTTTTATCCTATCAAGGATTGTTCGATTTGTGACCTCAGTACGACCGTTTGCCTGGGGTCAGCGTGGAGAAGAGAAGATCTGCTTGATCCCCACTCTTTCGCAGTGTTTTTCCAAGGATATGTTCTTGAATTAGGTTCCATTATCTGAGATAAGGGTGTTTGAAAGACTATACCTACCTATGATGTTCTTCTAGATGAACTGGAAGGTCTTCTGCTCAGTGATTGTGATAATTGGCTCAGCTTCTACCCATTTGGAGTAAAAATCAATTGCCACTATTAAGAATCGATAGTTGTTTAAAACTCTTGGTAGGGTCCTACCAAATCAATGCCCCATATTACAAATGGCCAAGGGGATTTGATTGAAGTCATAGGTTGGTGAGGCTAATGAGGGATGGTGGATAACCTTTGGCACTTTTCACACTTCTTCAGATATGATGATGCATCTTTGGTCAAAGTCAGCCACCAATACCCCTGAGTGATATTCTCTTAGACAGCGGACTTTCTCTTATGTGACTCGAACAAGAGCCCTCATTCACATCATGAAAGATGTGTGGAACCTCTGAAGGGTGGACACATCTGAGGAGAGGGAGCAGGAACCCCTTTTTATACATGACATCTCCAACAATTAAGAATTTAGCAGCTCTGAACCTCATCTTTCTCCTTTCTAACTTTGACCGTGGCAGCTCTCCCTCACTGATGTATCTGATAAGTGGCTCTATCCATGAGGCTCCCATATTCATATTTAGGAAATGTCTAGAAACCTCTTCCTTTTTGATTGTTAGCTTGAGCTGAATCTCAACTAATACTGTTCTCCTTATGTATGTCCTTATTACTGAGGCCAACCTCACAAGTGCATCAGCTTTGTTGTTGTCTAGCCGAGGTATCCTCTTTATCTTAACTTCCTTGAAGCTCTCTAGCATCGTTCTCATCCTTTTTAGGTATCTATCCACCTTTTCATCTTTGGACTCATACACCCCCAGGATTTGGTTCACGACTAACCTGGAGTCACTGTGGACTATGAGATGGCCGACATTTAGGGCTTTTGCTAAGGAGAGACCTGCTATTAACGCCTCATACTCTGACTCATTGTTGGAAGCTTTGAAGTTGAACCTCAATGCATATTCAATATCGGTACCATTCGGTGCTGAAACTATCAACCCTTCTCCACTTTCGCTTTCACAAGACGACCCATCAATGAATGGGTTTCAGATGGTTTCACATGAAGAGAATTTACCCTCGGCTAGGGTCCCCAGTCTGAAAAGGTATCCCTCTTCTTCATTCTCAACTGCTCTTTGTCTGGCTTTGCTTGACTCAACCTCGTCAAAATATCGAAAGATGTTTCTGTCTAGTTCACCTGCGGCCCCATGACTCTCCTCAACATCAGTCTCTTCCCAGGTAAACTCAGCTACAAAGCCTGTGAGTGCCTATCCCTTGATGTCAACCCTGGGTTGATAAATAATATCGCATTCCCCCAACTCGATTGCCCAGGTCATTAACCTTCCTGACTTCTCAAGCTTATGGAGGACCTGTCTGAGTGGAGAATCAATAAGGACGACCATGGAGTGGGCTTGAATGTATAGCTTCATTTTCCTAGAAGTATGTATCAAAGCATACTCTAACTTTTCAATCCAAGGGTACTTCTGCTCAGACCCTTGGAGTGCCTTGCTAGTTAAGTACACTGGTCTCTGCATTCCATCTTTTCTCTTACTATCGCAGCACTGATGGCTGACTCTGAGACTGCTAAGTATACATATAGGTTCTCACCCTGAACTGACCGGGATAGTAGTAGGGGACAACCGAGGTAGGACTTTAGCTCTTTAAAAGCAATGTCACATTCTTCATTCCATTTGAAGGCCTTTCCAAGAACTTTGAAAAAAGAGAGATACTTATATGTGACTCTTAAAACGAACCTGTTAAGTGCAGCAACTCTCCCTTTTAGCTTCTGAACATCTTTGATAGTTCTGGGTATCTTTATTTCCAACAAAGCCTTAATATTCTCAGGGTTAGCCTCTATTCCCATTTGGTTGATGATGAATCCCAAAAACTTTCCTGCTCCTACCCGCAAGACACATTTGGTCAGATTGAGCTTCATTCTGTATTTGTCCATGGTGTCAAATTTTTTTTCAAGGTTGGCCACATGAGTGTCGGCCTTCAAACTCTTCGTCAGCATGTCGTCCATATAAACTTCCATGGATTTGCCTATCTGATCTTTAAACATCATATTTATAAGACATTGGTAAGTAGCCCTTACATTCTTCAGGCCAAAGGGCATGACCTTGTAGCAATAGGTCCCCTTATCTGTAATGAAGGTTGTTTTCTCTGAGTCTGCAGTGTCCATGAAGATCTGATTATACCCAAAATATTCATCCATGAAGCTCATGTCCTACTGTGGCAATCACCATATAATCAATATGAGGCAGGGGAAACTATCTTTTGGGCAAGATCTGCTTAAATCAGTGAAATCTACACACCCCCTACATTTCCCATTAGTTTGGGGCATAATGACAGCGTTAGACAACCACTCAGGGTATATGACCTCTCTAATGAACTTAGCTTTTTCAAGTTTTTGAACCTCCTCTCTGATGACTTCATACTTTTCCCTTGAGTATACTCTTCTTCTCTGTTTAATAGGCTTGGCATCTTCTACAACATTGAGTTTATAGCACATAATCTCAGGATCAATACCCAGCATGTCTGCATGGCTCCAAGAAAAAATACTTTGTCTGTTCCTTAACAACTTTACTAGCTCCTCCTTAATCTCAGGTTTTAGGGCTTTGTCTACTTGGATGGTTTTTTTTGGCTCGTCCTCATTGAGGACGATGGATTCTACCTCCTCTCCCTTTTTAAGCTTTGTTTCATCCCTAGGATGAAGTGTGTCGATGTTGTATGTGGTTGTTGCCTTCTTATGAGCCTCTCTCTCTCTCTCTATCTCTTCTGCAGAGTTGAAGTAGCATTCACAAGCCAATGTTTGGTTACCTTGCACTTCCCCTACTCCATAAGGAGTCGAGAATTTTAGCATTTGGTGGACCGTTGAAGGCACGACCTCAAATTCCTTAACAGATACTCTTCCTATGATGAGGTTGTAAGCTGAGAAGATGTTTTCATCCATCTTAAAGAAATTAATTTTTTTGGTCAACCTCTTACGCCATTCATTCGCCATTATAACATCCATTTCATACATACCTAATGGATGAACCTTTTCACCGCTGAAGCCAATTAAGGGATGATGATAAGGGAAAAGCCTAGCTCTACTGAGGCCCAGGTTCTTAAAACAGGGGCAAAACATAGCGTCTGCAGAACTACCCCCATCAACGAGGATCCTCTAAACCTCACACCCATTCACCCTTATGGTGATGACTAAAGGGTCATTATGGGGAGCTAAGATACCCTTGAAGCCAAGTCGTGAGAATCCGACTATGAGGATGTCCATATCTACATTCTTTATCTTCTCACGCTTAACCTCTGTAGATGCTAAGTTCACAACCTCGGCTTTAGTCATTGCCTTGGCCTCTGCCACATGATCCTCGCGATCACCTACCTCTGAGCCACCCCCTACTAGTCCCCCACATATGGTTTTTACACCGAAAGAGATCATACTGACCCTCTTCACTGGGGCATTATTGTCTTTTAGTGGGAGGGCAGGGTCATCGTCATCATCATCTGAGTCATCAGCTTTTTTGGCAGGGACATCTTCCTGGCATTTATCATTTCTTTTATTTTTAGGGTCGTCTCTTCCCCCCTTAGAAGCTCTACTATCCATATACTTTCTGAGCTTTCCAGACTTCAACATCTTCTTAATATTGTTCTTCAGGGCGAAACACTTGTCAGTCAGATGGTCGTGATCTTAATGGAACTCGCACTATAGATTTTTGTTTCTCTTATGTGGAGGAGCCTTCAGATTCTTCGGCCATCTTAGGGATCTATCATTCTTTATTTCATTGAGGATATGTTCGCATCTCACAGTTAAAGGAGTGTAGTGTGCAAACTTGTCATCTGCCATCCTCTTCTTTCCATCCATTTTCCTTTGAAACTTCCCACTACTACTTCCATTCTCATCCTCATACTTCGCAGCCATCGCTTCTTCTGCGTTCATGACCTTTCCAACTATTACTAACAGCTCCACCATAGACTTGGGAGAGTCTTCGGCAAGCTTCCAAAGTATCTTTCCCTTCTGAAGTCCTCCAATAAGGGCTTTCATGGCTATGCTCTCTTCATAATCTTTAACCTCTAATTTTTCCTTGTTCAACCTTGCGATGTAGTCTATGAGGCTTTTGTTCTTACCTTGCTTTACATAAAGAAAGTGAGTCATCTTCTTTTGAGGTCTTACCCCAAAACAGAAGTTATGAATAAACCGTTCGGCCAAACCTTTAAAATTTTCAACTGAATTTTTAGGAAGAGACGTGAACTAGATATGTGCAGCCCCAGTCAAAGTGCTTGAGAAAGCTCGGCACCTCATCTCATCGGAGATTAAATAAACGTCTGCTGCAGATTGATAAATTTCAATATGATTATTGATACTAAATTTAATCTGCTGACGTGGACCAATCATATTAAGACACGTGGCTATCTACGTGGTAATAACAAACACTTCCAAGGAACCCACGCGCTCCGAGGAACAATACTATAACGAGGAAGACTAATTCCCCGAGGAACACTGCTTATCCGAGGAACTCACACGCTCCGAGGAACAATGCCTCTCCGAGGAACCCTTGAGTACCGAGAATCTTAGGCGGTCCGAGCAACTCAGGCGGTCCGAGATGCATCTCGAACAAAGCATTAATAGCTGGATAATCAACAGTTCAACTGATTCATTAAATGCTTATCATTCAGATGCACACGCAAAAAGGGCATTAAATGTATTACCCTTTCATATGTATATCATTTAATGTATTACCCTTTCACATTACATCCTCAGGGCTATAAATACATTGTACAATCCTCATTGTAAGGGACCGAATCTAGAACGGAATTTCTTGTAATCGAGAATTCCCAAACACTCAGCAATAAAACCACAGCGGATGTAGGCCATTCTTATAAGGCTGAACCACTTTAAAATATTTTGTCTCATTTATTTATCTGTGATTGAATTATTAGAGTGATCTAATTTTTTACATCAACAGATTGACGCCGTCTGTGGGAAATGACTGGTAATATCGTTTTCTCATAAAAAATAATCCATTACCAATGGCTGATATTCCTGAATCCAGTAATCGAAACGCTGGAATCCCTCCAAATCCATCTGCTCCACCAATTATTCCAGATCTGACTGGAATAATGGCAAATTTGGCTCAGGGCCAGACCGTCATGCAAGAAACAATGCGACAACTTATCCAAACCCTCCATGGCGGTGCATCAGCCCATTCCGGACCACGAAGAATTCAAAGAAATACCCTTGCGCCTTCTTCGCGTACTAGGCGTACTAATTCATATCGCAATAAGGAATCTGAAGATTTTTCTTATCAACCTGGACGAACTTCGTCAGTGCGAGCCACAGATACTGAACAACGTGTCACCCTTTCCCCAGAAAAGACCAGCGCATTAGAAAGATTAAGTAGGGTTTCTCCTTTCGACCGATTAGGCCCTAGGAGGAACAAAAGTCCTCTTAATGCAGCATCGAGGAGCTTTCGACAACCATCAGATTTAAGGGAAGGATCTGCCCAGTCACGACCAGCTGCTCATCAAGATGAATCCTATGACCGACCAGCTGTTCGTCAAGATAAATCCCAGGAAGCCACTTCAACGCGATCAGTTGCTCGAACCAATAGGCCCATTGAAGGAAATGATGCATGGAAAGGATCTATTCAGAGGCTGGAGGATAGATTAGGGGAAATGTCTAGGGCCAAGAACCCTCTATAATGAACCTTTGTTCGAGGAACACCTTTTGTCCAGGATGTTGTTGATTTTCCATCACCATCAAAGTTCAAAGCACCAGTTGTGACTCCCAAGTATGATGGGAAGACTGACCCTGTCCTTCATATAGAATAATACCAAGCTGCAGCCGACATCTATGCTGTCCCAGATGAGATGAGATGCAGAGCATTCTCGGGAACACTTACCGTATCTGCTCAAATATGGTATAATAATCTTCCTCGGGGTAAGATTTCAACTTTTCTTCAACTGGCCGAGTTATTCATTGGGAATTTCTGCTTTGGCGCAAACCCAGTTAAACGAGTTGCACATTTGTTAAGTGTTAGACAAAAAGCTGGTGAGAGTATCAGAGATTATATAACTCGTTTCAATAATGAAAAACTCGAAGTCATTGATTATGAGGAGAAGACATCAATTACCGCTTTGATGAGTGGACTGCTGCCAAACAAGTTGTACTACACTTTGGCCAAAGATCCACCTCGAACCATGTCGGACCTGATGGGAAAAGCGTCCAAAATTATGAATGCCGAGGAGGCTATGTCTGTGAAGAAGAATATGGATGCCAAAGAAACCAAGGTGGAAGGTGATAAAGCTAAGAAGAAAGAACATAAGAATAATGGTGGTGACAAACAATCCAAAAATAGGTCGTCATGGGAGGTCTTGAGGAAATTTGATAATTACACACCTTTGAAGGTAAATATCAATCACGTCCTGGAAGAAATGAAGAAAAGCAAGGAGTTAAACTGGCCAAAGAAAATGAAGGCAGACCCTGACACGAGGAATAGGGAAAAATATTGCGAGTTCCACAAGGATCATGGCCATATGACCAAAAATTGCATAGCTCTTCAGAATGAGACTGAAACACTCATCCGACGAGGAAAGCTAGCGAAGTATGTTGATCGGGGAGGCGAAAGAAGAAACAATGACCGAACTAGAGAGAGGTCTAGGTCTCCTCGTCGAGCAGAGGAGAACAAGAAGAGAAACCATGAAGTTGATCTGGAGGATGACCCCGATCTTCACAAGAAACCAAGGCAGCCAGAACGAGAGGTATTTTCAATACGCTTTGGGTCATTTGATTGTAATGTTATTACAGGAGGAGATGCAGGCGGAGGAGACCTTACTGCAGAAAGGAAAGCTTACCTCGGAGAGGCTCAATCTTGCTCATATATTCAGCGAATAAATCTAGCTGAGGAAGATCGCCCGAGAAAGGTGAACAAGGAGAAGTTGGTCATTGGGTTCTCAAAAAATGACCTTGCAGGTGTTCTATATCCTCATGATGACCCACTGGTGATCAAGATGAGAATGAAGGAGGTAATGATTTCAAGAGTGCTGGTCGACAATGGTAGCTCGGCCGACATCATGTTCTACTCGTGTTTCGATAGTTTAAATCTAAAGTTATCTCAACTGGAGCCTTACCACAGACCCCTCATCGGTTTTGCTGGCGAGAAAGTATTTCCACTTAGGACGATCAACATGGACATACTCATTGGTACATGGCCTGCTTATCAGACATAAAGAATACGTTTCTTCATGATGGATAATAATGTCCAATCATCGTACAATATCATCATGGGAAGAGTAGGATTGAAGAAGTTTGAGGCTGTACCATCTACAGTGCATCAGTGCTTAAAATTTCCAACAAACTTTGGAGTAGGAGTTATGAAAGGTGATCAGAGAGTAGCTCGGGAATACTATTATTCATCCGCCGAGCAAGAGGAATTGGAAGAATCAAAGAAAAAGACTACTACCTATCAAGTGGATGAAGGGGCAAAAATTGAAACATTGGATCCTCGGGATGAGTCGCAACTCGTGAAGGGTCAAGTGGTGGAAGCTACTGAAAACATCATTCTGGACGACGAGCACCCTGAGCGAACTACTCAAATAGGTTCATCGTTGGAAGCCTCATTAAAACAAGAATTGATAACTTTCCTTAGAAGCAGAAGATAAACTTTTGCGTGGAGTCATGAAGATATGCCTGGGATAGACCCAAACTTCTTATGTCACGAGCTCAATGTGAATAAGGAAATCAAGCCTGTGAAGCAGAGACGAAGACTATTCAGTCCCGAGAAGAATCAAGCTATACAGGAGGAAGTCGAGAAGATCCGGAAAGCTTGTTTCATTGAAGATGTTAAATATCCAGATTTGTTAGCTAATGTGGTGATGGTAAAGAAGAAGAATAAAAAGTGGAGGATGTGTGTAGACTTCACCGACCTCAACAAAGCATGCCCAAAGGATCACTTTCCATTGCCCCGAATTGATCAACTGGTGGATGCTACCTCGGGACACGAGTTGCTGAGCTTCATGGATGCTTATTCTGGTTACAATCAGATCAAAATGAAACCTGAAGACAGGGAGGGTACTTCTTTCATTACCCCTAGGGTAACTTATTGTTATAATGTTATACCTTTTGGTTTGAAAAATACAGGTGCGACATATCAGAGGCTGATGAACAAGGTCTTTGCTGAATAAATCAGTGACAATATGGAAGTCTATGTTGACGATATGCTGACAAAAAGCAAGAAAGCTATCGATCATCTAGTAGAATTAAGTAAGACTTTTGATCAACTAGATAAATATCAAATGAAGCTGAACCCGACGAAGTGCATATTTGGAGTACGAGAAGGCATGTTCCTCGGGTACATTATCAATCAACGAGGCATTGAAGCAAATCCTGAAAATATCAAAGCTCTATTAGGGCTGCGATCTCCAACAACGAAGAAAGAAGTACAGAGTCTCACAGGATGAGTAGCGGCACTCAACAGATTTGTGTCGCGAGCAACTGATAGATGTCTCCCATTCTTCAAGACACTCAGAAAGACTTTTGAGTTGAATGATGAATGTGAGAAGGCTTTTCAATACTTGAAGAAATACTTGGGAGCACCTCCACTGTTGTCCAGACCGGTGATGGGAGAAAAATTGTATTTGTACCTTGCAGTGTCTGAGAATGCAGTTAGCTCGGCGTTGATCAGAGTGGAGAATGGAGTGCAAAAACCAATTTACTACACAAGTAAGGCCTTCCGAGGAGCAGAGATCAGATATCCAAGGCTGGAGAAATTGGCACTGGCGCTGATTGAGGCGAGTAGGAGAATGAGTCCATACTTCCAGGCTCATAGTATAATAGTATATACCGATGTGCCCTTGAGACAAGCCCTTCATAAGCCAGAAAAATCAGGGAGATTGATGTACTAGGCAATAGAGCTCGAAGAATATGATATAATCTATGAACCCAGATCATCGCTAAAAGGGCAGGCTATAGCAGACTTTATAGCGGAGTTCACCTATCCTGATACCCCCGAGGAGCAAAAGTTGCTCGCTGATCAACCTGTGGATGTTACAGGATCAACAAACACAAGATCAGACCAATTTCGATTGGTAAAAGAGCGTGTGGATGTTACAGGATGTGATGCAGAGATAGTTGTGAGGACTCCGGACGAGGAGAAAGAGTTACTCGCTGATCAACCTGTGGATGTTACAGGATCAACAAACACAAGCTCAGACCAATTCCGATTGGTAAAAGGGCATGTGGATGTTACAGGATGTGATGTAGAGATAGTTGTGAGGACTCCGGACGAGGAACAAGAGTTTCTCGCTGATCAACCTGTGGATGTTACAGGATCGACAAACACTAGCTCAGACCAACTTCGGTTGGTAAAAGGGCAAGTGGATGTTATAGAATCATTAAATTCGAGCTCAGACCAACTCCGGTTGGTAAAAGTGCAAGAAAAGATGATCGACGAGGAGCGAGAAAAATCCGGGGAGGATGAAAGAAAGCAACAAATATTTCACCGAGGAACTCTGACTGATTCGAAATTTAAAGACGAGTTACCTATATGGAGGATATATGTAGATGGCTCATCTTGCACTGGAGGATGTGGCGCGGGGATAGTTTTGATCACTCCGGACGAGGTCGACATGGAATACGCCTTGCGTTTCCAATTCAAAGCTTCCAACAATGAGGCTGAATATGAGGCCATGATTGCAGGGATTAATATGGCAAAAATTATGGAGGCACAACAGGTTATGATCTTCAGTGACTCTCAATTGATTGTAAACCAAATGATGGGAGTATATGCAGTTAGAGGAGAATTAATGATCAGATATCATGCAAAGGCAAAGGAGCTGGTGTCAGAATTTTCCTCTATTCAGCTGGTCAGAATACCAAGAATGGAGAATGCGATAGAAGACGCCCTAGCTCGACTAGCATTAGCTACTCTCACCGAGCTACGACGAACAATCCCAATTGAAGTGTTAGCTGGTCGGAGTATAGATAAAGATCTGACGATGAACTTTATCACCCTTGATTTAGAACCATCTTGGATGGATCCCATCATGACGTATATCGAGGAGGGATAATTGCCAATTGACAAGCTCGCAGCCAAGAAATTGAAGTTTAAAGCTGCTCGGTATGTATTAACTAATGGTGTTTTATATAGACGAGGAATTATGGCAGGTTTGCAGAGATGCGTACACCCCTCCGAGGTGAAAGAATTGATTGAAGAAATCCATGAAGGGTCTTGTGGAGCACATGTAGCAAGTCGGACGCTTTTGCAAAGGGTGATGACACATGGATATTACTGGCCGACGATGAGGGCTGATTGTATAGCCTATGCAAAGAAATGTGACAAGTGCCAGGGTTTTTCCTCCATCCGAAGAACTCCACAAGCATTGTTGACACCCATAACTTCCCCTTGGCCATTTTCCATATGGGGAATTGATTTGGTTGGGCCACTGGCAACGACCCGAGGAAGGTTCAAGTATCTCGTCATCGCAGTGGATTATTTTACTAAGTGGGTAGAAGCTGAGCCACTCATTGACATGACGTACGAGAAGGTGTATCAATTTATTTGGAAGAACATCATTTTTCGATATGGTCTACCTCATGCCTTCATCACAGACCATGGAACACAATTTGACAACGAGGAATTTGCCGCCTATTATCATCAGCCAAACATTTTGAAGGTTCATTCAGCACCAGGCCATCCTCAAAGTAATGGATAAACTGAAGTGACAAACAGAACGCTGCTGAACGGTTTGAAGAAAAGATTGGATGATGCAAAATCAAACTGGATCAACGAGCTACAATCAGTACTTTGGGCTTACCGAACTACTCCCCGAGTAGAAACTGGAGAATCACCATACATGCTGGCGTTTGGAAGTGAAGCTGTCATACCTGCCGAGTTGGGTCTCCCAACACACAGGGTACTGAATTTCAATTCCCCTGTCAGCGACTTAATGAGAAGATTGGATTTAAACATGCTCGAGGAAGTTAGAGAAGAAGCAGCCATTCGAAATGCTGCTTACCAGCAGAGAATAAATTTGTTCTACAATAAAAGGGTGAAGAAGTCCGACTGAAAGAAGGAGACTATGTGCTGAAGAAAGTAATTCAAAAACACAGTAAGCTGGAAGCAAACTGGCATAGACCATACCGAGTTACAGAAGTTGTCCGACCAGTAACTTATCGAATAGCAACTTTAGAAGGCGAGGAGTTTAAGAATGCATGGAACGCAGAGCATCTGCGCAAGTATTATCAGTGATGTATTTGTAATGCAATTCCATCAGTATGAATAAAATGAAGATATTCTGCCAAAGTCTCTCCTTTTTATTGAGAATTTTTCGGGGAATACTAGTGCTACACACTACTCGACAAAGCTCAGACTGCTCAGCAAAATTTTCCTAAAAATGCCAACCTCGGTTGGTTAGGAAACAAAATTTTCCTAAAAATGCCAACCTCAGTTGGTTAGGAAACAAGATATTCCTAAAAATGCCAACTTAGGTTGGTTAGGAAACAAGATATTCCTAAAAATGCCAACTTCGGTTGGTTAGGAAACAAAATATTCCTAAAAATGCCAACTTCGGTTGGTTAGGAAACAAAATATTCCTAAAAATGCCAACCTGTTTGGCTAGGAAACGAAATATTCCTAAAAATGCCAACCTGTTTGGCTAGGAAACGAAATATTACTAAATATGCCAACCTGTTTGGCTAGAAAACAAAATATGCTCGCAAATGCCAACTTATGTTGGTCGGAAGGTACATACATTCTCGAAAATGCCAACTTATGTTGGTCGGGAGGTAAGAATATTCTAGAAAGTGTAAAAGTTGATAACTATGGCTGGTCGGGGATAAAAACCCATTAGCTATAGTTGGTCGACAAGTAGAATTTATTGACCTTTGGTTGGTGGACGCATTTTATGAAAAAGATAAAAATCTACCAAGTATGTGTTTTCGGGGATAAAAACCCACCAACTGTAGTTGGACATCAAGCAAAATTTAGCAATTTTGGTTGGTCGGAAACATTTTACGGGTAAAATTATTTCAAAAAGACTAACTATGGCTGGTTGGGGATTAAAACCCACTAATTGCAGTTGATCGACATGGAAAATCTAACAACCTCGGTTGGTTGGAAATATTTTTAAACTACATTTTTTTTACTCATTACTTTATTATTAAGTGATCGAGCAACATTACTGATAATTGTAATTTTTTAATTATTACTAAGTTGGTCGACAAACAACACAATATTGTTATCTTTTTAACAGATATGCATAAAAGTGTTTGATAATACAAGATAATATCAAACAAAAATGAAAGTCTTTCATTGAATTCAAAATAAATTACATTGATAATGAAATTACAGTTACATTCACATGTATACTAACTATTACATCAAAAATTCCTATTCTACTGGTCTCTTCCCCTCTGCTTTTGACGCAGGTTCCTTGCCAGCAGGCGGATCATTTAAAGACTGAGGAGAATTGGTAAAGTTAAGATCCTTCAGCATCCTGACATTCATCATGGATGGTCGATCTAATAGATGCTCGGGACGAGATACCTCAATTTTAGAATGGAGATTATAGTCACCGAGATACTTTGAAATTAAGCTCCGAGAAATGGCCCGAGCAGGGATCCAATCCATCTCCAAATTGTATGGTGGCACAGGCAAGTCGAGCAACCCGGGATCATGGTAGTCCCACGGATAATGACCTTGTTCGAGCTTCAGCACACCTAAGGCATTCAGCCAGCCTTGCTTGTATCCCTCATTATTGGCATTCTGGATACGATTGTCCAAGTGGAATAGTGCTTCATTGTATCCAGCCATCCAGAACTCCCTGGGCTGTTTGTGGAATTGATATGTTAGCCTTTCCAGCTGCTCGTGCAGATTCTTGATGAAAAGCTCCTTATTCTCCAAGACGGACTTCTGCGTAGAGAGCTATTTTTCCAAGTCCCTAATCTTCTTTGACATATCAGACAAAGCCTAGTTCTTCGCCATTAATTGGAAAGCTTGGTTCTCTAACGCAGACTGAGTTATCTGTTCCTCAACAAGAACCCGAGCATCTCTTGCTCGTCCCCGAGGAGCTCTTGCTCGACCACAAGAAGAGGTAGAGGTGCCTGAACTCTTCAAAGTCTCCAACTCATCCCTCAACTTAGCATTCTCAACCTCTAAGAACGAGAATCCCTCTTCGGTCACTGGGATCAAGGCTCTGGAAGTGGGGGCTGCAGATTTCAATTGTGATAGCTCTTTTTGCAAGTTGTTGTTCTCCTGCTCCAGCAACTTGGCAGTCTGTCTGTATTCCTCTACCTCACCCTTCAAAGTTCTCTCCCTCAGATCATACCCAGCAAAAAGCTTCTCGTAGCCCTTGTCAGCCATGATTAGCTTGTACTTCTTTCGTACCCCTCATGCAACAGGGAAGTTGATTCCTTGTATTGATTCTGAAGGTCTTCGAGGGTACACTGGAGATCCTCGATCATTTCATAGTAAGCCACATTATTGGCCACTGCTCGGTCAAGTAGACACTTCAGGTACTGATATGCTTCAACTGCCTGTTCTGCAGCATCATGACCAAGGATGTCGGCAACTTGTGCAGCACTCAAGTCTGTGTGACCAACCTTAAAGTACTCATTGCATTGTTGCAACAACTTTGTGTCATGAGAAGATAGCAATTCCATCCTGGCCAGAAACTAGCAGAGAAAGAAGAGCAATCATGAATAAGAAGAATAAGCAGAGTATGAATAAAAATAGACAACAGTATGCAAAGAAAAGATCAAGTTTTATTAGATCATAGTTCAGAAGTTACATATTCTGGGTTACATTTGATAAAAAGAAAGAAAATAAAGAGAAACCTGAACAACACTACACCTTTTCCTTATCTCCCAAAACCTTATCGGGAGGCTGGGATGAAGAAGCAGGTTGCTCGGAAGGAAGGGATAGTTTCTCGGGGAGAGTAGGCAGTTGCTCGGAGGAAGAAACAATTTGCTGATCTTCCTCGGCAGTTGGCTGAATGGCTAGGGCATGATCTCCCATCACCATCGAAGACTCTTCAGAGGTAGCTTCGTCCTCTTATAATTATTTTGGAGTTGGGGGGAACCAGGGATATGTCTCTGGAAGAGCTCGGAAGACTCGTCGACCTTCATTTCCTGAAGGGCAGCGACCCATCCATCCCTAAAGTATTTAAGACTGCCATAGTCTACTTGAGACACCATGGCAGCCAACCCCTTGTTTTACCCCTTTTCCCAGCCAGAGCTGAAGGAATTCTTCACAACAACTTTTCTCTTCAGCTTCTCCGAGGAAAGTTTCTCGGACAGTAGGTTCTCAGCAGCCTTCAATTTATTTTCTGCTTCCTCCCTCTGCCGACCTACTTCTTGAAGCTGGCCCAACCTTTCCTCAGCAACTCTGAGCTTATCTTCAAGCTCTCCAGCATCTTTGAGCTTCTTTTTAAGCTCTTCATTTGCCTTCTCCAGGGCATTCCTTTTCTTCTCTAACTCCCTGGAGGCATCAACAACCCGAGATTTTTCTTGCTCGGAGGAGGCAAGTTTCTTCTCCCAGACAACTCTGTCATCAGCATATTGCTGGTGAGAATCTGCCAGAGACTTGGTAGCTTCTTCCAGAGCTCCCTCCACACTGGACGAGGAGCAAGAAGCCTTAATCGCTTCATCCTTCTTCAGGATTATATTAAAGCAACTCATCAACTGTGAACAGAAAAAGAAAGCAAGTTAGAAACATAAATGACAAAGGAAATATGAAAAATTCTAAGTAAAAAGAGTTACAGAAGCAAGGTGACGAGCAGCTAGTGAGGTAACCATATCCCGAGTAAGGTTTTCATCAGTATCTTGGACCTCGGGAATGATCCAGGACTTTACCGAGCTCATGTCAGAGCTCGGGGGAACAAAAGTGGGGACTCCAGTCCCAACAGCTGGGGGCTGAGTGATAGTATCAGCCAAATTGACCGAGGATCTCTTCTTTAGTCTCCTCGGAGGAACATGTACAAATTCAACCAAGGAAGAACCCTTGGTCGGTGATATCACAATCACCTCTCCAGGAGCAGCAGACCTGCTCGGAGCCACTGCGGGCTTCTCAACAACCTTCTCGGCAACTTTAGCAGAAGCAACTGGAGGAGCTGCAACATTCTTCTTCGTCCCCTCCTTTGGGATATCAATCCTACTCCTTTTTGCCTCCCCAGAACCGGAGGCAGTCTTCTCAAACAGGGTAGGAGGTCTTCTCTTTTTCATCCTTTCACTTAAAGGAATATGAGATTCAGGCGATGAGCTGGTGGAAGCTGGTACTGGCTCTGATTCACTTATCACTGGACGAGCAGTGAAAGAAGTAGTGTAACTCTTGTACTGGAGCAGATACGAAGCTGATCTAATGTGCTCATCGGCAACACTTTGATGAAGACTCCAGATAAGTTTCAAATGCCTTATATTGACATCTTCTTCTTTTGGGCACTTTCTCTTGCTATCAACTGCAAATAAATAAACATTGTTATCAGTGACACATTTTATCAAACACAAAAGAAACACGATTTCAAAATACATAAAATAGAATAAAAATAACCTATCCCATTGCCATAAGGAGGGCATCTGGGACCCTGGTAAACCTCATCTACAGTTAATGGAGGGTGTTGCCAATTTTTTATGACAACCCCATGCTCAAAATAATCCCTATTGGCATCAAGGAGATTGACTACTAAGGCTCTATTTAAAAATCTAGTTTTTAAATAAAAAATATTATCATTAACTTCCCATCTATAGTAGAACATAATTTCTACGATTCCTATACGGTTTCCATGCACTTGATTTAATCTATGCACCCCATTAACTATTCTCCACGTGTTGGGGGCTATTCGTGCAGGAACAACGTTGAAGTACTGACAGAATTCCAGACACAAGGAATTGGGTGGAAAAGAAAATCCACATTCAGCAAAAAAGAGACTGGGGAACCAATGTCCCTCAGCCAAATTGAAATAATCAGAAGGCTCAGAAAGCTCTTCCAAGACAACCCAAGAGGGAATGGAGATATCAGAACGAAGTTTCTCAAGAGACTCAACAGGGTAAACCATGGTGAATAAAAAAATAAAGAAGAAGGAAGAAGTTATTACAGGAAAAGAATGGATCTGCTGACAACGAACGACGGAAAAGATGAACGCACAAGAGATTAGGAAGAGACAACGTAAAACTCAAAGATCAGAATTTGAAAAGGTAGAAGATGATGGGAGTGTCTGTGAAGTTTAAATACCTTGCCTTGGGAAATTGTGAAGTAATGATTACAAAAAACGATGATTACGTTACCGGCGGCTAAAAAAATGAAAAGTGGCGAGGGAATCAAAGCAGGCAACAGCGGCTAAAAAGATGAAAAGTGGCGCGGGAATCAAAGCAGACAACGATGGCTAAAAAGATGAAAAGTGATGCGGGAATCGAATCACGCAGAAAAGTCCAAAAAAGCATGATTCAACGAATTGGGAAGGAGAAATAAATACAAGGAAATGCTCCTAAAAATCAGGAAGACTATTTAAGGCTACCATATTCCGAGAAAGAATGTTCCATACTCCTCAAATTTCGAACTATGAAACATTGGGGGCTTTTGTTGATACCAAATTTAATCTGCCGATGTGGACCAATCATATGAAGACACGTGGATATCTACATGGCAATAACAAACACTTCCAAGGAACCCACACGCTCCAAGGAACAAGACTACAACGAGGAAGAATAATTCCCCGAGGAACACTGCTTATCCGAGGAACTCACACGCTCCGAGGAACAATGCCTCTCCGAGGAACCCTTGAGTACCAAGAAGCTTAGGCGGTCCGAGAAACTCAGGCGGTCCGAGATGCATCTCGAACAAAGCATTAATAGCTGGATAATCAACAGTTCAACTGATTCATTAAATGCTTATCATTCAGACGCACACGCAAAAAGGGCATTAAATGTATTACCCTTTCATATGTATATCATTTAATGTATTACCCTTTCACATTACAGCCTCACGGCTATAAATACATTGTACAATCCTCATTGTAAGGGACCGAATCTAGAACGAAATTTCTTGTAATCGAGAATTCCCAAACACTCAGCAATAAAACAACAGCGGATGTAGGCCATTCTTATAAGGCTGAACCACTTTAAAATCTTTTGTCTCATTTATTTATCTGTGATTGAATTATTAGAGTGATCTAATTTTTTACATCAACAATGATGGACAGGGTTAGTACTACCATCGTACTTGGGAGACACCACCGGAGGTTTAAATTTGTCAGGGGTTGGGAAGTTAACAATCATTTCCACAAATGGTGAGCCCTCTGAGTACCCCCTTTGTAATGGGTCTTGGCTTTTTATAAGGTTCCCTATCTTCTCTTCTAACCTCTGATTAGAGTCATTCCATGGTTTGGCAATGTCGGCTTGGCCACGGTTGTCCCCAGCCACTTCTTAAGGGTGAACTGAGGTTTCCCTAGCTTCTGCGCAATGTCGGTTGCTGACCTCCTCATGACCACAGTCTCGGCCATTTGTGGGTCGGCCATGATGAGGCCGATTATCACCACCTTCCCTTTGTGAGCCAGCTATGCTTCATGACCTGGATATCCTCTGCCTCAGATCATTAGCTCGGCCAAACCTTTCAAAGGCCGACCCTATATCTGACCCTCTCTGTCTTACATCACCATCTCGTCTTTCACACTAACCTCGGTTCTACTGTACAGGATGTATAGTGTTGTTTGAGACCTTATACATCTCCTAACAGTCTGTCGAGGCATCTTCTGCCTCAATATCGTCATACCTATCCTCAGGGTAATGGTTTCCTTATCTCCCTAAGCGTAAACACTTAGGGTCAGCAACATCCCTCCTCCGTTGAGAAGTAGGTTATTCCTTTCGTAGTGCCTGGGGTGGTCCCTTGGCCTCATTCTGTGGCTGGGCAGCCGTTGGAGTAATCATCTCCGGTGAGATCCCAGGTGGTCTCATTATGTTTTGGATTATCTAGGCAAATTGCTCCTGCATCACTTGCTGAGTTGCAGCCAATAATTTCAAGTCTTCTTCCACCTCAGCCATCTCGGACTAGGGTGGTGATTGGATGGAACTGGGTCCTCTAACACCAGATAGTAGAGGAGGTGGTGGTAACTCTGGTACCATATAGTTGAGCTTTTGATGGGAGGACTATAGAGATTGGAAACCTTAAGGGACCTCTTTCAATGGTGAAATAGCTCAACGCGAAGGGTGAGGCCTGGTTCACCACCAGAGTCTTAGGTGAGGTTAAGCAGCAAAAAAGGAAGAGATGAATTCTCTTATTCCCACAGACGGTGTCAAAATGATGATGCTAGAAATATCACCATCGGTATGAGATGTTAATAAGCTCAAGCTAGCAATAACAATGGCAGTAGAAAGAGTAAATAACCAGTAGAAGGAGGTGAGGAGAAGAGGAGAAACACTAGTATATAAGTGGTTCAGCCAGTTTTGCCTACGTCCACTATAAGTGTGTGAGTAATTTCACTAGATGAAGGCACTAATGGCCATAGATAAAATCTCTCAAGCTTCCTTTCTGTACTGTGTAGACCAACAGAGTTTTAGCTCGGGTTAAAATTATCAATTCATTACAAGGTAGAGGAAGACCTCTATATATAGTGCTTGGGGGCTGTAATGTACCCCCCCAAGCATGAAATGAGTATGGTTATGAAGATAAAACCATTATGATGATGACACATGGCTGATATCATGAAGATAATGATGACCATAATATTCCCCCACGTGAGGGGAATGATTCGGTTATAATTGATTTGCTCACGTGTTCCAAACCTTGCATGCGCTTGCATATGCTAGGACTTATGTCCTTGACTGATGTAACCTCAGCCTCGATGAGTACGGGGTTGGTGAAGTTCGACATAGTGTCTTTGTCTTATCAATAGCCATAATGACCTCAGTCGGGAAGACTAGATGAGGTTAGGCAAGAAGTGGGATGTAACATCGGCTCAAGAAGAGTAGGATGTTGACAATAACCAGCCACCATAAGGTGCTACTGACCTCGTCTTCTAGAGAACCGATGTTGGTAATAGAGACCTCACCTTGGAGAATACGACCATTCTGATGGAAGTTGTGAGCTTCTTGTCAACTCGGCTGTGAGATGGGCCGAGGTTAGTGACTTTGAGTACGATGGTGCACTTTGGTCATATCAATTGTTATTGACCAAATTTTATCCCTTAACTAGAGGATCACTTCGTGATGGGAGATGGTCCGGCAGGGCGCACTTAACCTAAGCGATATGACTCTCACCTTCCATTGTATAAGTACCTTCGACGTATATTGAACGGTTCCCTCGCATCATACTGCTTGATCGAAGTCATAATAGGAGGTATATCACAAGGAACTCGTTCACGTATGTCGACTATATCAAATTCCCTCTCACACGTAACGTCCCTATGATGTATATAGTGAAGCAATTCGTGTACACTCACATATATCAGATGGCTTGTCCACACATACCGATTGCCCTCAAAAGCAAGACGTATATCGTGGAAGTCACGCAAAATGAGGGAACCCTTTCCAATTCACCCAACCAAACTGCATACCTGCATATAGGTGTCAAGCTTAAGACACGCATGTTAGATTGACGGTTTTGACCTGAAACTATGCCAAAATTCCGGCTTGGCCTGCCATCCAAATTTCTGCCCAATTTCTGAAAAACGGGACCCTACTCGTGAGCCTGGTTACAAGTCCAACCCTAGTTTAACATATGTTATAAACCCAACTTTTCTAGGCTCGGGTCCCGTCCGGCATTTCATTTTTCATTTAGGAGAATTTAATACAAGTGGGAACCTAACAAACATAATAATCATGCTGAGACCCGTCTCTAGTCTCTTCCCCTTTCTTTTTCCCAAAGAGGGTCCAAAAATGCTTTTCCTCTTTTATCAAAAACACCAAAACCATTTTCGTTATCATCTTTTCCAAAATCGTAAAAAAAAACATTTTCCTCTTTTTCTAAAAATAAAAGTTTCCCTCTTTTTTCTTTTCCAAAAAAATATAAATTCCATTTTCTTCTCAGGTCGATCACATACCCTTGGCCTAGCTCCCTATTGTCTTCGGTCTTCAGTCGAACTACCCCAAAGTTTTATTAGTCCCTTTGCTTCCTTCGAGTTAGAGACTCACCCGCCTTCCATGGAGAACACGAATCAAGTTCCGCATGTACAATCGGATTTGTTGACGGTTTTGGCTCAGCTCACTACGAAAATTGATAACCTTTAAACCGAGGTTCATGAGATGCAAAGAAACTGGTCCCTATCCCCGAAGATCCTGAGATCATTTTCCCTCGCGCCATGGGTCCGCCTGCACCTGAACCTATATGGGTTCCTGAAGAATACCATTATGCTCCCCGTGCTCTTCATGCTAATGGGTCGCAACCAGCCCAGCTTCCTATGCCAAACCTTGATCAGACTAGGGCTAATTTACCCGTAACTCTTGATTCAAAAGAGGAAGAACTGAACAAGGTCAAGGAAGACCTCAAGATGCTTACTAAGAAACTCGACTAGGTCTGAATCTTTTGGAATTACATAGACTACATCCACATGTCTCCCTATCCTAAAACCAGGTTACCAGAAAAATCCAAGATGCCCAATATCGAGAAGTTTGGAGGCAGTGGACCCCAATCATTCATATCTGTAGCTATCACCGATCTATAACTCTTCTAGGAGCTTTCGAAGAAATAATGGCTCATATGTTCCAACAGACTTTGAAGGATAGCACCCTCCATTGGTTCCTATCCCTCGAAGAATCCAGAATCCGCAGTTGGGAAGACGTTGCCCGAGAGTTTATGTTTCAATAAAAATACAACGAGGAGCTAGAGGTTACCCGTCGTGACTTATAACTACTTAAGAAATAATCTCGGGGAATCAGTCAGCAACTTTATAGTAAAGTGGAGAGAAAAAGCATCTACAATGACTAATTGGCCCTCCGAAGAAGAACAAGTCAGCATTGTGAAGAAGAACTTTCTACCCCATATTCGAGCAATAATGGGAGGACAGTATTATCCACACTTCTGAGACCTTCGAGAAGCAGAAGTAAAAATTGAAGAAGGTTTGGCCAAGACAGAAGTCGAACCGAAGAGAGCCTCTGGACAGTTTGTTCCTAAAAACTTTGAAAAGCCTGCTAGTACCTCAGTCTCTACCATCAATAATATCTCTCAGCCTATCGCTTCATAGGCACCAGAAAGTCGCCCAAACCCAATCCAAAAAGAATATATGGAGCTTCACGCTCCTCTCTCTAAAGTCTACCAGGCTCTCTTGAACTGAAACCTGATCAAACCCTTGGAACCTCGTCCATTACCAAACCCACTTCTAAAGAATTTGAAACCCGATGCCTATTGTGACTATCACTAAACTGCTGGCCATACCACCGACCAATGTTTCCATCTCCGAAACACAATCCAAATCCTAAGTGATCGGGGAATCATTGCCCCACCAGCTAATCCTAAACCAAACACTACCCATATTCCACTCCCAATTTACACAAATATCATTTTCCTAGAAGAAGACTCAGAACTCGACCCATCTACCTAAATTATACCAAGTAAATCACAAGTTATACCCGTATACTATCCTCAGCTTCTCCAAACCTGCCCATGTTCCCTCTTATACCTTACCAACCTTGTTGATCAAACCTTATCACTCCTCACTAGAGCCTGCATCACTTTTCGAACCCCTTCTGGAGGTAAAGACATGGAATTATTAGAAGTACTGAACCAGCTCCTAGAGTTCGGGCTAAAATTTCCCTTCCAGATAACCATTGACTGTCAGAGATTTAGTGGGTTATTCTTAGAAGCTCCAAAATGGGGTCGAAAGTCAGATAACTGGGTAGTGCCAGCCGATGAAGTCAGTCTAGATGACCTGGTTCAGATCATGGCAGGTTTGTTTTAACAAACTGGTGATATTTGTAGCATATTCGAGTTGCTCGACGCTTTGAAATTATGAGGGCGCCTAGTCCCTCAGTCTTGCATTTCCCTACCGAATGGGAGAAATTATACGAATAGGCCATAGAAGTTGTAGAGTGTATTGACTTTGCATGGAATGATAATATCATTGCCACCGGATGGGGAAATGATTCTGAGGATTCAGATTAAGAGCTAGACTCAAGAAAGACTTGTCTGATAGCCAACATATACGGAATGATATCAGTCAAGGAGCTTCTAGGAGAAATTAACCAGGTAGTTTTGCAAAGAAATAGGATTTTTATTTTTCTCCTCTTCCGTGAACCACATGACCAGGTCAGTGAGACATTACCAGAATTCGAGCTTACAACCATAAGCAAGCGATAAAGGGAAAGGTGTTGAGAATCTCCCTATGCCAGAAATGACCCTTGAAGAAAATAAGGTCCTTGATCAACTAAAGAACACTCAAGACAACATCACTCTATGGGGACTTTTCATGTCTTCCCAACTGCACCGAAATGCCCTAATCAAGCTACTCACGGGGACCCACAGTTCCTCCCTCAACCACACTAAAAGAAGGAGTGAACCTAGTTGGATCCTTGACCTCTACTCGAATGCTCTTCTTTTCTGAAGAGGAAATCCCTAAAAATGGTCCCAACCACAATCATGCTCTCAATATCTCTGTTGAAGTCATGGGGAAGACTGTTCCTTTCTCACTCATCGACAACGGATCAGCTCTGAATGTTTGCCCGTTAAAAACCCTCAACTGTTTGGGACTGAAAGTGGGAGAATTTTCTCTAACCTTTGCTGCTGTGTGTGCTTATGACAACATCCGCTAATAAGTAATGGGATCTATCAAGCTTACAATAGAGGATGGCCCTATAAATCCTATTGTTGAATTCCAAGTCATTAAAATCCTAGCCTGTTTCAATCTGCTGCTCGGACGATCGTGGCTCCACAACATCAAAGGGGTGTCTTCTTCCCTTTATCAGAAATTGAAGTTCTTTGCCAATGGATAAGTTATCACCATATTGGGATATAGTGACAACACTGAGAATGCAAGCACCAGTAATCGGGTACTTGAGATACAACACGGGGTGAATGATATGCTGTTATCAGGCTTTTAGATCGAACCACTCATACTCCTGGAAGGGGATGACTTCAAAGACAAGGTTTGTCTAGAATGTGATCCTCATGGAAATGTCAATGTAATCCAAATGTTCAATAATATGCACTTCATGCCCGGACTAGGGCTAGGGAAAAGGAAATAAGGGATAATTGAACCTATTATGTTGAATGAGGCCTTTCCTCCCTGTGGCTTTGGCTATCAACCATCAGAAGAAGACCTCAGATTAATCCATTAGCCTCGACTGAAGAGAAAATTATAATGCTCTAGAACTATCTTAGGAGATTCCCGAAATGGAAGATTCATCAAAGAAGGTGAAGATTTCCCTTTATGTGGCTTCCCTAAAACTTGGTACGACCTTATAGACAAAACGATGAAACCAGGAATGGAGATCTTTTTCTAAGACAACTACCTATGGGCCGAATGTTCCCAACACTATGTGCAACCACTCACTGAGGAGACCATAGATGATACCCGGGATTATGAGGATAGATATTTCAAAGACTCTTTCAACTTACAGACATTGGGGCTAGCACTCTGCATGATCCACTCAGGGGATACATCATCCGATCCCTCCTACCTCATCAAAGACGCTGATACACCACTTCTCAACTGGCATGCTGCACCTATGCCCATGCTGATATCCAACCTAACCCCGATGTTTATACCCTTTTCCCTTTAGTTGTTTCCTCTAACTCTGATGTAATCGGGACCTCCTTTGATGAGGTTCTCAATGCTATTTTTCCTATCAATGAAATAAATGAAGATTTTGAGTATCTTGCTGTGCCTTACATTAATTGTCTTGATTCTAATCAAACTCTTGATGATGATGACTTTGTAAATGAATAATTCTTAACTGATCTAAATTAGGTTAATAATAAACAACAAAACCTCGTTCAAGTTAATGAAAATGAAACTGTCGTTATCAATCTCAGTTCTAGTAGACAAATGTGCGAGATTAGGATTGGGCTACCCTTGATGAGCACGAACGCATGCAACTCAAAGAGATAATGAAGGAATTCACGGATGTCTTCGCATGGTCCTACGATGATATGCCCGATATTGACCTTGAAATAGCACAGCATGAGATTCCAACGCTCCCAAAATGTAACCCAGTCAAACAGAAGATGCGAAAGCTACAGATCGAATCGTCTCTCAAAATAAAAGAATAAGTAGTGAAGCAACTGAATGTGGGTTTCATTCGTGTAATTGAATATACCACATGGCTAGCCAATATCGTACCCGTGTTGAAATCAGGAGGAAAGGTTCGCATTTATGTCGACTACTGAGACTTGAATAAGGACTCTCCGAAGGATGATTACCCGCTACCCAACATCGATATGATTGTGGAAAACACGTCCAGTCATGGTCTTAAGTCATTCATTGACGAATTTTCCAAATATAACTAGATCAATATGAACCGTGATCATCAGGAGAAAACCGCATTCATCACCCCTTAGGGAACTTTTTGCTATAGTGTCATGCCATTCGATCTCAAGAACGCAGGGGATATCTACCAAAGGGCTTCCACAACCATTTTGCATGATCTTATACACAAGGAAGTCGAGGTCTATGTAGATGACATGATTATCAAGTCCAAGACTAGAGAAGATCATATTCCCGCTCTCAGAAACTTCTTTGAACGATTGCAAAAATATCAAATGCGGCATAGCCCACAGAAATGTGTCTTCGGCGTTACCAAAGGAAAACCCTTGGGATTTATGTTCACTGAGAAAGGGATAGAAACAGATCCTACCAAGCTGAAAGCCATACTTGAGATGCCACCTCCCCGAATGGAGAAAGAAGTCTGAGGATTCCTTCGGAAATTACAATACATCAGTTGATTCATCAGCCAATTGACTTCCATCTGTGAACCTATCTTCAAACTCCTCCCCAAAGATTCAATCAAGGTATGGAACAAAGCTTGCTAAGAATCCTTCGACCGAATTAAGAAATATCTAACCCAATCTCTAGTGCTCATGCCACCGCATCCTGGTCTTCCCTTAATCCTATACCTAACTGTTATCGATAGTGCAGCCGTGGCTCTGTTAGCCCAATACCTTGAGGAAACCCCCAAGGAGACGACAAGAAAGACTGAGCAACTCTCTGCAGACTGGACGTCTAGTACATTATCTATGATAAAGCACTGTTCAAGAGAAACTTTGATGGAACCCATCTGCACTGCATCGCAGGGGCTGACATTGAAGAGATGATGTAGAAAATTCACAGCGCGGAGTGCAGACCCCACATTAATAGTCATATGGTCACCAAGAAGATCATCCGACATGGATACTACTGGACCACCATGGTATAAGACTGCACAACCTATATGCAAAAATGTCTCAAATTCCAATAATTCTCCAACTTACAGCTTGCCTCCGTGAGAACTATACAACATGACTTCTCCCTGTCCATTTTCCACATGGGGAATCGACATTGTAAGAGGGTAGTTTAAATAAGATGGAGGCGTAACCCCTTTTAACTATGGTAATGATAAGTTAATTAGCCAAAACCTTAGATTAATTATTAGACATGCAAACATAAACTTAAAGAAGATGAACTCAGTTTGAACTGCCAAATCTCTCATGTGTAACTCAGAAGATAGTAATGAACTTAGAAGTAACTTAGCTAGAGGGAGAGAGAAGTAAGCACCTTAGATACACCTTGGTAGGCAGTCAAACACGCCAACCACCCTCAAGAATCTCTGTCAAGTATTAAAAGCTTCTTAATGAATGACAATGGTGGGTGAGTAAACCCTCTCTAGTTTTTAATAACTCTCTCTGATGTATCTTATCTCTGGTAGTAACCTCTGAACTCTTAAAATATCATCCTCTCCTCAAAGGTGGTTGGTGTTCTTAAATATCCCCCCCACACCACCCCCGAGGCAACTCAGTCATTAATGCCTGCCAAAGGCCTCCTTCATATTTTTTGTCTAAAATATTAAGTTTCCGATGCACTATTTGTCTCCACGTCAAATCATTAAATGACAAGACATGCCTTTTGCCTAACCATTGCCTGTCAGGGGGATATTGTCACAGAGGTGGCTCACTAACTGCCTAATAGCCCCAAATACCATGGTGGTTTACTCTAGTGTAGGTCTGACATTGTTTAGCTGGCTAACGACATCTCCTATAGTAGATGTGACATTAAGTAGAGGGCTATTTGGTTCACAACTCAATGCCCGATGGAACTTAAGGCTGCTCCCCCTGAGGTTCCACGGTTAAGGCCCTTTGGTGTTTTACCAGGTATATCTAGGATGGTCACGACAAGCCCCAATGGTGCCTCACTTCTCAATCCTCCAAACTAAGTCCCTCTAAAGTTCCCACGGCGAGGTCATTCAATAGAGAATGAAAGCTCTCCCAGGCCCTACCAAGCCTGGTCTCTCGCGAGTACCGCTTGACCTCACACTAAAACTCATTACTATTCTCGTTACATCATTATAACCGTTATAGCTCATAGTCAATATAAAGAAAAATACAATATGACTAAGTAAGACAACAAGCTAAAGTATGAGCTGCTACGCTTGAGCTGCCACGCTGAGTTGCCATACTTGAGCTGCCTCGGTGCTGTAATCCTAAACACCGTTGCTAATAGGGAAATTATCTCTAAACTCAAGGCATCCAATGGGCATGAGTTCATCCTATTCTCTATTGACTACTTCACCAAATGGGTCAAAGTCGAGTCATACGCAGTTCTGAATGCTAAGAAAATGGACAAATTCATCAAGAAAAACATCATCTGCCGATATGGGGTTCCACAAGAGCTGGTATCAGACAACGGGTTATATTTTGAGGAAGAAGTTACGAAAGTGGTCAACGAGTATGGAATTCAGAGACATAAATCCTATCCATACTGACCTCAAACCAACAGAGCAGTTGAAGCGGCCAATAAGAATCTCAAAACCATCATCATCAAGATGACCGAGAGTTGTCACTATTGGGCCGATAGGATCCCTTACGCCCTCTGGGGTTACCGCACTTCAGTTCGAACCTCTACTGGGGCTACCCCCTACTCTCTAGTCTATGGCATGGAAGCAGTCCTACCAGTGGAGCTAGAAATACCCTCACTGCGTGTCATGTTAAAAAGCGAGGTCAGTGAGGAAGACTGGTACCAAAGCCGTCTTAACGAGCTGACCCTCCTAGATGAAAAGAGATTAAAATCTCTCTATCATATACAAGGGTACCATCTCCGTATAGTGCAATCATTAAATAAGAGAGTCAAGGACCGCAGTGTCCGAGAGGGGGAATTAGCCCTCAAAGAAATAGTAGAGCCTATCTGGGATCCCAGAGGGAAATTCAAGCCAATTGGAGCGACCCATACATTGTGAAGAAGATCTTGTCTAGCGGTGCCACTATGCTTACCGACCTCGACGGGGAGGAAATGGCGTGCCCAATCAACCTGGATCGTCTAAAAAAAATTCTACCCCTAGTCTGAAATCTCGGAGTGCTACGACTCTTATCATATCCCTTCTATTCTAAATAAAAAAACTCTTCATTTTCCCCTTACCCAAAACTACGTGGGACTGATCCTCTAAAACCCTTTTCAAAATGAGCTTCAAAATCTTTTAAAACCCTCAGAGGTACATAGGCAGCTCATTCACTTCACATGAGCCCGATCCCCCTTCTTTTTTACAAAATACTATTCTTTTCTTATCCCCAAGAACGAGATTTCTTTTTAACATAAACATGGACAAATGGATTATGTATGCCTTAACGATTGGTATTAATAATTCAAAATGCAAGAAGTCATCAAGAGGCACAACTAGATGATTAAAAACTTATTTATTCCATTATCTGAAATTCCCGTACGATTACATCGGCGTATAGAGTCAAATGACTTCCCTGGCCAAAAAACCCAGAAAATAACACGCTCTACTACCCGCGAAAATCACTCCAATTATTCCAGAAAACACAAAATAACACCTTCTACAAAAGCTTCTACCCACAGCTTCCAGAGGAACCATCACCACCATCACCTGCATCCTGGACTCCTCAGGCCTCCTCTACATGAATGGAGAATCGCATATGCTTCATAGAGCGATAAGACCGAACCAACATAGGGTTGTATTTTTTAACACTTAGGATATTTTTAAGGAAAGAAATGACCATGTGGTTTTGTTGTGGAAAGTCACTCATTTAAGGGCATATTGGATAAAAGAGTGACATAAAGGGAAAAAAAGGATTCTTCCCAAATAGGGGGGGTGCTGGATGGCATATTCCCTAGCATGGCTTCTTGTATGTCAGTGAAAGTACTTGTATTTTTAACTTTTAGTACCCTCTAAATTCATCTTTGATCATTTGATTCCTGTATAAATGTTAATAGTTCATCTACTTTAATGTTTTGTGGGAGGTTTTGACCATAAAAGAGGCTTAAGGATGGCTATTTGGATCATCAGCCTTTTTTTATCTTCTCAATTGTATTCAACTTCATTTTTCCCGATGTATATCCCCATTATCAAAGTATTCTCTTCCTATCTCGATGGTTTATAGGCTATGAACTTGTATAATGTTGACTATACTTCGTTCAACTTGCGCCCGCTTACTTTGTGGCATGACCATCTAATTAATTAGAATTTATTATAAGAGGCCCTTGAATTATAGTATCCTAAAGATCACATGTCCCATTTTGGGTTGAACAAGGTGCGTCCAACCCATGAGGAATTTTCTGTTATGTTGGGTATTTACCCATTAGTTTCAGCCACCATGCCTGAATTTTCGTCTTCTCCACATAAAGTGTTAGGTAAGTTAATGCATATCTCTCCATTCGTAGCTCGACCATTGGTTCATGGGGGAGAAATCTATCTCCTTGTGGTGCTTGAATATGTATGGCACTAAGACTTTAAAGATGTAGAATTCACCGGAGATGTGGATTTATATTTGACTATAAGAATGCTCCTTGTGATAGGTGGCACGAGTGCAAACACCCAACTTCCTATTGTACTCTTGTGCATGTGTTGCCATTACGATTCGATAACCACCATCCTAGTGGAGACTCTATATGGTCTTGATGTTTAAAAGGATGACCCTTCTACTTTATTGGAGGATTCCTATGATGTACATGTCTAGTGGAGAGGTTTCATTAGGTCGTGCCTCTCCCATTTCCTTCAGATGGTACCCATAATTTCTTCCTCTAGCTATTCATGGACTTCGAAACATCTATGGACGAGTGGTATGAATGGATGATGGGAAGTGGATCTAGTCTCCCCCCGTATTGGTTCCTGCCTTAATGGGTTGAGCTGAAGCCCATTCTACAACTGGATGATTATTGGTATGCTTGACTCGTAGGCCTTTTCCATACTTCTTTTATTTCTCATAGGGACTCCTGTATCAAGTGTATTGGGAGGACATTGTCCCTCCTCGTAAAAGCAATTTCTTACTTATAAAGGATATAGCCAAATCTCTAAGGATGTCTTTGGGGATTTTATGGAAACATCATATACCCGCTAATCAACCTAATGTATGGGAGAAGGTTCAGTGGTTTCGGGTAATTACTTAAAGTGGTTGTGGCAGAATTTGTTTGTGAACGTTTGTAAAGAGGATTCCGACCAACGGTGTCTTATAGTAGCCGAGGTTATGGAAGTGGAAGCAATGGTACTAATTAATCTCTTCGAGATGTATTGTCGTACTGAACGCATGCAGGTGCATACCCATAATGGGAATTACTGGGGACCTCTTGAAGGTGATGATGATTGTGGTGATGATGATGAAACAGGTCCCTCTGGAAATTGAGATTATTTTTTTGGGTGAATATCTTAGGGGAAAATGGTTGGATTTCTTGTTTGGTGATTGTATCAAATATATTTGTTGGTGTAGCTTTTAGTGTCAGTTATAGTGAAGGTCTATAGTTATTATTTGTTTACTATGGTTATGGGTTGGTATTGTATGTCATTAGGAAGACTTTCGTTGATGTGTCATGTAAAAGGTTGTATTTTTAATAAAGAATATTAAAATAAATGTTAATTTTATCATATCTTGTTGTGCATTTGTGGGAGAATCATTTGTGTTTAAACTGTCTATACTGATCTATAAGTCATGCATAATCATTTTGTTCAATTAAAAATGATGAAAGAGACTTATGCCTCTTGATGGGATAAAATAAAAGAATTTTGTGAAAGAGAAAGGATTGCTCCCATGGTTAGTCTTTGGGATTCCTACATACCTCTGTGGGGATTTAACAGGTTTGTAGTTCTTTGAAAATATTTTGAGATGATTAGGTCCTATGTAGTTATGATGGAGGTAAAATGGAAGACTTTTTTTTGGAATATAAAGGAAATGAGAATTGCTTAGCGCAACAAGAGTTAAATTATCGATATAATATTTGATACAATCTAGGTTGACTAGGCATGCCCTCTCTTCTTGCTAGAAACCGGTGAGCATAACAACACCTCATAATAAAATCTTCTTCACAAAGTATATCCCATCGCAATTGCTCTTGAATTTTCCTCTAAGGTCCCAAAGAGGTTATCTTATTTCTTGTTGAATGATTGTGCAATACGATGATGATACCCTTGTCTATGATACAAATCCCTAAGTCTCTTTTCATCCAAAAGTTCTAACTCTTCTTAGCGGCTTTGATGCCAATCAACTTCTCCTACTTGAATTTCAAGAATGACTCACAAAGAAGTTATCTTGAGTTTAATGGGAAAGACTGCCTCCATGCCATAAACTAAAGAGTATAGAGTAGCCTCAGTGGCTGTTCTAATAGACATGCATTAGCCCCAAAGAGCATAAGGGACCCTATCAGCCCAATATTTGCAACTTTCTTTCATCTTAATGATTTTGGATTTGTTGCTTGTATTCACAGCTTCAATAACCCCATTGACTTTTGGTTTATAAGATGAAGACTTATCTGAATTCAATATTCTTTGACCACTTATGTTCCCTCAACTTCAAAATGTAGACCATTATCTCATACGAGCTCATGAGGGACCCCATAGAGGCAAATGATATTATTTCGAATAAATTTAACCACCTTGTTTACATTCAACACTACGTATGACTCAACTGCAACCCACTTAGTGAAATAATCAATCGCAACAATATGAATTGATGCATGTTAGATGCCTTAACAGTGAATTTCCCAATGATATTGAAGCCCCACGTTGAGAAAGGTCATGGAGAAGCCATGTTGTACAACACTCGGGGAGATAAATGCAAAATATTGGCAAATTATCAGCATTTGGGGCATCTCTTAACGTATGCTGCGCAGTCTTGGACCATATTAGTCCAATGATACTCTTGTCTAACTATCTTATTGGAAAGAATATGGCCATTCATTTGGGGTCCGCACTCCCCACCATGGAAGTTTTGCATGATTTATTCAGTGTTAGCCCCTGGTATGTATAGTAAATATGTGACATTGAAGTTTATCTTGATTAAAGCTTTGCCACAAATGATGTATTAGGTTATGAGATTTCCTAGGGTTATTTGGTCTTTTTATCAGCCCCTTGAGGGAATAAATCGTGTTTGAGTAGGTACTAATTATCATAATACTATAGCCCTACCTTGTTTGAATCTTCTTTGGAGGAGAGTTTGATGCGGTAGCAATGAGTTGGCTTTAACTGGTCTGGAACACTTAAGGGAGAAATTGTTATTCTCTTAGGCATGCCAACCATGGATGCTAAGGTTTCTAACGCATCGGTAAAACTGTTCCTCAAGCGAACAATGTAATGGAACGTGACATCTTTTAATTATGAAGTGAGTTCTTCAAGATGAGTGTGAAAGGGTAATAGTTTCTCACCGTTGACTTTGCATTTTCAGAGGACTAGTCCTATGATGACGGAAGAATCTCTATAAACATCAAGATATTGAATTTCCTTTTCAAGAGGAATTTTTAGAGCCATAGTGCATGGCTCATATTCTGTCATAATATTGGTCGAAAGAAAATCCAGCTTGATGGCGATGGGAGTATGCAATCTATTGGGAGAGATTAAGAGTATCCAAATGCCAATATCCTTTTTGTCAGTAGCCCCATCAAAGAATAATTGACACTGGGGTTCCACATGGGTAGCGCAAAGAATTTCTTCATCTGGGAATTCAGAGAACCACACATTGACTTCTTCTTTAGGGTGATCTGCTAGGTAAACAGAGATGGTCTTACTTTTTATGACTTTTGTGTCACATTGGTGATGCCAAACATGGCTAGTAAAAGATTAGTCCATGCTGTTTGATAAATAATGTTTCTCCAATAGATATTTCGTGGGATCTCTTCGGTACAGCAGTTAAATGGTAAGGCAATCATGTAGTGTCGGAAGTTCCGAGTGACCCAAGCCATGGTGGCACAAGCCTTTTCCAATGTTATGTATTTTACCTCACACCCTTCTAGCTTCTGAATGATTGAGTAGGTGGATTTGTCTTTGCACAACTCCTCGATGTATTGGGATAACATAGCCTCAACAATAGTGTCAGTGAAAGTAAAGTATACGAGGGGGGTAGACTAGGTAGTGGTGGTATGAGCATCAAAGGTAGAGTAAGATATTACTTGATTATGTGAAAGGCTTCTTGGCAAGACTCATTACAGACTTTGGTTGAATCATTTTGAAGGGTTTTGAAGATGAGTTCAGAAATGGAAGTGAGTTATCTAAGGAATCTTCTAGTGAATTAGAGCTTTCATAAGAAGGTGCATACTTCTTTCCCAATCTAAAGAGCTGACATTTCAAGAATTTCATTTAAGTTTGGTAGGGTCTACTTCGATTCCTCTCTCAGTTACTATGAATCCTGAGAGTTTACCTTTCATGACACCGGAGACATATTTTTTTGGAATGAGGCGCATGTAGTATTATCGCAACAATTCAAAGAATTTCCTTAAGGAAGGGATTTGACCTTCTTGAGTTTTAGATTAAATGATCATGTCATTAAGATCGACTTCAACATTTTTATGGATGATAGAATGTAAGATAGTTATGGTTATTCTTGGGTATGTTTAATCGACGTTCTTGAGATCAAAATGCATGCCTGTATAACAAAACGTTTCCCATGGGGTAATGGACGTAGTCTTCTCTTGGTGATCAAGATGCATCTGAATATGATTATAATCGATAAATCCATCGACAAATGACTTGAGGGTGTGATTAGAAATTTTATCGATGATCACATCGATATTGGGCAGAGGATAGTCATATTTTGAAGAAGCTTTGTTGAGATCCTAATAATCGAAGCACATACGGACTTTCCTTCCTGACTTCTACACATGGACTACGTTGGAGAGCCAAGTTGGATACTCCACTACTTGAATAAAACCTACATTCAATTGTTTAACTACTTCATCTTTCATCTTAAGAGACCATTCAGATCACAAATTCTTCATTTTACGTGTGACGGTCTTGTATTCAGGAACTGTAGGGAATTTTTGTTGCATAATTTTTTATTCAATGCCAAGAATATATCTATAGGACACACAAAGATGTCTGGTAATTCTTTTAAAATTTCATTGAATTTTGACCATTTTTATTTGGTGATAGTTGATACTATCCTAATTTCATGCGGATTTCTACTGGAACCAAAATTAATGACAATAATTTGCTCATCATTAATTTAAATACGATTATGTTGGTTTAATTTTTTTCTTATGGAGATTAATTAAGAATTGTTCATTCATTAAATTATCTTTATGAATTATTTGATTAATGGAATCAAGGAAAATAATATAAGTCATGACATGGTACTCAAAATTTTTATTTATTTCATCGATATTATTTTCAAGAAAAATAGTAGTGAGGACCTCCTCTAAGGAACCCTAGTTTACATCGACATTAGAAGCATAAAATGTAGAATTATATTCAATCTCGAGGTCATAGCTAACAAGGTTCTTGATTGGCAAGGTCGGACTGTTCGAGATGCTCCACCAGTGAAGGATAATTTTTTTAGCTCGAGAGATCATCTTAGTAGTATCAGATGGCCCAGATTCAACGTGGATCATGAAGATATCCATTTACAGCTCTACGAGGCCAAAAGATTCATCCTTGTTAGTGCTTTCACTATAAGATTATTTAGAATCGGAAGACTTGATGGCCGATGGCTTCACCGCATTCTTAGATCCCTCAGCCCAGGTGATCTTATACTCGAAGAATATTCTAAGATCAGACTTCATATTCTTCTCATCCAAATCATAACATGGTTCAAAAGAATTTACAAAAGGTAAAATCTTCTCTGTCTTTGATGAAGTGACCATTTAGAAAATCTCTAAAAATGGCATCCTTTCTCTTAATCACTGATCGAGTGTGAATCGTGTGCTCATGGAAGGGCACTATCGTTGTTTTTGGTTCATCACCTCAATGCAAAAATAACCTAAACTATGAATACACTCGACAAATGGAGTATAGCGGCCAGTTTGGGTATCGAAAATCCACAAGAAATATTGTATAGACTTTCACTGATTTATTACTTCAAGAATAAAAGTGTAAAAGGCGATTGGTTTAAAACGAAAAAAAGAGAAGTTAAAACTAAATAAGAATCAATAAAATGAGAGTCAGGGTCACATCCCCGTCAAGGGCTAAGCAACGCATAATTAGAATTTTAGTTCAAAACCATTCAACAGAGCATATCCAATCAATCATAAACATTACCCATGAAGGAAATTATTCCAAAAATGCTAAATTAAACATTTAATAAAAAAATGGTCACACGCAGATGAAATTCGGAATATCGCTTGAAACACTAACATTGTGTGACAAAGAAAATTAAATGCATAATATTCGAACTTTAATACACGAGGTTTTGATTAGATGCAATTTTACACAAAACCTAACTTTCGGAGCTCAAGACCCATTAATGGCGAAAACATGACCCCAACCCTTAAACTAAGGACTAGACATGAATAAAGTAATTATAACAACTAAAGACTAAAAGAAAACAAGAAATATATAAATACAACTAGTTAATAAAGGATTAAATGAATATTAAATCAAGACATAAAGGAAATAAAGCTTAAATTAAACAAAGAAGAAGATAATAGTACTTAAAATACAAAAATGGGTTGAAACCCTAGAGAGAGAATCTCCTAAAGAGAAAACCCTAAAAACTAAACTAAAAATGAATAATTCTAAAATGAAAGATATATAAAAGGAAATATGATTTCTTCAAAATGAAGAGAAAAGCTATTTATATAAAGACCCTAGTGGAAAACTAGTAAATAAAGAAAACAACAAAAGTAAGGGAAACTGATTCGGTGCCAAATCGAATCAATTCAAAAAGGGGAATATCGAATGATGTATTAAAGAGAATAGATTCAGCTTATACCCGAATCGATTTGGCCCGAGAAAACTTAAGCACTGCCACTAACTGAATCGATTCGCTAGAGAGCTGATTCAGTTCGAACCTGCTTGTGTTGGATCCTCCAACTGTTTTAATTTACTTTTAGTTCCTCCTGCTCATAGTCCCCTAACTTCTTTGTTAGGATTCAAAATCGCAGACCATTTTTGGAAACGTGAAGATGACTCAGAGGGATTTAACTTTCGTGAAGACATGGGCCAGAAAACCAAATTATGAAATTACTAAAATGCCCTTGTGCGTGCGATTGTCAATGAAACTTCCCCATAATGCTATCAAACTTCACACTAAGCACCATAATACCTACAAAAGCTCAATTATACCTCGTAAAACATGTAAACATATAAATAGAGGTTTTCTAGTTAACAAGCATAAATATAGGAATTAAGGTACCCGAGGGGGCTAAAATGTATAAGAATGAAGGATGAATAAATGCAATATTCGTGCCGAATCAATCACCCTCTTTCAGTACGATTGGAGGAGAGCCATATGTTCCATTGGGTATGGTTGTTACCCTAAACCATGTAGAAGATAATTTTCTTTATTAACAATTGGTTCTAGAATTCACAGTTATCTATGGCTAAGTCCCATTTCGAGCATAAAATGCATCCTTTTTACCATTTAAATCACGTTGACAATCACATGAGGGTTGAGTTTAGGGTTCACCTTTTCATTGAAATTTTCTTTGACTACGAGAGGGATTGGGTCGACCTAGAAGTCTGAGAGGAATATGTCGTTAGTGCTATAATGAATTTCCAAAATAGGGTTATTAGTGTCGATACCATCTGAATTGTCATCATTTCTAACGATAATAATGACCAGATTACCAGAGAATAAATTGAGGTTTTGATCAAGGGAATACGCAAATCCTATGATGCCGTCAATCCACAAGTGATCGAGAAACATATTGAACCAAGATGGAATGACTATGACTTGGAGTTCTAGTTGGGGGAAATTGGATCATTCCTGAGTATTAGGAAGATTGACCCCATAATCTCTCGTCATTTGTCATCATAAGCACACACATCGACAGATATAGGAGTGAGATCATTGACTTGTATCCCCAATTAGTGGAGTGTTCAGAGTGGGCATACATTTAGGGAGAAACTATTATCAATAAGTAACAATGGTACCATTTTATAAAAAACTCAACTTAAGAAGTTGAGAGCATAGCTGTCATGAGGGTCACATTTAGGGTTTTCCTCATTAGCAAAAGAGATGAGACCTTTGGCATTAGAGTTACAACTATGTGAATGACCTTATCAGGGGAGGTAGAAGGAGGATATTTATCTTATGTGAGTAACCTGATAAGAGAATTTCTATGAAGTTAAGAGGACATGAAAAGTCCCTATATGATAATGTTAACTTGGGTCTTCATTAACTATTTGAGAATTTTACTTTCTTCGATGGTAATCTCAGGCATAGATGGATCTTTAAAAATTCTATTCCCTTTATCTATGGGCTTGCTCTCCATGAGAGGGATTAAATATTTCTTGTATTCTCCTCACCTGGACATGTGGTTTACTGATGATGGGAAGACGAGAAAGCCACTTTCTTCATCTATCTCAAGGGCAATAGAAACTTAGTTGATCTTTTATAGAAGTTATTTGAAAGAAATCACCCCAAAAAAGGAAGCAAGTACATTGGGAGTTTTGATGGTTGTCTCTTTATCTAAATCACCTTAAGTATCAGAATCATTACCCTATTCTTTGGCGGCTATCTAGTTATTTTTGAACAAGTTAGTGTATTCAACAACTTCAAGTTCTTCAAAGTATAAATGTTTCCTTATCATTGAGAAATGGTTAAAAGAAGGGAAAAATTACCCATTTATTTTCATGGAAATCAATCGATAAGGATCTTCACATATTTTCCCCTCTTAATTCTTTCCTTTGCCAAGGTTTAAATATTGTCTTCCACGCTAAATTCCTCGAGCAGTATGAACCAGTTATGGGATTAGGGGCCCAATTATGGTCTTTCATGTAAAGAATACTAATTCTTTCACACCACTACACCAAAATGCTAATTTTTTAACTGTCTTTTTGTACCTGCTAATTGGGGTGACAAACTTATAACTCTCGGGAGCAGTCACAAAATTATTTATAACTCCCATTAGGAGTGATAAAATGAAGAGTAATAAAAAATTTGAGTCAATTATTTGTAACTCCCTTTTTTAAGAAGATGAAATACCTCACCAAATATCAAATGGCCACCAAGTTCTCCTACATCCATAGATTAGCCAATAAGGCTGCTAATTAGGTCATCAAACAGGCCTCCAAGAATGTGCTTCTTTCCAACTGGACGAGCAATATACCTTTTACATTGGATGAGTTGTTGAAGTCTGATTTCCAGCGGAGAGGGGTCGGCTCTTTAAGACTATCTCATGAAATATCTGATTCTTGATAAGTATCATATATTTTTCTTATTTTCGTTGGCTATTGTTGGAAGAGAAGAGACAGCTATTTCATTTATTTAATGCATTATTTTGAGATAATATGAGATAACTCATGAATAGGGACTAGTTTCCTAGCTGAAACTCGATTCCCACAACACGTTTAAAATATTTTGAATACAACCCCATGATAATCAAATTTTAAGGATTTCACAATTTCTTATAAAACTTCACGAATTAAAACAATTCTTTGGTTACTATGCCAAATTCATATAAATACAAGTTATAATTTATTATAGGATATTTCGCTCCGGCGCATCATTTTTTTTTCGTGGACTATTTATGATATGGTAGTTGCTGGAAGCTTAATCAACCTTGTAACAATTTTATCTCTCAATTAAATCCGGGTAAGTTTTTTTAACTTTAGTTTAAGCTATATTTCCTCCCTCTCTCTCTCTTTGAATTTGTATTTCATGCGACGACTTCCTCTCTTAGGGGCATATCTCTTATGTGCATTTTCCCATCTTTCATGTTCTCTTTGCAATTCTAAAGTTCAAGAAATTATACTAAAGGGAGAAGTTGATAACTGGAAATACTTAAACAAATGGTGAGCTGATAATTTTTACGACATGAATGCAGTATATTTTATAACCTTTTAATAAACCAGGGAATGATTGTCCCTTCTAAGTCTTTTCTATAAAAAAAAATTATCAGCATGGACTTCAATTTTTAGGCTCCTTGATGTGATCCGAGGGCATTTTCTTCTTCATTAGGTGATATCAGAGCCTTGATCAACTCCCGAGGTTTTATTTTATGGCATCTGAATTCAGAACCTTAAAATTTTATTGCCAGAGAAAATATCATTTATTTATACATCCTGTAAAATCCATTTTCTTACCTTAAATTCTAGTTCTTCTCAAGATTCATATCAACAATTACATTAAAATTTTTCTTCATTTAATCATTGAACTTTTTCTCCTTAGTCTCCATATATGAGCATTGGTGAACCCCTAGTGTGGTCCGAAAAATTGTTCCAATGCTTCCTGTCTATATGAGCCCATGGATCTTGATGGCTCATCTTCCTTTATTTTCAAGTGTGCAACAATCTCATTAACTTCATAAAACTTGCATGTCTCCTCCCTAACATTGTGAAGTCGTACATGAGAAGCTACCAATGAGATATTGGCCTTTTTTAATTCAACTGTAAGTTCATCTTCTATTTCTCAAGACCTGCAATCTCAGCTGCTAATTCTGATTTAACCACATGGAAGTTTAAAGCTTTCTTTTCTGCAATTTATAATCTCAAATGATCTTTTCAGTTTTGGGGATGGCGCTAGGAAGATATTAAGATAAGACAACTTATTAAACTTTTGAGCATGAACCTCAGAGAGTTACAATTATTCAGAGATTTCTTCTTTAAACACTTCTAATCTGGAACAATCTCAAATTTGTGCAAGAGCTCCTTTTAGATCCTTCATTGTAGCAACACTCATTTTTGTGGTGGTTGTATCATGATTTTTCCCTATAGGCTCCCCAGATGCTACGATTTCATCAAGTCTTTCCTTGGAGCACAAGCCTCAATATATTTATTCAAAGATGAGTGTTCTCTTTCAATCGTTTGATTTCTAACTGCAGTAGTTTTTCTCACTTGTCCTTGGAAAATGGCACTTCTCACGAATGATATAGATATCCCCCCCCCCCCCCCCCCCCCGAACACTTATCCAATATTAGTCATAGTTATAGATCTATTATCACTTCTAGAGATGGTATGCTTGACTCTCGGGTATTAACATATTCCTTATTCAGGGATTCCATTCATAAAATTTCTAAAACTCTTATTTTATACAATTTGAAGGTTCTGAATTCAAATGACAAAAAATAAAACCTCTAGACTTGATCAAGGCTCTAATACCACCCAATACAGCAGAAAATGCTCTTAGATCACATCACTCCTTTTTTGGGACAGGGAGTTTTTCTTCATTTCTAATTAGAATATAATAAATTAAATTCTTTTTTGGGTTTAAACATTTCTATGTGATGTTATCATATGTAAGGACACAAGTGTCCGATTGAGTCTTAAGGTTGTGCTGGCTCAATTTCTGACAGAAACATTTGATTCATAGGATAGTGTTCAAATGTATCCATCCAAGCTTATGACGTGTTAGTTGAAGACGTAGTGGATAAGAGTATAAAGCTTCATCATATGCCGAGTTTAGTGTGCCTCGTTTCTACGTCAACAACATTGTTCCAATGCTTCTAAGGTGCGAATGCATTTTTTATATATAGGAGCTTGGAATTTTATTGGGTGTATTTTATAAAGTTTTTATAAAATAGTTTTAACGACTTTGTTTTACTTAGAAAATATTTTTTAGATCTTTTCATAAAAAATTTTGGGCTTAAAAATAATATTTTATTTTTTCTGACACGTTGTTCGAACCATATGACATCTCGTTTGAACGAGATTGCTAGGTCGTTCGAACGAGACTTCTGACAATATTCCTTTTTCACCTCTGGAACATCGTTAGTAAAGTTGTTCGAACGATAATGTCGTTCGAACAAAATGCCGTTCGAACAAGATTTGGTGGGAAGAGGTATTTTGGCAGTTTTTTTACTATTTTCCCACTTTTTCCCTTCTTTTCCCCACTATCTTTTGCCAGATTGAATAAGTGCGGGAACCAACATTTTGGAACTAACTTTTTCACATTCCTCCATCTCCTAGAGAGAGTTTTATAGAGTTTCAGTTTCAAATGAAAAAGTTCAAGTTTGAGTGTTTTCTTTTTAAGAAAAATCCTTAAACACTTGTGTTTACACCCAATTGTTTAGTTTATCCAAGTTCCTTAAATATATATACTTTTCTTGGAGTTTTGGCACCAGTTTTATCTCTACCGTTTGAAGAATGTTTGGGTTTACTTCTACATCCCACAAAAAAGAAGACTTATTTGTTGCTGTTGCATTCGCATATGGTGAAAGGCACCATGTGTGGTTGATGGGTTCCTAAAAGTTCTATCGATGGATTTCGAGACCGCGGTGGACCTCCGTGGTTATTCTCTAGGCAGAGGTGTGTACAAGAAGGAGCGTCGGGGCTTGGACGGAGTCAAGTCGAGTGTTGTAAGTCTTACTGTCCTGTACTTGTAATACCATACTTAGTGGATTTGAGGCTAGGGCCGTCCGAGATTTTTTTCCGTTGTGGGTTTTTCCTCGTACATCGCGGCGTAGTGTGACTGATTTACTTTTATCTTGCAAATTAACTTAGAACGCATGCTTAGGATAATTCAAGATAAAATTTAATTTAATTGTCACACTTAATTAAATTGGTGCAAATTCAATTTGGATAAATGTTAATTTAATTCAAGTCATTAATTTTATTGGATACAATTTGGTTTGGCCTAATATTGCAAATTGAATATTTTTTCTAGGCAAATTTCTAGGACTTGGGTTGAGTTAATATATTTAAGTGAAAAATGTAGTTGTTGTTTAATTTAATGTCACTTTAAGTTTTGTTTAATTTTAATTTCAAAGAAATTAAAATTTGGTTTATGTTATTGTTTCATTGAGCCATCTTTATTCCGCATCTAAAAGGAAATTACTTTTGGTAAAATTTTAAAATTGGGGGTCCCATCGTTTTCACCATGTAATTTCAATGTCATATATTTTAACCTTTCCTCGGGATATATTTCAATATTAGGTGTTTTGCCACCTTTCTTGGTGATAATCAACATTTCTGTTTATATATTATACGCTAAGTTCTTATGAATTTTATGCAGCTGAGATCCGTGATGGACATCGGGGTTGAATTTCAAATAGAGTAAGAGTTTATAATTACAGCTTTAAATTTTCATTTATATTAGTTATAACCATTTTTTAAAATGAGTTCCCAATAATAATGTTTATAGAATGAGTTAGTTAAGGTTATACCTTCTTATGCCAAGCAAATAAAGATTTTACCGCTTTTAGCCCAATTGTAGACTATTTTAGGAAGATAATAGTGATTTTCCTTTAACAGCATAAACTTCTTTAGACAACACATCACTCAGTCCGTTTATACTATATGATATATAATCGTAATATGGGTTTCAGATTTCAGAATAATTTTCCTTTTCTTTTGAAGTTATATCTCTGTCAACTGACTAAACAAACGATTGCTGGAAAGGAAGTAAAGATGAATAAGTAAGAAAACCCTGGATCTGTTTGACAATGATGGTCATTCTCGATGGACTACTTTCCAACTAGTGACAAACACACTCTGAGGAGGTGGTTTTTCATTGACAAGAGGGTCGTCTAAAAACTTTATCCAAGACTAAAATATTAAAACCTACTGCTTGCATCTATTATTCAACATGATACAGTTATCAACAAATCTGGATCCGATGGAATTGAAATCAAACCATAATGCTCATATTCTCACTGAATATGCACCCATCAACAATTTGTGATTAGGTCTCCACGCTGCTCTGTTGTTATATCACCGCCCGGTGCAGATTTTTCTCGGAGTCTCTTCTTGATAATCCCTTGGAAAAAAACCAAGATTGCTCGATGAAGTTCAGTCCAACTCATGGTTGGATGCCATGAAATCATCATATTCCACTCATAAGAATAAAAAATAACATCCCACCACAGCATTGACTGATAATGATGCTGCTTATCCCACCATAACATTGGATGGTTGGATTTTACCGCTTTTAGCCGTATTGTAGATTATTTTAGGAAGATAATAGTGATTTATACATTATTCGAATTATGCGAGGTTCAAAGATAAAGTTAAACTAATTAAATAGACTGCTTATCATATTGAGGATATTCTTGATGAGTTTATGCTTCATGTACTCCATGGTCAGCTTCGTAGGCATAAGCACTTCAAGAAATTTTGCAAACAGTTCAATACAATAAGCAATTAATGCTTTTATAGATTTGTATGCCCTCAATGTCTGTACAAATTTGTCACTCTTCAGAAGGATTACTGCAGTAGAGTTCTTAAAATTGTGTAATTTGAATTACACAGCTACCATCTTCATATCCATTAGACATTAGATGCTTGTTCAATATTTTGTATACATACTAGCTTGAAAACTTATTAATTAATCATAAACTGTCATCACTCATCATTTGTTGGAATGGAGATTCAATTTTTTAAAAATATTTATTGGTTGGATTGGAGATCTGATAATTGTCTTCTGAGTCTGACATGTATTGCCGCAGAGTTCTCGCTTATGACATTACTTTATTAAGGTGCGCAGTGATGCAATTTAGGCGCGCAACTAACATGGTACCCCACCTTTATTTTAACTTACATAGTTCCATTTTATTATTTGCAGGCATACACGCCATATGTAATATTCAAAGGCCTAAATCCAGGTGGTTACATTTCGTGGCAAGCAACACAAGCAATGGTTACCGAGGTGCCGTATTCAATAAATTTGAGTCCATTGAACTTTCTCAGCAAGCATACTCTGAGTACACGAGGGAGGATGTCACTACATCAATACCCCTTATGATTGATATACCTAGACTTCACGAAGCGTATCCACCGCATGGTGACCCTGGTCTTTATTTAGAATAATTTGTTACATGTTCATGGCATTTCATGTCATCGATGTGTCGGGTCGTTATTTTTTTTAGTTTAGTTTTTATTCTATGTTCATTTTTGTACTTGGCGCCCGAGAAGGGGTTGCTTGATGTTAAATTAAATGTAAACAAGTTTTATATGTACTAGATATTTAGAATATCAGAAATATAAATAAAATATTATTGTTTTTTTAGACTTGTTACATTTTCATGATATAAATATTCTACTACCATCATTTCATTATTTTGTAAAAATATAAAGATATTTATAACAGATCTTATCACATTTAACAAATTCAACTTTTGTAACTGCTAGTAGTAGTCAAAATTTGTCATTACTGTTAATTTTGTTACCTCTAATAGCAGTTACAAAATAAGATTCTTAACTGCTGAGAACATTTATAAATATTAGATTCATAACTACTATCATAAGTTATAAATGTTATATTCGTAACTGTTGACAGCAGTTAAAACTAGGACTTACAAATTGGAGTCACTAGTCATAACACCTATAGGGGTTATAAAAATTTGCGAATGTTATTAGGAGTTACAATATTTCTTTTACCACCCTCTAAATTATGATGACACATAGCAGTTATAAATGTCATTTGTGACTGCTAACAATACTCACAAATCACCCATTTTGGTGTAGTACATTCTTCCTCTTCTAGGGTTAGTCTTAGAGGAAACTTCATTCCAAACACTTTTATCTGTTCAAACACGGTGGGAAAATACATGCTCTATGTTTTGGATTTGGTAAGGACCGCTATATAAGATCTTGCCATTAAGGAGAGGGACCGGTCATGGGCAGTTTCACGATGCAATAGGTAGGATGTAGATATTTGGAGAGGAACCATGGATTTATATAGATTGATGGATGAAGTGTGACTTTTTATGGGCTAAATTTTGATTGAGCGGTCAAAATCATAAGCTTCATTGATGAGAATAACATTCACTTTGGCCTGATGCATTAGCAGAGGACTTTGTGTAGTGTTTAGCTTAAGGCCCATAAGAGGGGTAATAACACCTTTATCAATGAGGCTTTGGAAAGCATTTTTAAGGTGATAACATTGATCGGTTGTATTCTCGGAGGTTTGATTAAAGTTGCAATGCGCATCATGTTTGATATATTTGGGAAGTGGGTCAGGTAGCGAACGAGGGTCTAGGGGTTTCATAAGTTTGCGGTATATAAGGGCTTAATATACTTTAAAGAGATGATCATGGATCATGAATCTTGATGTACTCTTTTCTGGTATTACAAGGATGGGCCTTTGGTTCCCATGGAGTGTTAGGTTTAAAGTAAATGTTATTGATGGGAGCAACAATGGGTTACTCACACTTTCGAGAAGTAAACTGATCGACTTACTTCTTCGCTTTGATTCTATTTTCTAACTATAGGCATTGTGTTTAATCTCTACTCTAAACTCTCAAATTTAAAATACGGGTAATACTGGCTAACCATGGTGCTTCAAATATGCTGCATAAAGTTGTTTTTCATTATACTAACTTGTTCTTCCTTTGACAGACAATTGCTCATAGTGGAAGGTTTTTCTCTCATGTACGATGGCTTGAAATCTCATTTGATAGCTCATTCGAACGATGTCAGATCTCATTCAAACAAAATGGGATCTCGTTCAAACGACGCGCCGACTTAGATTTTCTATATAAGCACGTTAAACGAGGCGTATTTCTGTAAGGAGTCCCAGCGTTTTAAAGAATAGAAAAACTGCGATTTGCATAATCCTTTTGGATTCTTCCTTTAGGGTTTAATCCCTTTTTTTCTTTTACAATTCACAAATCCCAATAGCTTTATGTGAATTGTTTTAGAACCCAAAGAACATACTTTGCTATTGTTCATCCTTTGTGGGGAGATCTCTGCGACCGAGAGTTGCGTGCTATTATGGAGTGAGTCGCTATGAAGTTTATGACTACGTGTCATTGAGGATCTTCTGCATGTTGATTCTTTTCTGAAGACTATGTGTCTGGACTGTGTGTCCTTGTGGTATAGCTGCGTGTGAACCATTGTTGATTTCTAGCCAATGCTTTGAAGGTTTGACGAAGACACCATACATTACACTTTTGGGAGATTATGAGGTTGTATGTAAGTCAATGGTCTTGTAAACTTATCAAAGTTCTAAAAATAAAGGTTTTACCCATAGGGGATTTTTCCTGAATTTTTTGTCGCATGCTTACTTGATTTGTTTTGACACGTAGTTGCATATTTTAGGGAAAAACTAAAATTGGTTTAAAATTAGGGAATTTGTGAAAACTAAGTGGCAATTAATGTTTTGCATTCTCATCCCATCTGGGTTCAAATATTTATTGCGAAACATTTCGATTAGGAATGGTCGCTAGTTCAGGAAACTATGGGATGTGGTCCTTGTTTCTTGTAATACCCCGTATTTTCTATGTATTTATAATTAAGTTAATTGGGGAAATGCGTTTTACTTAAATTACGCGAAGGAAGTAATTTAAGGTGATTAAATGATAAATGTGATTATTAATTATTAATCTAGAGATAGATACTAATTAATATTATGATAAAATCTTTACTAAGTGTGAATACTAAATAATTGATGATTATTATAATACGGCATAGTGAGTGATATGTGCGTATTTTATTTTATCTCAATCAGGAGTCGCGTGTAGACTAATTTGAGGTCGAGATAGGAAATATATTTTAAGTGACTCAGATGATAATTTAGAGGTCACGATTGATTTCGAATGAGTCGAAATACCAGGAAAAGTGTACCCGGGGATATAGTTTGGGTCCCGGATAAATTTTAGACCAAACCAGCACCTATTGAGGGCTATTTGGTCATTTAGAAATTAGAGGTTAAGAGACCTACGAAATTTGCAAGGTTATATCAGATGTTAAAGGGCTTAATCTAGGGTTAAGAACACACAAAACTCAGATATCCCAATTGAGAGAAAATAGAGAAAAATTCTCAAGGCTTAAGGAGGATTTGGTGAGGGATATGAAGGATTCTTTCACCACAATAAAATTGAGAGGGAAGATTGGAGGAGAAAGCAACCTAAAACCTTCATCAAATTAAAAATCAGATCACCATATTTAAGGCAAGTGTTTATTGAAAATTAAATTGATGTTATAACACCCATGTGTAGGGTTAAACGAAATTGAATTTTTGTTTTGAAAATTCTCAGAGAAAAATAATGATTTGAATGCATGTGTGGGATAGGTTGCCTGTAGATGTATTATGATCTCAAGAATGCTTGAAATTAGATGAAGTTATGATTGCTAATACGAAATTTAATTTGTATTTGTGAGGATTAAATAAGAAGAAAAGAAATATATCGGTTGTTATTGATATTTCGATTTGTGAGGAATTTTGGGTGAATTTTATAGGATTTAATGATGTAATCTACATAAGAAATAGTCCCCATACATATAAATGAGGTTTAGTTGTGTTGGGATGAAATTATATGAGGTTTAGTTGAAGTTCAAATTGAACAACAATGGAGAAGATGAAGTTATAGTAGGGCTGCACCTACTCGATCGATCGATCGACATCTGGTGTCGATCGATTGATGTAGTCGATCGATCGACCAATTCATCGATCGATCGACCTAAGCTGAATTTGGGTACTTTGGTTGGTTGAGTTTCTTTCGATTGCCAACAATGGAGGGGAACTTTAATAGTGATATTATACTTAGGTAGGAATTTGATAAAGACCAGTAGGTGTATAATTAAGGTCCGTTATGGTTATTTAGTGTATACTAGGGATATGGATCAACAAGGATAAACCGATTGAGTTGTGTGTCGAGAATTTAGGATTTCAGTTACGGGAAGAGTAAACGTCAATCCAAGATACATACTAGTTTTTTAAAAGTAGTTTAACCACTGAAATAAAAGTAAGGGGTAACTAGGGCCCTTATAGTTATGTGAATGCTCAATTGATTATGAAAGTGCGATAAATGGTCAAATAATAAGTACGACAAGTACGAGAGAGCAAGATATTACGTACTCATGAATAGTGGAGTTGTGTGTATACCTACTGAATTACGTATAGGTGGAGTGAAAACCTATGATGTACTTTCATGTGATTTGATTGATACGTCCAATGAGACATTCCGAACCACGTTCGATGAGACATTCCGAACCAAGTTCGATGGGACATTCCGAACTCATAAATCCTTTTTGTGAAATATAAGGAAATTATAGTGAAGTATGAACTGATAGTATATATTATGTGTGAAATATATACCTTATGATTATTCTACTTGGATAGATGGTAGACAGACAGATGTGATATATAGATATAAATAAAAAAACATAATCTAAGTAGAGAGACTTAATTAAAATATTAAAGATAGATTATGAATATCTAGGAAAGTAAATTAAGTAGTGGGGGGTACCTCGATTAGTAATTCCGACCCTAACGAGTAGACCCAAGTAAGCCCGGCCCAAATTCTAGAGGCCTCATGCTATAACTGATTTAGTTGTGACCGATTCAATCCCTAAAATCTCTCAAAGAGATATTTCTGGGATCATGGGCTAACGTGAAGGAGTCCCACTCCCCCCCTCTCTGAAAATAAGTTATATAAATTAAACCCTCCGTCCGGGGCAAAGCGCATGCAGTTGTAAACACTCCCCTAGAGTAAACATAAATAAAATACAGAGAGCACCATCGTGGACGTAGGCCTTCTTGCCAAACCACGTATATCCTATGTTGTGTGTGATTGTAGTCATTTCGAGTTCTTTATCTATTCTGGTGATTACTTTTGTTTAGTATTTTGTGTTGAGTTTAATTGTCACCACAAGTAGTGAGATTTAATTAGGAAGATGTTAATATAACATATGTGAAATGTTACATGGTAAATAATAAACATATGAGGGATGCTACTAAAATGGATGTATTGTATGGGCAGATGGGAACTTAAGCATGTAGATGAGTTCAGTGGGATACTTTAGTCTATTTAGCTTGGATAGTATACCTAGGTGGGATAAGTATAGAACGTTAGGCATGAATTATACATGAGGAGTGAGGATAACTCAAGACAGTGTACGTGATCCTAACATGTGTAATCAATAATTGATCTTTATTGCGATAGATTACTTGCTAAATATTTTCAAAACGTTTATTGTATTAACTCTTGCTATGAAAATATTTTTAAAAACCTTTTAGGTGTCTAGCCACAGGGACGTCAAGCGTGACTTCCTTCCAGGAACTCGGAGCTGTAGCACTGTGGATGCTGAGAGGACTTGTTTTGATTAGACAATTTCCTCATTCAGATCTAGTGTAGGATATTATTTCAATATTTCATGTATGGATATGTTGTCCAATGGAAATTTTCAGTTATTTGGATTTGTTATCATTATACAGTATTGGTTTTGGATTTTGGCCGACGGTTAATTCGGCAAACCTTTATTTCATTTATATATTGTGATGGTTGGATTCTATTATATTGTGAATGGTTAAATAAATTCAGTATGGTTACTCCATTTCTTATTAAAGAAAGTTAAAATTTGGCACTGGTATAATTACAAATTGAGAGGGAAGATTGGAGGAGAAAGCAACCCAACACGTTCATTAAATTCAAAATTAGATCACACTCTTTAAGGCAAGTGTTTATTGCAAACTAAATTGATGATATAATACCCATGCGTAGGGTTGAATGGAAATTGAATTTTTGTTTTGAAAAATCTTAGAGAAAAAGAATGATTTGAATGCATGTGTGGGATAGGTTGCATGTAGATACATTACGATCTGTAGAAGGCTTGAAATTAGATGAAATTACGATTGCTAATACAAAATTTAATCTGGATTTGTGAGTATTAAATAAGAAGAAAAGAAATATAATGGTTGTTGTTGATATTTCATTTTATGATGAATTTTTGGTGAATTCTATAGGATTTAATGATGTATTCTATGTTATAAATAGTCCTCATACATATAAATGAGGTCTAGTTCTATTGGGAGATCATTCTATGAGGTTTAATGGAAGTTTAGATTGAACAATAATTGAGAAGATGAATTTGCAATAGGGTTGCACCTATTTGATCGATCGATCGACGTCTAGTGTCGATCGATCGACCAATTCATCGATCGATCGACCTAAGCTGAATTTGGGTCCTTTGGTTGGTTGAGTATCTTTCGATTGCCAACAATGGAGGGGAACCTTAGAAGTGATATTATACCCAAGTCAGAATTTTACGAAGACTAGTAGGTGTAGAATTAAGGTCCGTTATGGTTATTAAGTGTAAGACTAGGGATATGGATCAACATGGATAAACCGATCGAGTCGTGTGATGGGGATTTAGGATTTGAGTTAAGAAAAGAGTAAACGTCAATCCAAGATACATACCCATAGGTTAAAAGTAGTTTAACCACTGAAATAAATGAAAGAGGTAACTAGGCCCCTTAGAGTTGTGTAAATGCTCAATTAGTTATGAAAGTTTGATAAATCGTAAAATAATAAGTACGGTAAGTACAAAAGAGAAAGATATTAAGTACTCAATATGAATAGTGGAGTTGTGTGTATACCTACTGAATTACGTATAGGTGGAGTGAATACCTACGATGTACTGGCATGTTATTTGATTGATATGTTCGATGAGACATTTCGAACCACGTTCGATGAGACATTCTGAACCAAGTTCGATTATACATTTCGAACCAAGTTCAAGGGGACATTCTGAACTCATAAATCCTTATAGTGAAATATAAGGACATTATAGTGAAGTATGCACTTATGGTATATATTGTGTGTGAAATATAGTCCTTATGATTATTCTACTTTGAGAGATAGTAGACTGGAAGATGTGATCCAAAACGTAAATTAAGTAGAGAGACTTAATTAATAGATCAAAGATAGATTGTGAATATCTAGGAAAGTAAATTAACTAAAGAGACTTAATTCGAAAGATGTTAATATAATATATGTGAAATGTTACATTGTAAATAATTAACATATGAGGGATGTTAATAAAATGGATGTACCATATGGGCAGTACGGGAACTTAGGTGTGTAGATAAGTTCAGTGGGATACTTTAGTTTAGTTAGCTTGGGTAGTATAGCTCGGTGTGCTAAATATAGAACGTTAGGCGTGAACTATATACGAGGGGTGAGGAAAACTCAAGAGAGTGCACGTGATCCTAACATGTGTAATCAATAACTAATCTTTATTGCAATAAATTACTTGCTAAATATTTTCAAAACATTTTGAGTACTAACTCTTGCTATAAAAAATTTCTGAAAAACCCTTTAGGTGTCAAGCTACAGGGACACCAAGCGTGACTTCCTTCTAGTGACTCGAAGCTGTAGCACTGTGGATGCTGATAGGATTTGTTTTAATTAGACGATTTCCTCATTTTGATCTAGTGTAGGATTCTATTTCTATATTTCATGTATGGACATGTTGTCCAATGACAGTTTTCAGTTATTTGGATTTTTTTATCATTATAGAGTATTGGTTTTCGATTTTGGCTGACAGTTAATTTGGAAAGCCTTTATGTCATTTATATATTATGATGGTTGGATTCTATTATATTGTGAATGGTTAATTGAGTTCAGTATGGTGACTTCATTTGTTATTAAAGAAATATAAAATTTTGCATCGATCTAATTTCACTTGGGTGGTTAGTAATTTAAAATTTTTTCGACAATGATGCTAAGAATGAACCACATGAGAAACCTATTTTAATTTAATAAATGCCTAATTAACCGATGTTTAATTAGATGGGGTGTCACAAATGGTATCAGAGCATCGGGTTATAGTTTCCATATGATTTGTATGGCTTAATACAGATTCAACGCATCGTCATTTTGTTATAGAACCCTATTGTTAGGACTGTTGCTCTAGGTTTACGTGCGTATGATATTGTTATTCTGTTATTAGAATTTTGTATAAACTATGTACTTATACGAATTTAGATTTTATTTGAGTATGCCACCGAGGAGAGAGCGAGTCGAAAGGGCAACATCCAGATAGGAGGCTAGGGAGGACCCTTAGGACCAGCAGGGACCCCCACCCCCACCGCCACCAGAGATAATTTTTGCTACTCAGGTGGCGGTGATAGTGTCATAGGCTGTTGAGACAGCTATAAGGGCCATGGCAACCCACTTCCCTTACCCTCAGGCACATCATCTCGGAGCACCATCTATTCTGACCCAGCCAAGGCAACCCACTTGACACAGCATCCGAGAGACCTTCCAGAAGGACCATTCGCCCGAGTTTCAGGGAAGTACGAATGTAGTGACGACGTGCCAATGGATAAAGAAAATTCAGCTCCCCCTGTGCATGATATATTGCAATGAGGTTTAGAAGCAGATGTTGTCCACCTTCGGGTTAGCAGGAGCAACCCTTCAGTGGTGGGAATCAGTGAGCATTGCTGACGAGAGATACTCGATGACCATTTCAGAGTTCTGGATGCAGTTTGATCACAAGTATTTCCCACCTACTATTGAGTCAGAGATGAGGAGGAGATTCCGAGAGGTATATCGGGGTGATCGATCAGTTGCTAACTATGAGGAGGAGTTTACCCGCCTAGATGATTTTATGCCAGACGAGGTGAGCAACGAGGAGAGGAAGAAGTCTAAGTTCATGAATAGGTTAACATAGAAGATCAGGCAACACTTGATTGGGAATTCTGCATTGTGAACTTACACTGATGTTGTCAATGCCTCACTGGTACACAGCCAGGAATATTGCTTCCATGCTAAGGGGAGTAAGAGAGGAGGAAAGGCTAGCTATCTGGGCATTACATGTGGTAGTGGGGCACCACCCCAGTAGTGACAGTTAGTGAGTCAGCAGGGGCAGAGCTCGTGACAGGGGAACTCCACCAAGAAATTCAGACATGGTGGGTTCAGATCTACATGCACGGCTAATAGGTTCCTTAATAGTAGAAGTTTCCTCAAGGCCGTCAGGGTCAGGGAAACCAAAGGGAAGCCAGTAGGGCCAAGGCCATTAGGGCCAGCATCAGGGACAACATGGTTAGGGATGGAAGATACCTTTTCCAGGGCAGTGCTTTTTATGCATCCAGCAGGGTCACAGACAAAGACATTTACGGCAGTGAGATGGGCTTCAGAGGTAGGGTGCCCACCAGGAACAGCAGGCTCTTTTAGCTCCAGCGCTTACACCGGCCCCACAGTAGTAGTAGTAGGGTCAGACACATTATGGACATGTGTACAACGTCCAAGATGTAGCCGTACCTCCACCACCTCTAGCACCGCCTGCAGTTGAGGATACGTTTCCTATTCACGAGATCGAGGGTAGGATTTTGTTTGATAATGGGTCATCCCATTCATTTATTGAGACTAGATTTACACATGTCATTGGGTCATTAGAGACAACCGACAGTCTTCTTATGTGTGTCTAGTCACCTATGGGCAGTGGATCTTTTGCGCATTCAATTTGTAGAGGTGTTGGTATATTGATTAGGAGACTGAGTCTAGCAGCAGACCTCCTAGTGTTAGGCATGGAGGGATATAACGTGATTTTAAGTATGGAATGGTTAAGAGTATACAAAGCGATCGTAGATTTATATGAGAGGATGATTGTGTTTTCTAATTCGGGATAAACGATGTTCCTTATGGTGATGCCTCTTCTCGAGGGAGGATCGTGCACTCATTTATATTACATCAAGGAGGAGACCTCGCAGGAGGTGGTTGTTCCCTTAGATTTGATTCCTGTAGTGAGGGATTTTGAGGATGTGTTATAGGAGATACCAGGGTTGCCATCGAGACGGGAAATTAAGTTTGTCATCCACTTAGCATCGGGGACAAGACCAATTTCCAGAGAACCTTATCGCATGGATCATTTAGATAGGCCAGAGCCGAGAGAGAAGATTCAGTAGCTGTTGGGTCAGGGTTTCATTTGGTGGAGTACTTCACCTTGAGATGCTCTGGTCTTATTTGTGAAGAAAATGGATGGTTCACTTTGCAAGTGCGTGGATTATAGAGAGATGAACAAGGTGATGATATGGAACAAGTATCCGTTACCTAGGATTGAAAACTTATTTGATTAGTTGAGAGGGGTTGTGTATGTCTCCAAGATCAAGTTGAGGTTAAGATATCACTAGTTATGTATTCGAGAGGAGGATGTTTCTAAGATCATTTTCCTATCAATGTATGGATCCTACGAGTTTAGGGTGATGCCATTCGGGCTCACCAATGCACCTGCAGTGTTCATGGACCTGAAGAACATAGTATTACAGGAGTTTCTGGATCAGTTTGTGATAGTATTCATCGATGATATCCTAATTAACTCATGGACGTAGGAGGTGCATTCCAAGCATTTACAGATGGTTCTGTAGATGTTATTGGACCATCAGTTGTACGCCAAATTTAGTAAGTGTGGATTTTTTCTTTGAGATGTACAGTTTCTTGACCATATTGTGTCCGATAGGGGCATAACTGTTGATCTGAGTAAGGTATTTACGATGAGGGAGTAGGGGCAGCCTACGACACCGACTAAGATTTGTAGCTTCTTGGAGTTGGCCGGATATTACCTTCACTTCATCAAGGAGTTTTAAAAAATTATTGGGCCTTTGATGAATTTGACTCGTAAAGGAGTACCATTTGTGTGGAGCGACCAATGTCAGTTGGCTTTTGATGAGCTGAAGGATAGATTGACATCAACACCTATACTTGCATTGTATAGGAGTGGGGTGGAGTATCGGGTCTACACGGATGCATCCTTACAGGGGCTTAGGGTGTGTTACAGCAGGAGGAGAGGGCGATAGATTATGCATCTCGAAAGCCAAATCCCCATGAAAATAATTACCCCACCCACGACTTAGAGTTAGTAGTGGTCATTTTTGTATTGAGGATATGGAGACACTACCTGTTGGGGGAGCGGTTCACATTATTCACAGATCATAAGTCACTTCAATATCTCTTCACACAGAAGGATCTGAACTTGAGGTAGAGGCGGTGGCTAGAATCCATGAAGGAATACCAGTTTGATATACAATATCATCATGGTAAGGCTAATATGGTGGCTGACACGTTGAGATGATGACCTACAGGGGATTTAGAAAAGGTGTGGAAGGCGAAGTGGAGGGAGCTTCAATAGGAGGATGAGATTGCCAGGGCTTACATGGCAGTAATGACTATCACTCCCGAGATTGTTATGTGGGTATTGAAGGCTCAAGAAGGAGGCCAATGTTAGGACAGGGTATGAAAGTTATTAGCTGAGGGTGCAAAGTCCTACTCAGTCAGATCAAAGGGAGGCATGCGCTTTAATGGGATATTGTTAGTGCTTGAGGATGAGGATTTGAGACAGGTAGTGATAATCGAGTCTCACGGTTCTAGATTTATGGCACATTCCAGTGGGGATAAGATGTACCAGGATATGAGGAGACAATACTAGTGGGATGGCATGAAGAGAGACATAGAAGAGCTTGTCTCAAAGTTGATTACTTGTCAACTGGTAAAAGTTGACCATCAAAGACCTTCGAGGATGTTATAGCCACTTGAGATTCTCGTGTGAAAGTGGGATAGCATCTTAATGGATTTTATTATCGGGCTACCTATTTCAGAACGGGTTCAACATTATATATGGGTAATAGTGGATAGATTCACCAAAGTGGCTCACTTCTTCCTAATTCGCACTAACTATGATACAATGCAGTACGGACAGCTATTCATCTCGAAGATTGTTAAGCTGTATGGGGTTTTGATTAATATTATGTCAGATAGAGACAGTTTTTGTGTTGCATTTCTGGAAAAGCTTTCAGAAGGCCATGGGTACAGACTTACGGTTGAGTATGGCATGCCACCCACAGATAGACAAACAGACTGAGAGGGTGAATCTGATGCTGGAGGATATGCTGAGGATGTGCATCCTAGATTTTTGGGGAGGGTGGGAGAGATACCTTCCATTGGTAGAGTTTGCGTATAACAAATCTTACTAATTTACTATCAGTATGGTACTGTTCGAAGCATTATATGGGAGGCATTGTCATTCTCTCGCATGCTGGATGAAGGTGGGGCTTAACGAGGTGTTAGGGCGCGAGATGATCCAGGAGACTACTGCCAAGATTGATTTGATTCGAGGACATATTCAGATAACTCAGGACATGCAGTAGAGTTATGCCGACACCGACAGGAGACGTGTGGAGTTAGAGGTTGGCTACTAGGTGTTAGTTCGAGTATCTCCTATGAACGGGATTATGATATTTTTCAAGAAAGGAAAGTTTGCATCGAGATATTTAGGTCCGTTTCGTATTATAGAGAGGGTGGGACTGGTAGCATACAGACTGGGACATCCAGAGCATCTTTAGTGGACACACGATGTGTTCCATGTGTCATCACTGAAGAAATATAGGAGGACCGAGAGGGCTCTCTAGCACGTTCCACTTGAGGATATTGAGTTACAGCCAGACGTGTTATTTTAGATCATGGTGAGCATAAACTTCGGTCTAAGGTGGTGCCACTAGTGCGAGTTCAGTGGGGAATTAGTCGACATGGGAGCGGGAGGATGACATGCAAGAGCAGTGTTTAAAATTGTTCACCGCATGTATGTCCTAATTTCAGGGACAAAATTCCTTTGCAAGGGAGAAATATGTTATACACTGTATTTTCTACGTATTTATAATTAAATTAATTCAAAAATTAATTAAAAAATACGTTTTATTTAAATTACGCAAGGAAAGTAATTTAGGATGATTATTAATTATTAATCGATAGATAGATACTGATTAATATTATGATAAAATATTTACTAATTGTGAATAGTAAATAATTGATGATTATTGTTGTACAGCATAGTGAGTGATATGTGCGTATTTAATGTTATCTCAACTAGGAGTCGCGTGTAGACTAATTTGAGGTCGAGATAGGAAATATATTTTAAATTACTTGGATGATAATTTAGAGGTCACAATTGATTTTGAATGGGTCGAAATAGTCGAAAAAGTGTACCCGGGGATATAGTTTGGGTCTCGGGTCAATTTTAAACCAAATTGGCACCTATGAGGGCATTTTGGTCATTTAGCAATTAGAGGTTACGAGATACGAAATTTGCAACTTCATATCAGATGTTAAAGGGCTTAATCTACAGTTAAGAACACACAAAAATCATAAAGACCAATTGAGAGAAAAGAGAGAGAAATTCTCAAGGCTTAAGGAGGATTTGCTGAAGGATTTGAAGGATTCTTGCACCACAATCAAATTAATAGGGAAGATTGGAGGAGAAAACAACCCAACACCTTCATCAAATTCGAAATCAGATCACCATCTTTAAGGCAAGAGTTTATTTCAAATTAAATTGATGTTATAATACTCATGCGTAGGGTTAAATGGAAATTGAATTTTTATTTTGAAAATTCTTGGAGAAAAAAATGATATGAATGCATGTGTGGGATAGGTTGCATGTAAATGTAATACGATATGTAGAAGCCTTGAAATTAGATGAAATTATGATTGCTAATACAAAATTTAATATGGATTTATGAGGATTAAACAAGAAGAAAAGAAATATATCGATTGTTGATATTTTGGTTTGTGAAGAATTTTGGGTGAAGTCTATAGGATTTAATGATGTATTCTATGTTATAAATTTTCCCCATACATGTAAATGAGGTCTAATTATGTTGGGAGATAATTATATGAGGTTTAATGGAAGTTCGGATTGAACAACAATGGAGAAGACAGAGTTGCAGTAGGGCTGCACCGGTTCGATCGATCGATCGATGTCTGGTATCGATTGATCGAGCAAATCATCGATTGCTCGACCTAAGCTGAATTTGGGTCCTTTGGTTGGTTGAGTTTCCTTAGATTGCCAACAATGGAGGGGAACCTTAGATGTGATATTATACCTAGGAAGAAATTTGATAAAGACTTGTAGGTGTATAATTAAGGTCCGTTATGGTTATTGAGTGTAAGACAAGGGATATGGATCAACAGGGATAAACTGATCGAGTCGTGTGTCAGGAAGTTAGGATTTGAGTTACGAAAAGAGTAAACGTCAAATCAAGATACATACCACTAGGTTAAAAGTAGTTTAACCACTGAAATAAAAGAAAGGGGTAACTAGGGCCCTTAGAGTTTTATAAATGCTCAATTAATTATTAAAGTGCGATAAATCGTATAATAGTAAATACTGTAAGTATGATAGAGAAAGATATTACATAATCAATATGAATAGTGGGGTTATGTGTATACCTACTAAATTACGTATAGGTGGAGTGAATACCTATAATGTACTTGCATGTGATTTGATTGATATGTTCGGTGAGATATTCCGAACCATGTTCAATGAGACATTCCGAACCAAGTTCGAGGGGACATTCCAAACTAATAAATCCTTATTGTGAAATACAAGGACATTATAGTGAAGTATGAACTTATAGTATATATATTGTGTGAAATGTATACCTTATGATTATTCTACTTTGAGAGATAGTAGACTCGCAGATGTGATATTTAGATATATATCCAAAACGTAAATTAAGTAGAGAGAATTCATTAGCAGATTAAAGATAGATTGTGAATATCTAGGAAAGTAAATTAAGTAGTGAGACTTAATTAGGAAGTTGTTAATATAACATATCTGAAATGTTACGTGGTAAATAATTAACATATGAGGGATGTTAATAAAATGGATGTACGGTATGGGTGGTACGAAAACTTAGGCATGTAGATAATTTCAGTTGGATACTTTAGTCTAGTTATCTTGGGTAGTATAGCTAGGTGGGATAAGTATAGAATGTTAGTCGTGCACTATCAATGAGGGGTGAGGAAAACTCAAGATAGTGTACGTGATCCTAAAATGTGTAATCAATAACTGATCTTTATTGCAACAAATTACCTACTAAATCTTTTCAAAACATTTATTGTACTAACTCTTGCTATGAAAATATTTTTTAATACCTTTTAGGTGTCCAGCCACAGGGACGCCAAGCATGACTTCCTTCCCGGGACTCGGAGCTGTAGGACTGTTGATGCTAATAGGACTTGTTTTGATTAGACGATTACCTCATTAATATCTAGTGTAGTATTCCATTTCTATATTTCATGTATGGACATGTTCTCCAATGACAGTTTTCAATTATTTGGATTTGTTATCATTATAGAGTATTGGTTTTGGATTTTGGCCAAAGGTTAATTTGGCAAGACTTTATTTCATTTATATGTTGTGATGGTTGGATTCTATTATATTGTAAATGGTTAATTAAGTTCAGTATGGTTACTTCATTTGTTATTAGAGAAAGATAAAAATTTTCACCGGTATAATTTTACTTAGGTGGTTAGTAATTTAAAAACTTTTCGATGGTGATGCTAAGAATGAACCATATGTGAAACATGTTTTAATTTAATAAAGGCCTGATCAACAAATGTGTAATTAGATAGGGTGTCACATTTCTCTACAACTCATGAACATCTGACTTTAGGCTATTAATATTATTAGTAAGCTGAGCAAATACGTTAATTAAATTATTGAGAGCATTGGCATAACGATTAAGGTTCTAAAGGATATTAGAACACTATCTATCTCCTGAAGTGGAGGGAGTGAGGCAAGGCTAGGGATAAGTGAGTCCACACTTGAGAGGGATAAGGTAATTTTATTTTTTATGAAAAATAATGCTTTTGGTATTTTTGAGAGAAAAAGAGAAAAGGGAGCAAAAAGCCCTCATTGTAGTTGTTATTATCTGGTTCCATTTGTATTATGTTTCGTCTAGGGTGCAAGTGAGATGTTGGACATGAACCGAGTTTGGGAAAAAATAGGGTGCATAATATAAGACACAATTCAACTTGTTTTCAGACTCACGGACGGGGTCTTGTTTTAAAATTGGGCAAAAAGAGCACAAAATTGTGTGGTAAGACAACTCAAAATTTGTACAAAAATTTCATTAGAATCGACAATATAAATAGGAGTGTCCTATGACAGATATCCATATGACGGTTATGCATGGGAGGTTAGTGTAAGGGTTCTCCCATTTGGCATGACTTCCATGATATATCTCTTGCTTATTAGGGAAATCATTCATCAATGCGTGCGAATAAGATATTTGATATACCCGAGTGTATGTGAATTGCCTCACAATATACCCCTTACTGATGGTTACTGTGAGATTGAATTCGATATAGTCGACGTATGTGAATTAGTTCCTGCTATACACCTCCCATAGTGAGTTAGGTCAAACGACATAAAACGGGGTAGACATTTGATTTACATCGAGGGTACTTGGCCAATGGAAAGTAGGAGCTTATTGCTTAGGTTAACCGCACCCTACAACCATCATAAAGTGACTCCCCATTATGGGACAAACATCGGGTCATTACTCAATGCTCGTGTGATGTAGTGTGCAAATGCAAAATTCCTGTTAGAATCTTTATGCCAAGTGATATTATATGCTAAGAAGGGTATGTAAAACTACTAAGAATAGAGTAAAAGGGGAAATATATACAAGTGGCATGTGATAAAAGAGCTAGCTATAATAGTGAGTTAAATCATTTGAATATGTATAAGTGACATGAAGCACGTGAGTATATATATAAGTGGAGTAAGATATGGAGATATGTACAAGTAGTGTGAAACATGTGATGTGTACAAGTTACATTTAGCATGTGATAGAAAAATATTGGATAAGAGTATGGAAATATATACAAGTGAAATAAAACATGGAAATATGTACGAGTGATATGAAACGTGGTATATACACAAGTGAAATGTATCATGGAAACATGGATAAGTGGAGTTAAACACGCAAAATATGTACACAAATTATGAAGCATGAAACATAAGTGAGAATTGAATGGATATATAAGCATGGATATATGGATGTGACATGAAGCATAAATATATGTACGGGTGATATAAAATATGGATAAAGCATGGGCATATGTGAAACTGGAGTAAATGATGAATATATACAAGAAAGACAGATCACATGAGAGAAAAATTGGGATGAACATTTATAATAATGCCTATATACATGAGATGGAGAGAAAGTACACATGGATGGTATAATAAGAGCATAGCATATGTAACATGTGATCATAAGAGAAAAATTAATATATAAGTGACAATATATATACACATGTAGAGAATGATGTAGAAAAAAGAAAACAAAACCCTTGTAAAAAGAGTTTATTCCTCTAAAGGTGTCCCCAGTGGAATTGCCACTCTAGCTGTCCCAGACCCTGGCCGATACACCTTGCATGGGGAAATTTAATAGCAAGATAAAGTTATGGGAGTATAAAACAATCGACATTAACGTGAGGTGTGTAAATATGTAGAGATCATATTCTCCACTCCTTTTACTCAAAAAAGACAAAATAAGTAGCCATATCCAAAGCGATAACATAAAAAGTCTACTATTGCCTACAAAAACAAATAAGATATAGGATCGGATACTATGTTGCGAAATGGGAATGTGTTAGGCAACCATTTATCCCTATCAGTCTCTCATAGGCAATAGAATATTCTCCTTCTTTTAGAATGCATGAAACGTATATAATGTGAATGGTAGAACCCAGATTAAGGTAACATGGTTCGATTTGAGAACAAACTCCTTTTCACTTTCTAGCTTCCATGAACGGTAGGACCCATGTTTCAGAAAGGGAGTCCAAATCAATATACCTTTAACTAATTGGAGAAAGCTTCCACTTTATCTATCTCGTTTGGGAATTCCTTGATCAAAGCAGTACTGAAGAAGATTAAATTTTCTCTTAATGTCGATTCCTTTTACCCTAGATCAATAAAGAAGGGAGAATTTAGTTTATTCTTTCAGAGAACTGGAAGTAGTAACATTCTCGGTTTGATCCTTTATATTGCACTAAAGCGTCCTTACAGCTAATTGGTCATTCTATCAAGAAAATTTGATCAATTTTCTACATCAATTTAAAAAAAAAATTTTAAAAGCGGAACACCTACATTAAAAAAATAAAGAAAATTCTTTAGGCAGATGAATTCGAGGATTTGAATTTGAAATCAGGAAGGACGAATCACATAGGCGGTGAATCGAGTTGAAAGTGAAAGTCGCTAAAAACTGGTGAAATCTTAATCTTGTTAGATTAGAGTTATACTCTTAGTACTATAGTTGTCTTAGAGACTTCTTATTGTTCGACTCCTCTCCTTAGTCAATAAGATCGAGCAATTCAAAGAAAGAGAGATTTTGAAATTATGACATCGGGTTTTGGAGACCCTCATTCGATCGAAATATCTTTAGGGGAGTATCCATCTTCTCCATCAAAATAAAGAAGGAAATGAAGCTGACTAAGTCCTTCACTAAGACAAGACTCCAATTTTCATCCATTTGATGCATTCCTGCTAGCAGACTTCCATGTACTAAAATCTAGGAAAAAGCCATGTATATTAGTTAAAAAAGGGACTTGCATGGGTTCAATGTCTCTTTGTTTGGTAATATGGTGATGATGTGTTGGAACTTCACTAAATCTGCTTACTGTCATTGAATGAGTGAATCGACATGACAATCTGGTAGTTCTTGTAAGCCAAACAACTGTCGAAGAGAGTAGGAGAGAGATAAAAGAGTGATCCTCTTATTTATTGCTTTATTTATTCCTCTTTATCCTTTTTTTTCTAAGTATGCTTCCTAGATACACCCGAGTCAGTCCGATAAGCCTGATAATAAAGGGGTAAAGCCTTGACCCATGAAAGAATACTATAGTTGGGATCTCTAAGAAGGATTTTCAGTCATCTGTCCTTTTTCTTTTCTTAGTGAGTGAATAACAAAAGTCAAGTCAAAAGTTCTAGAAGTGTTGTTGTGGGGAATGTTTGGAATGATTCCTTAGATTGAGAGGAAAGCGAAAGAGACTATGAATGTAGTCCAGTCAATGTCTCAAATAAATTCCAGTTTGGTTAATGAGACTATTGATAGGAGACTACCTAGCATGGTTCAAAGAGCATTTGTTGGGAAGTTTAAGGTAAGTCCTAAAGTTAAGGCTTTATCTGTCTGCTTAAAAATGCTAGAGTGCTACTTTTGATCTGATTTCATTCCATCAGGGTACCATTCCTTTATGAGAAAAGTTTGCTCGATCCATTTAAGCCCCTATCACAAATAGGACATATGCAGTCAGGCACTAACGTGGATAGATATAAGATAAAATCTTAACTTTGGCTTACATTACGGTGGAAGATGGGAATAAGTAGGAAGTATGCCCTTGTTAATCACTTGTGAAGTCAAATTAACTTGATCATGTTTACTTCAAGTTTACTCTAAACACCTGTCATGTAATGTAACGAGACTAATAAGGGGTCAATTGAATTTATGAATGGCTCAGAAGTGGCTGGTATCCACTCGATAGTCAAGATTAACTGGTTCATTAATAGTTCACAGGAAAAGTAGAATGATTATTGGAAATACCCATGGTTGAATAATGAGGAAATTAATAATGTCCAATTAGGCAGAACTGTTGAAGTTAGTTGTGCAAAATTTGTTTATTTACATAAGCTGCGTGATTGGTGGCTTCATCCGAATCAGGAAAAATATCCAGCTGTAGTCCCAGTAATGTAATATGGCCTAAGCTTTCGAAAGTCATACCTGATAATCTTTTCCTAGCTCGTGGATCTACATATTGAAAAACTCTTGCAATAATCGATTATGAGGGATACCATACACTCGAGCATTTGATCATCATTTTTGAAGAGAAGTGTGACTCATAAACCTATAATATAAAGCGAATAGAATTATAACAATAAAGAAAACATGATCATAGTTATTAATTACCATTCCTTTGATATAAAGACAATTTCCCAAAAGTGCTTTATCGCTCCTCTGTGGAAAAGGTGGATGTTCTGTGGTGTGGAATGCTTAATCCTTTAGTCAATGAGACTTACGTAAGTTGACATATCTCCATGTATATGTTTTTGCAGTTGAACAAGACCACTAAAGATAGCCACTAGTATAATCTCCGACTATTTATTCTCGGGTTTATAGTATTGAATACAAAATATATATGTGTACACAGAGAGGAGTATCGAAGAAAGGTGTTTCTAGAATTTTAAAGTGAGAACTCCTTTCTTTATGTTTATTTGGTGTACCTACTTGAGCCTGATGAAAGGGCCAAATCATACTCAAAATAAGAGTTTAATCCTAGCTCAGAAAGAATGCTAGCTATATGATTAACACTTATCTTCCTTTTCTCGATGGGTTATGTGTGAGGTTTGTGGTGCGCCCGCCAAGTGATCGAGTTTAGTCTGAATTTATTGTCCCGAGGACACATAACTCCATTTTGGCGTATCCCTTCATCGACTCTATTTCCTAGAGTGAGAATGCAAAAGTATAACTCCAATAATTATAATTATATTTAAAAACACATATAAGTAATTCATACATAACTAACAAATCTTTCCTCTATAGCGCTAAGCCACTACATCGGGGATTCCATAAAGTTAATATGCTTCAGAATATAGGAACTGAGGGCCGTCCATCTTTCATTTGCGATTGACATTCTAGAAAAGTTTGTCAGTCAGATATATCAGGCAATCTTGGCGATGTAGAGTGACCTTTCGGTGGTGCAAAGGATTGACTATAATGCTTTACGTGTCTAAGATAATTACTAATATTTTGTAGGCAAGAGGAGGTAGAAATAAGTAAGACAAGACTAGGCTTTGAATCTGGAATGAGAAGAGGAAGTCGAGGCATGTGTATGATACTTCAGAGCTATGAAAATAGCTTGAAAATGACACACACTAAGAAAATAAAGCATATAAATACTATGATAAAAAGGAATATAAATTGATAAACCAAGGATCCTATTTAAATATAATATGATAAAGGTCTCATTAAGGACAAGAGGTCAAACACTAATCAACTCCAATACATACTTGACACAAGAGTAGACAACTCCTAACTGAGTACTGGAAAGCTGTGCACATGAAAAAGTTACTCTAAAGAATAAATCTCATATAAAGACAACTAAACTCATTAATCATAAACAACAAATAATCCAAAATCTAACAAAACATCTGACATAAAGCCCTAATCTAGAAAGAGAACAAATCAATAAATCGGGGAAGAATAAACTTACCGATAATATGATTGACCACTAGATTGAAGAAAAATAACTCCTAAAAATAGCTTCCAAAGTACTAAATTGGGAGGGAGGCATGGATATTCTAAGGTGAGAGGGTTTTTATAAATAAAAGAGGGAAAAGTTACAAAATCCCGAATTGGGAAACTTTAAAAAAAAATTAGAAACTTCATTTCTATGATAATGACCATCCCTACAGTAAAGCACCGCAAGCTAGAAAATATTGAAGATTAAAAACACATATTTTTAAAATGGACTAAATAATATTCCAATGCTATAAGCAGGCACATTTTATTTCAAACAAAGATCCCCATTATTATGATCAAACAAGCTTTTACAAGATCATACTATGGTTGGTTATGTTAAAAATTATTTACTATCCAAAGGCTTGAGGTCAAATTTAGGCTATAAAATATAGAATGATTCAAAGACATAACTACATGACAGAAAATAGAATAACATGAGCATTAACTCATAAAATGAAGAATGAAGATTAATGTTTGAATTCACTTTTAGAAATTTTAGCTTTATGCAACATAGGGAAAGCCTCATTTTTCCTTAAAAAATATAACATTTTCAACTACCACATTTTTCTTCCTCATATAGGGATTCATGATTAAAAACTTTTGTGTTTCGTATCCTTAATGTTACTCAATTTCTTATAGATAAAACTCTTCGAGACATTGCTTTTAAAGAAAATTTTCATGTGCAGGCTTTCATTCATTCATTACAAAGGGTGAGGAAGACTTACCAAGAAAGGTAGTTCTTACAATTCCAAAGTTGTAGCCCTCACCGTATCATCACTCATGATTTTAAAATATATCTCTTTTCTTTTCAATTACAAATATTATGATAAAAAACTCTCATAAAAATTATTTAAGATGAAAACCTTTTTTGTAAAAAATACATAGTATTTTTAATTTCTGGCCGATATAGAAAATAAATCCCTTTATTATATTTGCGTGGAAATTTCTCAAGTTACATTGTGGTGTAAAGTGCATGAGTTATGATAAATACTCTAAAATGGAAAACTTAATTCACCAAGGAATTTCAAGATATATAATTCTAAGCATGAAGTATAAAAGTGAGAAATAAAACCATTTGTACAATAACTAAGCATGTAGGTTTTAGTTAATCACATGGGATAAAGTTATACCTACAAACATAGTAAACCAATATCATACAAGGAAAACATAATCTTATGGTATAAACAACCCAAAAAAGTCACCCATTTATTAAAAGATAGAATCGATAGCAAGATGCCTATAAAAAATAGTAAACCAAACACTCAAAATCACTTATAAAATAATCCTAATTCTATTAAGTAGAGGCTAATAAGTTCTCTCTAGCACGATCCCTCGAGGTTTCTAACTCGGCTCTATCAATATGTGTCTCTTAATCCAATTAGATTTGATAGTTAAGGATTCATATTTTGATACCTTCTTAGGGGCATCAACCATAGTTGCTTTTACCTTAGGAGCCTTTTAAGGGGCTTTCTTTTTGTACTTTTTCTTCTTCTTCTTCTTCTTCTTCTTCTTCTTCTTCTTCTTCTTCTTCTTCTTCTTCTTCTTCCTCCTATTGACATACCTACCACTCTTAAAATTACCTATAGGTGAAGAGTGATATGGCAAGTATAGGCCCCTGCCACGGAATGACTATGATAGGCATGCGCCGAAGCCTTACTGACACATCCCTACATACACAAGCTGCGGCCTCATATACTACAGGGTGCGGCCCCCTCTCATTCACATGTTACAGGGTGAGGCCCCTACCTTTCAGCATAGCTGGCCGCATCCCCTCTTCATTTACTGCAATAATACATCACATACGTCTCCTACAAATAGACGACCACACCTCGAGATTAAGGGAACCTGATCGGATCCTAATCTGAGTACTTTTCTAATACTGATACCTAGTTCAGAGATCACTATGCTCTCTACACCTCTCGGTCTATCTTGGGGTTTACTCACTGGGGTTACGGTCATCTCTATGACACTCCCAAAATCATCACAGACATGTATTCTCTTCTGTCATCTAAATTGTACGCCTATTACAACATTACAAACCTGTACTACAATACATATAATAAGAGTGGGGAAACGAAGGGTACGTAGCCTCATTTTAATAGCCGAACCACTCTATATATTGTGTTTTCTCTCTCTTTACTAGATTTATATGCTTATCATGTACTTTATACTTGACTTGCTAGTACGAGAACGACAAGTGGACGATTTCTCGTATCATTAATCTGGCGCCATCTGTGGGAAATGAGGTATTTAAATCTTGTTTCTCTATGTTTTGGGTTTTTAAGCACCTTATTTTATTCATGTGGATCCTTTATGTCATTATCTCATGTGTAAATTTTGGTTATCGAACTCGTATATTGTATACACACCCTCAAATGGGTATCGCATTTGCACATATCTGTCCATAGGTCTCCTTTTTATGACTTTTGATCTATTTTTACATACCCCGATGATGTTACCTCACCAAGATAATGCTGAAAAGTGTAAAGGTCAATAGCCTCACAAAGGTGGGTAACTCGGGATGAGATCTATTTGCTTGTTTGCTACTTTATCACCTTGTGATATAGGGTTTCCTACTATGATTATGCCAATATTGTGCACCAAGAGGTTGTTGTGCCTTGGAAAGTCCCTAGTAGGTATGTTCTCCACGTATTTCGTGCAAAAAACCAAGCTTTCGGGTTCCAGGTCGGGGATTGCTCCTTTTTGCCCACGAAGGGATGTGGCCTGTTAGTGTAGCTACCCTCTTTCCACAGCCCTACTAGTGCAACTGGTTTGCAGAAGCTTCAAATCATCAAGTAATAAACTTGCGTGGCTTCAAATTCGACCTTGATGAGTTCCATTCAAAGATAGCGACAGTGTACATATGTGCCTTACTCGTCGCAGCCTCAATAGTAAAATCATGCAGCGATCAAAGCGCTGCATCCCTACTTTATACTTAGTTCATCCTATATTCTATGATTACTCAATTCTGCTAATTTTGTCTCAGATTATATATTTGGTAAAGACTAACAAGGAAGAAAATTTAGGGAGAGTCCAGCCAAAGCACATAAATGAAGAATGAGATTGCTCAGATGTACAATCACCTCAATCACTTGTACAAAAACCATGCTTCACTCCAAACCCAGGTCAACTTTTTGACCCAAAGAGATCTTATGCTAGAGGCCATGGCACCCAGGACTACTATTATCTCCATTACTGCCACAGCCCCAGAAGCTCCAGCCCTAGAGGTAGCCAGCAAGAACCAAAAGAGGAAAATGGAGAAAGTATAGAAAGGCTTTGAGGCCTATACCCCATTGGCCTTCCAGACTGAACACATCTTCAAATTCATAATGGAGGATAAGCTGCTGAAATGGCGAGAGAAGGTGAACGCTCCACCCTACAAAAGGAACCAATCTAGGTGGTGCAAATTCCACTAGGACCACGGCCACCACACTAAGCAATGCTATGCCTTGAATGATGAAATCGAAAGTCTTATAAGGTAGGCAATGCTACAACGGACCCTCAAAGATGCTTAAGGGATGTAGCCTATTCTGACAGGCCACATTCCCCTTTTTTATGCCTATGTTTATGTCTTTTCTATTTTTGTTCTTAGTGAAAACCCTCTTTAAGCAGTTCCATTCTGACTTTTGTAGTTTTTCATCCAAGTCATGAATACGCGAATGAAAGTACATATGAAATTAAACTTACTTTCTATTTCCCTATTTTGATTTCTCGATTTCATTAAATACCAACTTATAAAAGACCTTTTGTCTTAAACAGATTCCGAATGGAGACATCATGTTATATCAGGAATAATTATATTTTAATGGCCCAAATTGCCCGCCATAACGTCAAGGTGAATGATGGCATATGATAATTGAAAATGGAAAAAGAAACTATCAGGAACAGCTGTCCAAATTAACTTACAACGCCATTCATGGTGTAATGGACATACTGTTATATTTTGTAGGCCAACTATCTCTCGATATATTTCTATCAACATCATTAGCCACAGGGGCTTAAAATGCCCGTTACATTAGCCACGAGGGCGACCAATGCCCGTTCTCAGTTGTCGGCATATGTCATTTAGCTGTGGGTGGTTTAATAACATAACCCAGCCTAGGGAGGCTTAAAAGTGTCCCACACATTAGCTTGGGGAAGCTTCATAATACCTAGCCCGCGGGGGGGGGGGGGGGGGGTGATAATAACCCACAGGGACCAAAGACTTAATTATTAAAGGATAATCCTATATTTGAAGGGGCCAAAGATTTAATTATCCATGGATAATCCTATTATAGCCTGGGAAGGCTATATATATATATCCAAACACGGCTTGAGGAAGCTTTATAATACCTAGCCCGGGGGGGTGATAATAACCCGATTATAGCGCTTAAGGATGCTGTGACACTGATATCATGAAGTATGCCAAAGCTACAGAAAGAGGGTGTCCTCAGCCCAGCATACTGTCATCAATTTTTTGGCAAGGGCTTGAAAGGAGTCGCATCCCTATTAATATGGTCGCATCCATAAGAGAGTCCAATTATTCATTCAGATGAGGCAAAAGAGGAAGATGGACCAAAGAATTGCTAAAATAAGGCGGCTAGGTTACAAACCAGCTGCAACATCTGCATTACAATCAAAACTGCGAAAATGATGGAAAAATTGAGGTACGAGAAGTTTAGCTGCAGCCCTAAAGTCATTTTTCTTTGGCACCGAGGCTTGGGGGATTATATCCATATATGGAGGGAAAAAGTTAAAGCCTTCGAGGAAAAATACAAGTTGTGAAAAGTCCGAGGCAAAGTACAACATGCCGTAACCTTTTTGGTGAAACCATTTATATAATGTTGCCGTGGCCTTATGTCCATTGCAGTTACTGAAGAAGTTTTGCAAGCTCATTCAATTGAGTAATCAAATATCAGAGCAAACAATAAAATATTAATAAGAGTAGAACTTAAGACAAGAAAATAGATCAAAGGCCGCAACCTTGGCAAAAGATAGAGAAATGATAGGTTATAATACAGATAAGTTAAAGGCCACAGCCTAAAATAAATTAGAAGTTCTAAAAATTCCGCAGTCGAAGGTATATTACAAAAGAAAAAAGAGGAGATAGATCCCTAAGTTTTAAGACCTAGCATCATCTTCAATATCTCCTTCTTTTCCTTTTGAGGCATTCTCAGTTTCTTCATCATTATCCACAGTCTCTTCCAACAACTTCCTTATTCTCTCCTTTGTCGTAACCCTCATCTCAGCCACGCATGCATTATGTTTTGCATCACCAACACTCCTGGACATAACCTGGTCCTTGGCATCTGTGAAGTTTTTGGCTACCCTATATATTAACTCTTGATACCCGTGAATGTATGCCTTGTTGTTGGTAAGAAGAAGTCTCTTAATTTTTTATAGCCTGCCACGGTAGCTTCTGTGGCATGTTGGAGGGTAACGGAGTGTGAGTCCTCCATGTGCTTGATGGCCTCAGCATGATCAGTATCTTATTGGGTAAATTTTTCTTGGATCTCCTTCAACTGGGACTCAAGGCTAGAGTAAAGTTTAGTAGCCTCCACAGCTTTTTCTTGTTCAATTTCCAAAGAGACTACGACGGTTGTCAATTTTCCCTCTACATCATCCCTAGCCTTAGCGGCAACATCAAGGTCCAACTGAGTTGCCTAGAATGTCGTGGTAGCAGACACTTTTCCAGCCTCAAAAGAAGACTTATTGGCATTCTCCAAGTTTGTCAAATGGACCCACTCCGAAGTTTCCTTTAATTTGTAGAGGCTCTCATACTTCAGCTTCTGAGACACCACAACATTCGTGACTTGCAAAGATAATTAATGTTAGAAGTAAAACATGTACAAAAAGAAAGTACTAAAAAGGTGAATTTGCACTTATCCTTAGCAGGCTGTGGAGAGCATATTCTTCAAGATGCTCATGGTCCTCCTCCACCAGGTAGTCCAGGTCTATGTTGTTAGGAACCCTCCACTTCTTATGAACCGCCCTAGAAGTTGTGTCCTAGGAGGACTAAGGATCTAGTCTTCGCAATTGGGACCACGGACGGCCATATGGGCCAACGCTAGCACGACTTTGGGGAGGTTCTAGGTTGGCGTTAATAGTTATTATTATTAGAGGAGGGGGCAAATTTGTTGAAGTGTTGGTTTTGGAAGTGCCGTGGCCAAGTTGCAGCTCGGAACTAGAAGGCATTAAGCCTGCCGTAGTGAGATGACTGTCGATGTCATCATCAAATTGGCCTTCAGGACTATCTTAAGGTGTAAGCTACTTAACCTGAATTGTGAGCACGACTTTGGTCGCCCACAGTGGGTGCGATAGGACACTTGGACTTGGCCCTTTTTCTCTTCTTTTGCCTAGCTGTGTTATTGAGGGCAGTCGCGTCCTCATCCATTTTGGCCAATTGACGCAATGAATAAGGAATGAAGCAAGAATAAAAATCAAGGAACTGATAATAATTGCTGCAACATTAATAGAGTAAGGGATTAATACCTTTCTCATCCATTACTTTTGGCATAAACTTGTTGGTGAAGTAACCTGCCTAAAAAATTGAAGCTAAAGTCACTAAGGTGCTAAACTTTTTGTCGTTAGCACTTACAGTTGCAGCCCTCTTTATCCTACTCTCCTACCGCTCACTTAGTGGAAAATTTTCAAGAGTTGTATGAAAGTTCTATATTAGTACAAAAGAAAAGGAAAGAATATGGAAAATACAACTGTAAAACATATGACACGACCACAATTCAAAGGGTTGCAGCCTTATTTACCTAGCTTGGAGGGGTGTCCCCACTACCGCAACATCCTGAAGGATTCTCTCTCTCAATCTCATTTGGGTGGATTTACCACCCTTCTTCAGAAATATAAAAATACTTTCCCTTCTAATTTTTTACACTGGTGGGCCTCCCAGTATAAAGGGTTTCATCATTGCTGCGGATGGTAAAGTAATCATACCATGCAAATTTCATAGAGTTTTACTTTGGGAGGTAAAAATAGAAGAACTCTACGGGAGTTTTGTCTCTCCTGAACATATTCTTCCACTAGAACTATCAATGCAAGAATTTCCCTCCAGCCATTGGGGTCTAGTTGGGTTGGGGTTAATTTCATTGCTTGGAAAATTCTCCTAATTAAGACTGGAACACGTATCCGTATCCCATATACAAATGCGTTGAGGGGGAAGCAGACCCCATCATTAACAATATTGGAGCATGGTCTTTGTTTCACGGAGGGCGCCGTACATACCACATTCTCAGGAAACTCAAATGCTTCAGCCACTTGATTAACCCACTCATGAGTCATAATGCTGCGGATATTTAAGACTGCATGAGGTCTCTCAGTTCTGTTTGATGGGCCAACAGGTGCATCCCTGGCCTCTGAAGGCCCATCAGCCGCGTCATCAATGTCCATAGGGTTGGTGCTTAAGTGGCTTTACTCTTCCATTACCTCGATCTTTTTTCTACAAGTGGAATTCGTGGAGTTAAAATCCAAAGTGACGTAATTTGGTCAATGTTTGAGCATGCAAGGCCCATAAGTCTTTAAAGGATGCACAGAAGAGAGTTCGGGAGGAGAAACTCCAAAATGTTTATCCCAAAAATCCTTCAGAAATTCATTAGGATTCTAACTCATATGGATGCAGCAAGATCTGAAAAGTAGAAAATCCATTGTTAGGTGCCACAGCTAGTATGGTAAGATAAGCCTCTTAGAGGTCGTGACAAGAACAACGTAATAACAAGTTTGGCAGCAAAATAGAAGTTTTAACAATTTCAGCTAACTACATCAAGTGTTGGGGTTTCGAGTCCTAGAGATTACAATAACTACGACATCCTTCAATTCAATGGAAAAAGGCCAAGGCGAAACCCTAAAGGTAAAAGGGTATTTATCGTACAAGTATTAACATGAGGCCGCAACCATATAGTACAAGAATGCTACCTGTCGCGACCAAACTTCTAAATAGTTTGACAGCAAAGGTTGCCTAACATAAAGATCGAGGCCCTAGAATTTGAAAGATTTTCTTAAGAAAATCAAGAACATAATGCTGTGTTTTCAATGCTGATACTACTCTAAAGGAAGCAAATGTGATCCTACACGAATATATATCATTGGTCTGTGTTATAACTTGATCCTATAAACTTGGAATTCAAAAACCCTAAGAATCTAAGCCCATCCAACAGTATTTACTTCTCGAATCAACGATAGAACATTAAGGGTTTATTCTGCTAATTAGAAATATATTCTATTCCAAGCAAGCTTCTATTATGATTCAAGCAAATCAAGGGATTTAAGCAAGCCCATTGAGATTATGGAATTAATAGTATGGATTCAAGTGATAATCAGTTTATTTCCATGGTTATTAGAAAGTTATTTTAGATACCTACGAGAGTCCTTTGGAACGCTCCCGGGACCGGGAGTTGACTTTGGGTCAAATGTGGCTCGAAAGCGCATGTCGGTCCATTGGATAGTATATTATCGGACGCAAAATGGATCGTTCGTCCGAATGGTAAGTCAGAATTATGCATGGGGCCGACTGTTGGGAAGTTTAGGAGATTTACTTTGATATTCCAAAGAGTTTCGCTCGGTTCAGAAAGTTGACCTTGGTCAATCGGGGCTCGAAAGCACCCGGTGACCTCTCGGAGTAAAACATATCGTTCGTCCGTAGCGTAGGTAAGAATCGCACGTGGGGTGAATCGTTAGAAAGTGTATTAAGTTCCCTTAGAATCTTCATTCATTCTTATTCGAGTTGAAGAGTTGACTTTGGTCAAACGGAGTCCGGGAGCGCCCGGTGGCCTGTGGATCGATTTTTAAGGGAAAACTGATCGTTCGTCCGAACGATTATGATGTTTTATGCACGAGGTGGACCATTGAAAATGGTTTTAAGTGGGCTTCAAATATTCAAGAGCTTTTTCTCTGACAGTGAAGTTGATTGGAGTCATATGGGGTCGATTTGGGGCCTGGGAACGCCCGATGGGCACTCGAAGTGCGACCTTAGTTTATGGTGGAAGGGGGAAGCATTAGGAGCCTAAGGAGAGACTTAGGGGATCCTAGATAGTGGTGTCTATATAGACCCTCAATGGGTGATCTTGGAACAAGTGATGGATGTCGAATAGACACCACATGGTGGAATGAGGTCAGTTCTGCAGACCTAAGGGATGTGGGTGACCGATTCAGAGGGTCGAGGTCAATTTTGACCAAAAAAGGAGGCGAAGACCAAGGGTTGAGGGCAATCATGACCTAAAAGTGGTGACGACTGAGGATTGAGGTCAATTTTGACCTAACTTAGGTGACAATCCAAGACCGGGGTCAATTCTGACCTAAGAGAGGTGGCGCCCAAGGACCGAGGTAAATTTTAACCTAACTCAGGTGATGATTCGAGACCGAGGTTAATTATAACCTAAAAGAGGTGAAAATCGAGGATCGAGGTCAATTCTGACCTAACTCAGGTGACGATCCAAGATCGAGGTTAATTCTGACCTAAGAGAGGTGATGAGCGAGGACTGTGGTAAATTCTGACCTAACTCAGGTGATAATCCAAGACCGAGGTCAATTCTGACCTAAGAGAGGTTATGACTGAGGATTGTGGTCAATTCTATCCTAACTAAGGTGACGATGTAAGACTGAGGTCCATTCTGACCTAAAAGAGATGACGACCGAGGACCGAGGTCAATTCTGACCTAACTGAGGTGATGATCCAAGATCGAGGTAAATTCTGACCTAAAAAGGGTGACGACCGAGGACTAAGATCAATTTTGACCTAACTCAGGTGATGATCCAAGGTCGGAGTCAATTCTAACCTAAAAGTGGTGACGATCGAGGACTGAGGTCAATTCTGACCTAACTCAGGTGACGATCCAAGATCGAGTTCAATTCTGACCCAAAAGAGGTGAAAACCTAGGACCGAGGTCAATTCTGACCTAATTAAGGTGACAATCCAAGACCGAGGTCAATTCTGGCCGAAAAGAGGTGACAACCGAGGATCGAGGTCAATTCTAACTTAAAAGAGGTGACGACTGAGGACACAGGTCAATTTTGACTTAACTAAGGTGATGATCCAAGATCAAGGTCAATTTTGACCTAAAAGAGGTGATAACTGAGGAATGAGGTCAATTCTGAGCTAACATAGATGACTATCCAGACCGAGGTCACTTCTGACCTAAAAAAGGTGTACATTTTCTTCGAGAAAATTGAGGATTTTACTAGGGATAAAGATTAAATTTTGAATTCCGTTTGGGAATAGTGAATGAGCTGAGGAAAATATGGGTCATCCTTTGGAGATGTTGCTGGGGAGAATGATTCTCTGGAATTCTTGTTGGGGGTGTAAAAAAACATTTTTCATGTTGAGCAAGGTACTAGAGCGGATTTGGCAATTCTAGGAATTTTTCGGGATTTGTTCAGAATTTTATGGTATCTTTTTGGACTTTTTGTATGAAATTTTGAGAGGTATGCCGACCGACATGGGTGTGGGTGTGTCAATCGGCATTGGCACGGACTTTTGGGCTACCTCGAGCAGGTAAAATGCCCAGTGCCGATCAGTGGGTGGAGGAGAGTGGCGATCGGCACGACCCTTAGCCTCATATAAAAAGGGGGCGGGTTCTCCTCATTTTGCATAGATTTATGACTTATTTTCTTCTGTTATAAACCTCTACAAATTTTCCTATCATTAGAAATGGCTGACTTCTCAAGTAGTGCGATCCATATGGCGTGGATCAATACCAATGACTGGGCAAGGTTGGAGTGGAGGTCTAGGGTGACCCTCGCATTGGGTAGAAAAAAGTCCTTCAACTCGTTTGAGCCTGTGGCGAATGATCAGACTCTTCTGTGCGATCCTTCGAATCATCGTTCTTCAAGGGTGGTGAACCCTAGTGGCTATGTAACTCTTACATGGCTCTTAGTATTCTTTTCTTCTTTTCTTGGCGAGATTGATTTATTTCTTGAATCTGACAAAGGTTCTCTTCATTTCTTGATAGTCTGACTTCTCCATGACGACTATTCGTGCCCGTCGTACGACAGGGATCAAGGATGTTTGGATGAGACACCCCGCTCTATTGCAATTCTGTGCGCTCTAGGAGTGAGGTGTTGGGACACTACCCACACATTCCACTTTGGCTTTGAAGAGATGATGGTGACTCCCATTGACGTTTATTAGCTGTTGGGGTGGGATTGTGAGGGTTCCCAGATTAAGGTGGATAGGATGTTGCGGGTGACGGCGGAGGCGGTGACGGAGGCTTTAGGTGACGTGGCTAAGGTGGTTTCTGGGGATTCTCTCTATTTGTCTTCTCTGAAGGAGCTTTTACTGAGTAGGAGGATTGATGAGAATAATGGGCAGCAGGTGCGTCAGATGGCGCGTCTGTTTATCATGCTAGTGCTGGGGGGTTCTTGGTGGCGACGAGTGGCGACGTCGTTCTCTTATGGTATCTGCCATTTCTGAGGATGTTTTCGAACATACTCCTCTATGACTGGGGGAGCCTGACTTTAGCGACCCTGTACTTTTCTTTGGATGCATTCAGCTGATCCTACTGATTGACTTTTAGTAGGTCCACATATCTTCTGGAGGTAGTCTTTATTTTGTGCATTAGCATTTTCCATTCATGCACTTCCTTTTAATTTGAATGTTGATTCTTGTCCTTTGCAGACATGGTTTTACGAGGTGATTGGGTTAAACACCCAAATGATTTCTCTGAAGGATGACTTCGTTGGGGACTTTTGCCAGATGTTTCGATGACGGAGGTCCAACCGACAGTCGAAGAAGAACCTTTCTCTAGAGGTAGTGTATCAAGTCTTGAATGGACTAACGAGTGAGAGGATAAACATTTTTTTGTCCTTGAGACTGTTCTTTTCCTTTGATGCCATTTTATTGATATTGATCCTTCTCTTTCACTGGGGATTTGCAGGTGACCTTTTATCCTTGGGGGACGGCTATCCAGCACACTGGGGTGACTGGGGGACATGTGCAGATATAGCACCTACTGGCGCATGAGTTTGGCCACTCTTGGTATATTGGGGAGATGGTGTTCCGTCAGATTGTGTGTGATGATATTGTGGTGCCAACGGCGAGGCCCCCTATGTTCATGAGCCGCGTGCGAGAGATGTTCGGTGATGCCCGAGTGGCTGCGATGATGGGAGAGCCATATTCCCTATACATTGATATAGTGGTGATGTATGATTACATGGACTTTCTCACGAGTTGGATGATGCCCCCTAGCATTTATGATTTTATGCCTCTCCCTAGAGCAAGCTCGAGGCGGCAGGTGGGGTCTTCTCATAGCGTAGGTGGTGCGACTACGTCAGCAGAGGCGATAACTTCATGGGCTTCTTTTGTGCGGCTACATTCCCCTAGTTACAACCTTCGACGGGCTGATGGGAGATCCGTGCGTATGTAGCATCGCCCTGACGCGATGGATCCGGAGGAGTTGGGTTTAACGGGGGAGGTTCTTCGACCTGCGGTAGGTCTTTTCCTTTGATTTCCTTGATTTCCTTCTCTCTCCTCATGTTTGACTGATTTGATCTTTTTTATTCTTCCTTCCAGCATATTAGTGTTTCGACCACCAGGCTGAAGGACATCAGGGACTGGATATCCTCGACAACTGCTCACATTCATGAGGCGGTTCCGATTTCTTCTTGCTTGGTGCCTTCTGCCTCGTCTGGGGGAGGATCAAGCTCTTGTAGTGGGTTCACATTATCTCGCCGTAGGGGAAAGAGTGCGCGCCGCAGGGATGGGGGATCTTAGAGAGAGAGAGAGAGAGAGAGAGAGAGAGAGAGAGGGAGATGTTTTGGGCTGAATCCCGTTGTTTTTTGTGCTTTTTCTATAAAATGTTAATGTAACACAACCAAATATATGCAAATGAAAGAATGAAATTTTTTGGTAATTTTCTTATTTAGTGATTAATGCATATGCTCCTTTTACTTTGCTACTGAGACCGTAAAAAGAACGTTGAAAATTGATTTTGAGAAGTATTTTATTTGAAATGAGATTAGTAAAGTATAAGTATAAAGGAAATTATGAATTCCATTAAGATAAAAATTATTTTTGCCTATTTTTTTATTTTGACAAAAGAGGAAAATGGGAAATTGTCCAAAATGGGGGTTGATAATCAGCATGACCCTTATCTTGCCTATTGGCGTGTCAGTCCAGTCCAATCAATCCAAGGCTTTCATTGTACTTTCTTCAATTACTTGGTACTTGGTGGGGAAAGTTTTACTCCGATCTTTACCAGGTTCCTTGTCTTAGCTTGAGAGTTTCCAAGTATAAAAGGGGGTTATCGATGGGTCTTTCGTCATCACACTTTCACTTTCTTCATTTTCCACATTCTCACTTGCTTACTATCTCTTAGTCTTGCAAGATGGCTCTCCCTGGTATCATTGAGTTTGCTAACTACCTCGAAGCCTTGGAAGCAATGTGTTCTTATAATGTTGATTACGACACTTTTCACATGCAGCGAGTCTCTTTATGGCACAACCGGGCCATCGAGTGGAACATGCTGATGGAGGCTGTCGAGTTTTGGTATCTCGAGGTTCATGTCTTTCACTTCGGGTTGGATGAGATTTTTCTTACCTACGAGGTATTTTATGCCATGCCGGGGATAAATCCCAATGTTGCTGCGTCTCTGCCTGAGTTTTCCATTCTCCCATGGATTTATTGATCGGGCTTCTTCATATTTCACCTTTGGAGGTCAAACCACTGGCACTGGTTGCAGGAGGAATGATCTCCCTTCTGAAGGAGTTGCAGTTCGTGCATTTGCAGGACGTGGGCGATGCTGGATATACTGGGGCCATCATCCTAGGCCTTGTTTCCAAACTTCTGTTGGTGAGGGAAAAGACGCTGGTGGACCCCCAACTGGATGCTATTGTTTCTTGGATGTCGTACCATCACAATCCTGCGGCGGTGATACTAGCAGAGACCTTAAATGGGATGGATGCCTGGCGGGGGGGGGGGGGGGGGGGGGTTGTTATGACTTTCTGAGAGGGATCCCTATGATGTTGTTTATGTGGATGTTGAAGAGGTTTCGTATGGCGGTCCCACTTGAGTATCCTTGTCGGTGATTCCAAACTTCTTCTCACGCTATTTCCTTAGCATAGTCCTGAACATTGAGAGTTTGGGGAATTGGTTTGTACAGCATGGGGCACGAGGCCTACGCTGGTTCGTGCCTTGGTGGGGAGAGCTGTTTCCCGTTCTGGAGCTTGGAGTATACCAGCACGTCAGACTGGTTGGCCTCAGGTAGACGTCTTTCTACTTTCCCTGGAAGCTGCTGCGTCAATATGGTTGGGAGAAAATTGTGCCACTGCAGAAACCAAACTTATTTCCTAGAGGATCTGATAGAGCTTATGCGCATGCGACTTGGTTCCCTGTGGGAGAATCGTCGTCCGTTGACCCATCCTTCTCAGTCTACTAGGAGATTCTGGCATGTCTCTGGTGACTATATGAAGTGGTTTGGGAAGAAGGTAGTGGCCTGGATGCTGGCTATAGAGACTGGTCAGAGGTGGTTTGCCATATCTGACACCAAGGAGGGGGGCGTTGTGGTCACTATATATTTTTCAAAATCCCACAAAAAACCTCAGTGAAAAATTAAAGTGCACGTAGAATAAATCACTGAACCAAGATGACTAAATAAAAATGAATCATTTTATATATGTGTACTCCTCAAGTTTTCTAAGTATATGGCAGAAAAATAACAAAAAAGAAAAAAAATTATCGAGGAGCAACTCGGATTTTCTTCCTAAAATCTAAAACCATCAGCAATGTCATTGATTGTTATGAGGGAACTTCCCATGGTGGCAAGAGGTAAAGGTCCCATGCTCGGAACTCGATGAAAGAACATAGTCATTAGTTGCTAGAGGAGGAGCACAATATTAATCCATCACCTGAATCTGCTCATCCATGAAAGTTATCTAGTATCTGATACCTCACAACTAAGAAGACTTACATTATAGTCCCAGTAATCCTTATTCGAATGTAGAAAATTAACCACTAGTTCCCTATTAGCATGCCTAGTTTTCAAATAATAGGTATTGTCACCAGTGGTTCCCCATTTATGACAAAACATCAACTTAGGGATGCCAATACGAGTCCCAAGGATTTCATTCAATCTATTTACCCGTTCACCAGTCTCTATGTATTGAAGGCTACCCTTGAGGGGACAACATCAAAATATTGACAAAATTGAAGAAAAAGTAAATTTGGAGGAAAAATTATGCCACATACAACAATGAATAAGGTGGGGATCCAATGGCCATCAGCCAATGACAAAACGTCAACAAGACCACTTGGTATTTCTAGACTCACCCAACTAGGGATTTTTCTTCTGTCCCTAAACTCCTCTAACGTACTTTCATCTATAATATACACCATGTTTGAATGGAAGAAAATAAAAATGGGGAGGAAGATAGGAATAAAGCTTACAGAGTTTGAGAAGAAATAGCAAAGAGCAAACAGAAGAAGTAGAGAAAAAAAGTTTATGGAGAAAGAGAAATCCTACGTTTAGAGTTTGGTGATAAAAAGAAAGGGGGAAACCTCCGTCCTTTTATAGTTTCACCTCAAAAGTTAAAATGTAATAATTAATTGAACCAATGATCAAATCATTGACGGTCTCACGGTTCCTAAAGATGAAAAAAGACTAGCATGCCCTTTGACGGTTTGCTAATTTTTAAATTATTCATAAAAACGCCACCGCCTGATAAACTGATGAACAATTTACATGTCCTGAAGGTCGGTTGTCGACCACCATCATGCTTGAGAGTCGAGCAACTTTTTAGAACTAATACTCCATCATTTCAACAAAACATTAAGCATGGAGCATTGGGGGCTATTGTTGTGAGCTAAATTAGTCATACCACGTGGACCTATGATGTTGGAACACCTATTTTCATGAGTATATACCTCAGCGCTTTATTTATACTTGGTTAGATCTAGAATAACTTGGTTGGCGTACTGATCAACCAGCTTAAGAAGATGAACCATCAAGAAGAAAAAATCCATTTACATGGGAGTTATGAAGAGACATTCCACACCTGCTCTGAAAGATCAATAGTTCCATTCATTATTTACGGGTGTGTATGCCTAGATATATAAAGGCATTCCTCCCTTTGATTTTCAGACCATCATAAATATCTTATTTTCCTTAGCTCAAGGGACAAGTCTATCACACATATGGAAGATTATCCAAAATTCTATATAACTACGTTCAATTGTAATATCATAATAGTGAACGTGGAATTTCCTTAAGCTAAACTACGTTAAAAATATTTGTTGCACTTTAGTATTTTCATTTACATTACTCAACTTATTATCTGTGATTACCGATTTGGTGATTATTACCTAAGATAAAGTTTCTACCAATTTTGGACATCAACAATATATATAGATAGGCTCCAATACATAATAAGTCTACATACCTATTTGTTTAAAATAGTAAAAAATTATGCTTCGGATTAATTTTTTTAAATGACTTTTAAATATTTTAGGGGACCCATATAAAAAAATCAACTAAAAATAACCTTTCTTGTTATTCTAAATAAATTGATTAAACTTTCGCAGCTTCTAAAGCACTTTAAAAGATGTCAAAGTTTGATAGATTTTTTTAAAATAGCAAAAAAAGTTGTTTTGAGCTAATTATTTTTATATGAGTCACTTGAAATGTTTAAATAGCAAAAAAAGAAAACTCAACTCAAAAATATATTTTCAATATATTGAAAATAATAATTTGCATCAGTGGTATGTATACTTGGTATGTATGAGAGTCTCTCTCTGCCTCTCTCCCCCTTATATATGTGTGTGTGTGTGTGTGTGTGTGTGTGTGTGTACAAGAATTATCACTATAAATGATCAAGAAAGAAAGACCAATATGAAATTAATCAATCACACACAAAAATAGATATATGTGGTTCGACAACTTGCCTACATATACAAAGAGGTTACTAAGTTTTTATTAGTGTCTCTCAATGCTCGAGGTTACATAATATTGCCTCGAGTCAGGATTTAAAATTTATAGATGTGTAAAATAAAAGATTAAGTTGTACAGGTAAATCAATTAGATCACGGATAACTCGTGGTTTCCTTGAATATCTCCTCCGAGATTGTTAGTAACCAATTTGAGTATCCTAATGTATTTAAATGCATGTTAAATGCACGAGTCTTTAATGAATAAATGATTTGGGTCGGGCAGTTCACTTTCCATGCTGAGGTTATGGGAAATTCTCTTAGGCTAAAATAATTGAGTCCCCACAATTACTCCTAAAAAATTTGGGCTGAATATTTGGGCCAATAGATTTTAATTAAGTCCAAAGCCCATGGCCTAAAAATTATTTTTAAGTCGTAGTGGCAGACTTGAAATTCTTGTGAATTTGAAAGGGCACACTCGTCCGAGGTCAAACACCATAGCAAATTTGTGGTTTTGTTGAAGAAGCAGGGGTACGTTGGTCCGAGAAGTCATTTGAAGTGCCAAAATCCTCCTCGGTTCATGTGCTCCATTATTAGCTCAAAGTTTAAAATGGGATACATCACCTCCGACCACTATCTTTCAAACATTTCTTCATCTACGAAACTTCCAATGCTTACTTCCTCGATTTTTTGCATTCATAGCTCCCATTGATTCCTGTAAGTTCCTCTCACATTCTCTTTGTTTTCACTTTTGTCGATTGTTCATCATTTGTCACTAGAGATTTTTTTTCCTTTTTATCATCAATGGCACTAGTAAATAACAAGACGATAGTAGAATTTAGGAAGTCTTATAATATTCCTAATTGGGTACAAAATCCAATATGCCCCCATCCCTAGAGATGTTTGTGACATTGATGAGGAGAAATGGATTCACACCCTCTTGATCACCTACGGGGTTTGACATTTCACCCAATCCCTCTTTTCCTAAGGTTCTTCAAATACTTTGATGTTGTCCCTTCTCAGTGTGACCCAAATATTTGGAAGATTGTAAATGGTGTTTATGGAATAATGTGCTGCATGGGACCAATTTCGGACTTGCTGAGCTCTGCTACGTCTGGCCGCGCATCAATGACGGTATTTTGTACTTGAAGATGAGAAGAGCAGATATGATTTTAGTTGTAAATCTCCCTGACTTTCATAAGGGTTACCGGGGTCATGATTTCATTGCAAAAATCCCACCCTTACGTGAGGTTGAAAGGTACCGGGTCCCATGGATCTCTGACTTGGGGGGAAGAACATATAGGTCGCTTTCTATTTTCTTTAGTGTGCTTACTATTTTTTTCTTTTGTTTACTTGCTCGCTACTTCTGTTCCCTATCCTCTGGCTTATACTTTCTTTCTATTTTTTGCAGCTCGTGATAAAAAAATAAGAGCATAACTTAAGTGAGGTGAACGTTGCTGATCTACTTAAATCTTGGAGAGCTCAATAAAGACTTCCAAATGGCGAGCATCCTAGTTTTACATCTTACTTTCTAGAGTACAAGATCACCACCAATAGTTTTATTGCTAAACCGGTTGATAAAGTCCCTAACTTGAAGATTCCTGAAGTAGGGCCTATGAACCAGTTGTGTTAAAGGAAGAGGAAAAGGAAGGATAAGATAAAGAGGAGGAGGACGAAGAAGAAGAAGAAAAAGAAGAAGAAGAAGAAGAGGAGCAGGCAATAACATCCCTGTAAAGAGGAAAATTTTAAATGCTAATGACGAGGATCAAGTTATGTTGTCTAATCGAATAAAATTTTGAAAATAATAGAAGGGGATTTCCCAAGGTCTTGTGGCTCTATCCCGCGAGCCAAGGGGAAGGAGAAAGAGAAGGAGAAGAAGAAGGGAGAAGAAGAAGAAAAGAGAAGAGGAGAGAGAGATGAAGAGAGAGAGAGAAAGAGAATAAGGAAGAGGCCAAGAGGAGGCTATCCTTAAAGGCCCCCATGTGACTTTCTTTACCACTTCTGGTGAGGAGTCGAGTGTGGATAGCACCCTCATTCTTTCCCATGACCTGCTGAAGGGGTTTGTGCTCACGGAGGACCGTGAGCGCTCCTCTTGGCTAGGTTTGGCCCAGTTGGCACTTAAGTATTCTCAAGGACTTTCTCTGGTGTGTTTCTTCTTTTTTCTCTTGTCCCTTTCCTCTGCATTTGTCTTTTTCGTACTAATTTTTTTTTATGTAGTTTTTAGCAGACTTCACTACCCTCTTGAATGGTCATATTGACCAGTCCAAGATTAACCAGGAGTTAAAAGATGCCTTGAAGAAGTCTGAAAAAGAATAAGTTAAAGCCCATGCTGCTTTGGATTAGTAAAAGGATAACTCGGCAAAGGCATATGCCGATTTGCAGGAGGCCAAGGACTTGATGGTCACTGAGAAGGAGAAGCTCGCTGAAGAGAACGTGAGCCTGGTCGGGAAGGTTCAGAAGTTAGAGGAGTATCTACCGACTGAGAAGGATAATAATTATACTGAAGGATTGAATGTGGCCTACGATGATGCTGAACTCCATATCGGGTACATTGAAAAGGTATCCTTCAAGAAAGGATGGGATCAAGATCTAGGAGCAGTGGGAGTCCCTTCTGATTATGATGACTTCCAGCTTCACTCTCTTGGACCCAATCCACTTAGATAGAAAGATCCAAATGTTGGTCAGCCTGCTGACCATACTGAGAATGACTCTACTGAGGTCGGGACGACTGCCAACCAAAAAAGGAGGGCTGCTGCAAAAAGGAGCAGGCAGGCAGTTCTGAGTAGGTGAAGGGATAGAGTCTTTTAGCTGTAGTAAAATTTTCTTTTTTCTTTCTCTATGCCTTGTAATCTTCCCTTTCTTTTAGTTGTACGGGACTTTATCCTCCCTTTATAAATTAATGAAAAAGGACTTTGCTTTTATTAGTGCTTTCTGCCCTTTTAATCATGCTGAAGTTTAATTGCACTCTTATCTCTTGTGCTGTTTGTATCCCGATGAGGACTATGTTCCCCCTACCCCAAATTTGGGGATGATTATGGAACCAAACATCAGTAGCCAAGCTCGCAAGGCTTTTATAAAGATCTGTAAGTACCTAATGGTGAGGACTGATCAATACAAGAACCATTCTGAGCTGATCTCCAAGCTCAAGGATGATTTCCAGGTCATGAAGGACATCAGTTCCTCGGTGTAAGAGGAGAAGAATGGTTTGAGGGCCAAGATCCTGTAGAGAAAGGACGTGAGGCAAGTGGGTGAAGTGATTCGATCCAAGAATGATGCTTTGAGGAAGGAGGTCACCGAGCTGAAAAAGAATGTCCAAAGGGGATACATTATTACAGCTGGACTCCAAAGAGATGTTATGAGGCTAAGACACTTGTTCATAATGGTCTCTCTGGAAGCGTGGGCGGATGATTATGATGAGGGCTGGTATGATACACCTGCTAGGCTAAAGGACACTGAGGATGTCGCGTTCAAGCATGGGTGGTTGACTTTCCTCTGGGAAGTTAAGATTCATAAGCAATCAGACATATGGTATAAGTACCAAGATTATTACCCTTCTTATCGTCACAATCCCCTCTTAAAAGATGATAAATGGATCCTCATCGATGCCATCCCTGCCCAGATCCAAAACCATAACCTCGATAATGAAGAGGAGGTGTTCGCTCCTAACTCAGATGATGGTCGATGAATGCGTATAGTAGATTATCTTACTCGCCATCCATAGTTGGTCTATATCTTTGTTTGGTAAATGTTTATTTTGTCTTCCAGTAATTGTACTTTCCAATTTTTGTTAATATATAAAGTTTATTTATCAACTTGTTTCATATTTTGAGCATGTGCTGACTAAATATGAATCAATAATTATCTTTGTGTTTTGACTGCTAAGTGGAAAGAGTTATTATTTACTGGCCGCTTAGGACCTTTGCTGACCACGTAAATTGTTGATCATTTTAGGCTTCTTGACAATTAAATGAGTTAGCATTTAAGATTAATCATTTTGGGCTTTCTAGACAACTAAATAATTCAAGAACAAGTGTGAACCATTTTGGGCCCATGCCGACTTAATGAGTTTGCTAATTTGTGTTCGAACATTATCCTAGTCCCATATGCCTTAGCAGCATCATTCCATCTGCCTTGACTTTTAGGTCGTGTCATCACACTCCCTTAGGCCTAGGTGAGATAATGGTGAGAATGTATCTGGTTGATGGGCTATCCGCCCGATCAGATTTTTAGGGACCAACAAAGTTGGCGACCAACCTAAGTTATTTTTTTGCCTAATAATCCCCTGTAGGACTTTTGTTGTTTTGGGAGAAACTCATGAGGTTTATTGTGTTTATGACAAAGTAATGAGGGTTATAGCAGTTAAAACACTTTAATAACTCATTGTGATTACTATGAACCTTTCTTGGCATAATGAAACCCTTTAATTGAAATGAACAACTTATTATAATCCACCGGAGTTTTGTTATGCACTAGGAAGTTCTTTGGCTAATACAACCTAAGAAGCTTTTTTTAACCAAAGATAATCTCCTCTTGTGGTTGAGGAAGTTATCATTTGGAAAGGATGCATAATACTGAGATATATAACAAGAAGTTTGAAGCAACCAATATATGAGATCAAGATGCGAGAGCCAATTAACCTTTATTCATTGAATAATAACTTGCGAGCAACATCAGTTTGAAATAAAAATTTACCTAAACTAAATGTGCTAATAAAATGTAAAGAAGACTAAAAGTAGAATTCTTGATATTGGCTACGTTCCATGCTCTTTGTATCTCCCTACCCTCCACCATTCCCAAGTGATATGATCCTTAAAGATCGTCTCTAATTATCTTAAAAGGTCATTCCCAGTTGGGTGCCAGCTTGCCATCTGATGGTTTTATGGAAATACCGAGGACTTTCCTTAGGACATAATGCCCACCTCGGAATTTTCTCGGTTTGACTTTTTTATTGTAATGCTTGGGTAGCTGCTATTGGTAGGAATCCATCTTGCATATCGCCCATTCTCTTTGCTCATGTATTAAGTCAAGTTCAATGCGCAATGCATCATCGTTTATGCCTTGGTCGACGAAGGTGGTTCTCATGGTGGGGAGACCTACTTCAAGCGGGATAATAGCTTCCATTCCATAGGCAAGCGTGAAGGGTGTTTCCCCAATTGGTCTCTAAGGAGTAATACGATAGGCCTACAGAACATAGGGGAGCTCGTCTACCTAGGCATCCTTTGCTCTTTCTAGCCTCTTCTTTAGGCCATAGAGCATGGTTTTATTAGAAGCTTGTTGCCTGACCATTGCTTTGGGGATATGACACAGAACTAAAGTGGTGCTTGATGTCATGTTCATCACAAAAACATTTAAAGAAGCTACTTTCAAACTGCGTGCCATTATCGATGATGGTTCTTGGTACCCTAAAGCAGGTTATGAAGATTTTCCAAATGAACTTAGTCATGTCGGCATCACAAATGTTTTTCAATGGTCCTCCCTCTACCCACTTGGTGAATTAATCTGTGTCGATAATAGTTACTTGCAATTTCTAGGTGCGGTTGGTAGTGGTCCCACAATATTCAGTCCCCATTATGAGAATGGTCAAGGTATTGTCAAGGATTTCAGGTCGTTGGCTAACTTATGGACGACAAGAGAGAATTTTTGGAACTTTTTACATCTTCTAAATATACACTTGCATACCTTTGCATGTGACGTCACTAGTAGACCTCCTTGATCGCTCGATAGTCCAATGACCTCCCTCCTGTGTGACTCCCACAAATACCATCATGAAGTTCACTGAGAACTTTCTCGGTATCGTATGGGTGGACGCATTAGAGGTAAGGGCGTGTAAATGATCTCTTATAGAGCTTTCCTCCTAGGGCGAGGTAAAAACGGGTTGCTTTTACCCTTACTTGATAAGTCAGTCTCTTGTCATCAAGTAACATGTCATTTTTTAGATAGGTAATAATGGGATCCATCCAACTAGGGGACTTTTCTGGTCAATGCTTAGCTGGGCAAGGAACTCTATCTGGATAGTTCTTTTGAGATCGGAGTCCATTGCTGGGCTTTGGGCTGCTAAGGCAACAACGTGACTGTTTTGCCCCTAGGGGAATTGTTAGAATATAAATATTATCGAATCCTACAATAAGTTCTCTTACTACGGTGAGATAGGTTTCCATCCTATAATTTCTGCATTGAAATCTCCACTTACTTGCTTGGAGACCAGTTTGGAATCGTCGAATACATTAAGGCACCTTACCCCCTGCATTTGGGCCTTGCGTAAGCCCGCGATCAGTGTTTCTTATTCAGCTTCGTTGTTGGAGCTTCAAACCCCAATATGATTCCTTGTTTGATGAAAACGTCTTCAGGTGTGAAGAGGATGATTCCTACTCCTTCCCCCTTTAATTTAGAGGCTCCATCAACGTATATGGTCCAATCCTTAGAATATGCTTCCTCATTTGTTGAATGCTTTGTTTCCCATTGGTCAATAGGATAGTCCCCATAAACTCGTTGAGAAAATCTTCTAGGACTTGTCTTTAATTGTTGTTCTTGGTTGAAAGTGGATATTGAACCTTCTGATCTCGATCAACCACTTCGAGAGTATTCCAGAGAGGTCGACATTCCAAAGAACAACTTTGAGGGGATACAAAGTGATTACTGTTATTGAGTGAGCTTTAAAGTAATGTTTTATCTTCCTTGAGGCAACCACCAATGCGTAGGTAAGCTTTTCCAAGGGCAAGTAGCGTTGTTCTATATCCAGAAACGTCTTGTTGGCGTAGTAGACGGGGTACTGTTCGACTTCCTTCTCATATACCATGGACGAGCTAACATTGTAGTATGATAATGTGAGATAGAGATATAATGGATCTTCGTCATCGGGGATCACTAGTTGGGACGTTTTTCTAAGGTATGACTTGATCTCCTCTAAAAAGCTTTTGAGCAGTCATTGTTCCACATGAGGCCTTTATCTTTATTTAGAAGATGAAAGAATGGTCGCAAGCATTTCGAGGACTTAGAGATGACGCGGTTGAGTAGTGTGAGCATACCAGTAGGCCTTTGAATATCTCACAACGTTTGTGGAGGCTGAACCTTAATGATCATGTCAGTTTTATCTAGATTGGCCTCAATTCCTATTTTACTAACCAAATAGCCCAGAACAATATTGACTAAACACCAAATTAACACTTACTTTCATTACATTTCATTCAGTATTTCCTGAGGATCTCAAATATTCTAGCTAAGTTTGTGAGGTGGTCGTCACTATTCTTACTCTTGACTAATATGTCATCGATGTCGACCTTCATTGTGTCTACCATCTGCCACTCGATTTTTTTTTACCAGCCTCTGATAAGTTGCCCTTGGTTTATTTAGGCCAGATGACATAACCTTGTAGCAGTATAACCCAGCAGGGGTTATGAAGGATGTTTTATCTTGGTCGGGACCGAACAACAAAATTTGATGGTACCTTGAATAAGAGTCCAGAAAATTCATCCTTTCATATGCTGCAATAGTGTCAAATAGTTGATCAATCTTAGGCAGTGGAAAACTGTCTTTTAGGTTGGCCCTATAGAGGTTTGTGAAGTCAATACAAACCCTCCAACTGCCGTTGATCTTCCATATTACCACTGGGTTGGATAGTCATTTGGGTAACTGAACCTCCTTTAAGGATCTTACATCCAGAAGCTTCCCAACTTCATTCTCTATCGCTTTAGCCTTCTCGGGGGCCGTTCGGTACGCCTTCTGAGTGATCGACTTGAATTTTGGGTTAAAATAAAGACGATGGCAGGCTACGTCGGGATCAATCTCTGACAAATCATATGGCTCCCAGGAAAAAACATCCAAATTGCTTCTCAAGAAGGCTATAACTCTTTCTTTTCGTGATCAATGAGTGTATTTCCCATTAGAAACTTTCTCTCTGGCACATTATCATCAGCTCAAACTTCGTCCCCGCTTTTAATAACCCTGTCAGTGGGGTGAACCCTGGTCTCCTCCATCTTTGGTCCGTCGTACCATAGTTGCTATTTAGAGGGTATAACCCCCTCACTGACTTCCTCTGGAGCATCTTTTGGTTCCTTTTTATTTTCCTTCCTGGGGCGAATGGTCGTGATGAAACACTTTCTTACAGTGTTCTGGTTGCCACGAATCTCGACCACGCCCCAATCAGTAATACACTTCAACTTCTAGTGGAGGTAGATGTACGACCCTCATAGTGTGAAACTAGCCTCTTCCTAGAATAGCGTGACATGGAGACTCTATGTCTATAACCAAAAATCGACCAACGAAACTCTAGCCTCCTTGAGGTCGGCTAGGGTAAGCTTCAAGTTATGGAATAACTCTAGGTACATCACCTCTGACGATCTTCCCTGATCCACCAGTAGTTTATCAAAATCCCAGTTTACAATTTTGAGGGTTATCACAAGTGCATCGTGATGTGGAGTCCTCACTCCGATAAAATCTTCTTTAGTGAAGACGATGTGTTAGGTGTAGTCGACGTCCTCTGGTCGTCGGCACTTGATAGCTTGGATTTTTTTAGGGTCAATCTGGAATGCCTCAATAATAGTAGTGACTTTCTTCAGCTCCATCCAAATAATGTTCTCTTAGATCTTCTTTCGGTCGTATGCTTTATAGATCATCGTTATAGATCTTCTTTAGGTCGTATGCTTTATAGATCAAGGACATTATCTGATTTTTGGTTACCATTGGTTGTGACCTTGTCATCTTTCTTTTCAATGTATTCATTGAGATGCCCAGCTTGGGCCAACTCTACCAAGTGTGACTTCAGAGCCTTGTATTGTCAATTCTGTAGCCGCCCTCCCTGTGGAATGCGTATCTCATCACGTTATTCCTTTTTATTGGGTCACTACCCATCTTCTTGGGCCACTTGATGAACAGTTAATCTTTGATCTTGCTTAAGGTCTTGTAGATTGGTTCTTTGAAGACTGTGTTAACAATTTGGAACACCTTTGAAGGATCAACCTTATTTCCATTCTTAGAGTCGTTCTTGCCTCCGTTCGTATTCCCTTTCTTTGGAGTGTCATTCTTATCTACTCCTTTATTTACCTTTGCTGGACTGTTGTCCACTGCATTAGAGTGAACAACATCCTCAACCTTAATGTATTTCATAATACAAGCCATGAGATCATCGATGGTGCTGGCTTCTTTCTTTGTCACGGACTGATGCAACAGAGATGTGGTCGGCAGACCAATATTGAAGGACGCAATGGAAATATGCTCCGATAAGTCCTCCACTTCATTGTAAAACTCCCAGTACCACTTACCATAATCCCAAAAGCTCTTTTGTGGTCTTTTCATCATTGTGAGCAGTGAATCCATCCTCTTGGGGCGGGAGCTGCTGGTTATGAAGCGAGAAGTAAAGTCCTCTGCTAAGGTCTTGAAGCTCTTGGCCGACTTATGGGGAAGCTTCTCGAATCACTTTTATACTACGTTATATATTTTAGAAGGGAAAATTCGACACATCAAAGAATTGTTGTGTCTCTACGGAGTCATTGCCTACCTATACTACCGAACATGGTCTATGAGATATATTTTCCTGTCATAAATCTTGAACCTAGGAATGGAAAACTTCTTTAGGGCTTCCTCTTCGTCAATCACCCTTGATAAATGGGATGTAATCTGATTGTTGAGAGATCCACTGGCTAGATCCCTAGTAGACCTTCCTCCTCGATGGGAAGGATCTTAGTCCATTTCTCTATGGACCAAAATTATGATGTTCCAATCTCTAGATCATTACTTTTGCGGAGCTTCTCTGATCGTGCACGTTCTGATAGATCACGCTATGACCTGCCATGTTGGTATATGTCTTGATCGCGCATGGAGCTCCTCCCTCAGCTATAAGTATTGCTCGCCTGAGGACTAGGAGTCCTATCACGACTCTTCTTGATATCTCTTTGGATACCTCTCTCCATCCTTTAAAGTCTCCTTTGTAGGCGAGCATTTTCTTTCACTTAGAGGCATGTGGCCTCCTCTTATTCTCTAAGCCTAGCTTCATAAATGTCGACCAACCTGGAGATCTGTAGATCTAGGTGGTTCCTGGCTTTCTTTAGAAGGTTGTCTTTCTTGGCGAAACCTGCGATTTGGTTACTTGCAAATCTCTGACCTGACCCTAGGTGGGACTTTTTCATCCTACACATCTTCAACCTGAGGAATGTTGCTACTGTGGTGAGTCATTACTGGCTTTCTGTTGATGAACGTTTTCATATGAGAAAGAATCATTTTCCACAGACGATGCCCTTTGTGAGTATAAGAATTATCACAATAAATGATCAAGAAAGGTACTCCAAGATGAAAATAATTAATCACATACACAACAACAGATATACGTGGTTCAACAACTTGCCTACGTCCGTGGAGGTAACTATATTTTTGTTAGTGTCTCTCAATACTCAACGTTACATCCCATTTCCCCAGGACATGGTTTACTATTTATAGATGCGTAAAATAAGAGATTGACTTGTATAATTAACTCAATTAGATCGCGGATAACTCGTAGTGTCCAAAAATATTTCCTCTGTGATTGTTGGTAATCAAATTGAGTATATCCTTATGTATTTGAAGTGCATGTTAAATGCACAAGTCTTTAAAGAATAACTGATTTGTGCCGGACAGTCCACTCTTCATGCTGGACTGGTCGCTATTCTCTTGGGCTAAACTAAATGAGTCCCCCCCCCCCCCACATATATATATATATATATATATATATATGATTTTGAAAAAAATACAATCGTTAGGGATTTACATTATGAAATGTGATTGATAGGTAATAAATAATAGGTATACTGGATAATTTAAACTAAAAAAATGAATTTTTCAAAGATTAACTAGCGGAATCTGTCAAAATAAAAAATTATGATGATTTAATTCAATAACGAATAATTGATGAGGTCAAACCCTAATAACCCAATAGTTTTAGTAATCTCATACAGTTCTCGGTATTCTTTTATTAGAGAATTAAGGTAAAAATCGTGTTCCTTCCTATATTTGAATTTTTAGGACAATACTTTACAAGTTTATAAATCTAATCTGCGTGGTACAATAATATTTATTTGTGTGGTCCCGTTTAAGTTAGGAGTTCATTTTTTTTATCCGCGCCAGCGGCACCATTTTTCACATTTTTTTATGAAAATTTTAACATAAAGACTAAATTTATAAAATTATATAAAATACAATATTTTTATACACTTTGAGAATTATGAGCTCCTTTCCCTTGATCTTTCTTTTATTATTCCATTTGTTATGGTGCTCGTGTAATTGATGGCTTCGGTGTCGGCATGAATAAATGACTTGTCGAACTGAATAAATAGGGTCGTCGTCGTCCCTATTTATCAATTCTGAAACCTCAATAATGAAAAAATCAGTGGGCATAACATATTCCATGAGCTCTGAACCACCGGCATGATTATTGTCATGAAGGTGGACGAATGATGGACAAGGGTTCAGGCCATAATGAAGGAAGTGGTGGTCGGCCCCTCCTATTCCTAAGTTCAAGAATACCATATTATGAATAGACAGTCCAAAGACGGCATCAAATCAACAACCAAGCCTACAAATTTGGAGGGACAATGCAAGCTTCACAAACAACAACCACGACATAAAATGAAAAAGAAATTCACCTAATATCATAATGATGATTCGCAGTATTAGAGTTTTATTTAACATTGAGGGTATTTTAGTATTTTCCCTTCTCCTATTATTATTAGGTGGTTATAGTAGGTTATATATATTCTCTCTTCTTCCTTTTATTGTAAGACATTCTAGTGTATGGAAATATGAAACCCTAGACCCTCTTTTTCTTTTTTTCCATTTGATTGTAGATCTTTGATATATTATCATCGTATCAGAGCGGGATCAAAGCTTAATCTCATCAACACAGTCCGCGGATCCAACTTCAGAGGTACTTTTTCTATTAGCTCGATTGTTTTGAAAGTAATTATGGTCGTTTTCCTCCTATTTATTTGATTAATTGTTTAGTTCGTTCGATTTGGTTATGTTTGGGTGTTGTTTGATTGTTTATTTTCGAAATGGCTGGTGAAAGATATGATTCGCTGCAATCAATTAGTGTCAGATTAGATGGAAAAAATTATACGTATTGGAGTTATGTTATGAAGAATTTTTTGAAAGGGAAGAAGATTTGGGGTTACATTAATGGCGATTTGAGTAAGCCTAACGATAAGACGAACGTTGAAAAATATGCAGAGTTGTTGGATGTTTGGGAGGCAAATAACTCGAAAATCATCACTTGGATCAACAACTCAGTTGCACCTTCTATAGGTATGCAGTTGGCTAAGTATGATTATGCAAATGATGTTTGGGATCATTTGGGCAAATACTTGGAGTTTGGTCCCCTTACCTGCTGGTAAGCGGGCAATTGGATCTCGTTGGTTATATAAAATCAAAACCAGGTCAGATGGATCAATTGAGTGGTACAAAGCAAGATTGGTTGCTCAGGGTTTTTCTCAGCAATATGGTATGGATTATGATGAAACCTTTGCTCCTGTTGCGAAATTGACTACTATTCATACTCTTATTGCTATTGCATCTCTTCGTCAGTGGCATATATCGCAAATGGATGTTAAAAATGCGTTCTTGAATGGTGATCTTCATGAGGAGGTTTATATGACTCCTCCTCCGAGAGTTCCACATGGTCCTAGTGAAGTTTGTAGGCTTAAGAAAGCCTTATATGGTCTCAAACAGGCACCACGGGTTTGGTTTGAGAAGTTTACTGTCGTGATTACCTCTCTTAGGTTCATTCTAAGTGAGAATGATTCATCTCTCTTTATGAGGTGCACCTCCGGTGGTCGTATTCTGGTCTCTTTGTATGTTGATGATATGATTATTACTGGGGATGATGTTGGTGGAATTATAGCGTTGAAGTCTGAATTATCTCATTTTTTGAGATGAAGGATTTGGGGCCCCTACGTTACTTTTTGGGTATTGAGGTAGATCATTCTCCAAAGGGCTATCTTCTCTCACAATCTAAGTACATCGGGGACATTCTTGAGCGTGCTCGCCTCACTGGTACTAAGATTGTTGATACCCCTTTGGAGCTTAATGTTCATCTTTCCCCGTATGATGGTGTTCTTTTGCCTGATCCCACCTTATATCGCACTATTGTGGGCAATTTTGTTTTTCTCACTATTACTCGTCCAGATATAGCTCATGCTGTCCATGTTGTTAGACAGTTTGTTATTGCTCCTACTACAGTTCATTGGGCAGCTGTTCATCGTATATTGCGATACTTGAGAGGCACTAGATTTCAGAGTCTTTTACTTCCTTCATCTTCTTCTTTGGAGTTGCGTGCATACTCTGATGCAGATTGGGCCGGTGATCCTGCAGATCGCAAATCAGTTACTGGATTTTGTGTGTTTCTGGGTGATTCTCTTATTTCTTGGAAGAGCAAAAAGCAAGTTGTTGTTTTCGTGTCTTCCACGGAAGCCAAGTATCATGCTATGGGTTCTACCACTCGCGAAGTTGTTTGGCTACGTCGGTTACTTGCAGATATGGGTATCTCTCTTTCTCAGCCCACTCATATGTACTGTGATAATAAGAGTGCTATTCAGATTGCTCACAATTCAGTTTTTCATGAGAGGACTAAGCACATTGAGATTCATTGTCATATTACTCGTCATCATCTTACGCATGGCGCCATCACTTTTCCTTTTGTTTCTTCTTCCGCACAGATAGCTGATTTGTTTACGAAGTCTCATCCAGTTTAACGTTTTCATTTTTTGGTTGGCAAAACTCTCAATGCTTCTCACTGCAGCATTATGAGTTTGAGGGGGGGTATTAGAGTTTTAGTTAGCATTGAGGGTATTTTGGTATTTTCCCTTCTCCTATTATTATTAGGTGGTTATAGTAGGTTATATATATTCTCTCTTCTTCCTTTTATTGTAAGACATTCTAGTGTATGGCAATATGAAACCCTAGTCCCTCTTTTTCTCTCTTTCCATTTGATTGTAGATCTTTGATATATTATCACGCAGATATCCGAGGGCATAAATCACAACTTTATGCTGTCAAATCGCAATATAATTCAAGAGGAACTACAATAATGGGTAGGGGTGTGCATGAATTCTAATAGATTGAATGAATCGAAAAAATCAAATCGAACCGAACACGCTTTTGCGATTTTTTTTTTAATTCGGTCTAAAAATAAATAGGACCGAATTATTCGGATCGGTTTCAGTCTTGGATCGTAAAAAACGGTTTTGGACCGGATCGGACCACTTTCATTATATATATATATACATATATATATATATATATATATATACATATATATATATATATATATATATACATATATATATATATATATATATACATATATATATATATATATATATATATATATATATATATATATTTCATAATTCACACACACACACGCTGCACTTTTTTAATCACACACGCACGCTGCCCACTCACACACGCACCACGCACTTGAAATCCCATCCATCACACAAAAACCCTAGCTCTTATTTTCCTTTCTCTCTCTACTAACAGTGCTGCATATGAACAGGAGGAACCCCTCCATTCCCTCATTCTCCATATGAATAGGATCAACCCTTCTCTAATTTGGCAACTCTGATCAAGGTCTTATTTTCCTCTCTCTCTATGAACAAATATGTTATCTGTTATTTGTTTCTCACCTGTATCTGTTATTTGTATAAACCATAAGATAATTGATTTGTGATTGTGTTAGTTCAAGGCCCTATAATTTTTTGCATCCATACGATTTATGATTTGTGATTGTGTTAATACAAGGCCCTGTTATTTTTTTTCATCCATATGATTTATTATTTGTGATTGAATTAATTCAAGGCCCTCTTATTTTTTTTCATCCATGCGATCTATGAAATGTTTGAAACTTTTTTTCATCCATATTCAGTAAGATTTATGATTTGTACAATTTTTTTTCTACATTTCAAATGTTGGGTAATGCAGTTTTACATAGTGGATAGTATATGTGTTGTTTTTAAGCATATGATTTATGTTTCAAATGTTGGACAGTACGCTTGAAATGTTGGGTAATGCAGTTTCATCCATACGATTTGTGTTTTTAAATGCAGTTTTATATGTGCTCTTTGTAATAAAAAAAAATGCAATTTTACAAAATAAAGTGGTGTTTATAATTGAAAAAAGTTGTTGTTTTTAATAATTGAAAAAATGTGTTGTTTTTAATGGGTGGACCGAACACGGACCGCTCGAAAATTGAATAGGATTGAGATCGATTATTCCAGTCCGATCTCGGTCCATCATTTTTTAGGACCGATTAATACGGTCCGATCCCAAAAATACCTTAAAATCGGATCGAACCGGACCTCGAACATCCCTAATAAGGTTTAGGCAAAACAGATGGTATAATTGGAATAGAGTATTACATTTCAGAAATGCCGTAAGGAATCTCAATGAAGATCTCAAATGGCGCAAGTGAACAATCGAGTTTTCTTTCTCTAAAATAGAGAAAAAAGTTTGGTAAAAGTGATTTGGGGATTAATTATGGGTTATATAGGAGACCCAAATGATGGTTTTTTACATTAAAAGTATCCAAAACATGATTTGGTAAGGATCACGCTCCAGAGTAAAGGCACATGTGTAATCATGACGTGTTGTCATCATTTAAAAGGTTTCACCACTAATTTAACATGTGGCCAGCACTAGGGTGGCCATGGGTCAAAAATGGGGGAGCTGGGTGAATAAAAATTTGACTTATTTCGAGTCCAAATTAGATCCTATTGTGTAATTTCAAGTTTGTCAAAATTCCAAAGCTTTTTGTTCGGATCCACTATTCAGGTTCAAGACACAAAATAATTTTTATTGTTTAGTACATTTATAATTTGTTTTATTGTTCAGCAAATTAATTTTAGAATGTACTATCAAGACTAAAAATAAATAAAGCCTAAAATCGATATGTTTAAATGTCCCTCATTTATATTACTTTATATAACGTTTAACCCTAAAAAAATAAAAACCAAACTACTAATATATATATATATATATATATAAAGAGGTAGAGTTTTTTTACTATTCCATCAAGACACAAGATAATTAAAGGTTGTGATAGTGTCAACAAATTAAGAAATCAAGAGCTGAGATTGATTTTCCCCTTTTATACTTTATATAGTCTGCCGTTTCACATACCCCACAACACAAACCATTTCGCTCCCACGTTGCAAACCTCACCCTGCCACGCTGTCGACCTCACCTCCCACACTGCACGTAATCTCTCTCTCTCTCTATCTCTCTCTCTCTCTCTCTCTCTCTCTCATGCACGCACACACCCTGAAATATGGTGCGATTTGGCAGATCCATGTTTAAGTTCACCCATCACTTGCAAAGACCTCAGAGAACCAAGAAGAAGACATCGAATATATTCATTTTCTTCTCCAAATGCTTATTAGACATTAATTAAATTCTATGGGTTCGAAATTTGGGGATCCAAATTTGCGTTTGGGTTTGTGTATATGTGGCTTGAATGTTTTCCATTTTAGGTCCATTTGGAGTTCAAATTAGTTTTTAGAGTTTCTGATTCATATGTAAGCCGTGCCTCTCTAATTTGTTATAGGTTTAGACTATTAGTGTTATGATATCTCAGGTATGTCTTCTACAATTTATGTTTCAACTTTTAGATTTTTTTCCATTTAGAGTACAATTTGGGTGTAAGTTATTCTTATATTGTTTGGGTGAAAGTTGTTCTTATACAGTTTGGGTATAAGTTATTTGTTTTTAGTTTTGCTCTGTTTATATTTGATGGCTTATAATTAGCTTTAATTTTTTTTTCTTAGCTTTATGTTAGTTGGATGGATCTCTATTGGTTGTTGGATTTGTAATGAAAATGGAACTTTGGGTGTATATGTTGGATCTGTGATGAAAATGGCACAGTTAAATGTGATGAAAATAGCATAGTTAAATTATGGACTAATTTCCTAAAACAAGTTTGGTAAAAGTGATTTAGATATTAATGATGGGCTATATAGAAGACCCAAATGATGTTTTTTTACACCAGAAGTATCCAAAACATGATTTGAAAAGGAGCAGACACGAGAGTAAAGGCACATGTGTAGTTATGATGTGTTGTCATCATTTAAACGGTTTCACCACTAATTTAACATGTGGCCAGCACTAGGGTGGCCATGGGTAAGGATTGGAAGGCGGGTAAAAAAATATGAGTTATTTCAGGTTCAAATTAGATCTTATTGTGTAATTTTAAGTCTTTTCGACTTCTAAAGTTTCTTGTTCAGATGCATTGTTCAGGCATTTTTACCTAAATTTTATTGTTTAGCAAATTTATGATTTATTTTATTGTTTAAAAAATTAATATTAGAATGTACTCTCAATATTAAAAATAAGTAAAGCTTAAAATTAATATGTCTAAATGTCCACCATTTATATTAATTTTTATAACTTTTAACCTTAAAAAAATAAAAAATAAAAAATAAACTACTAATATATATATATATATATATATATATATATATATATATATATATATATAATGAGTAGAGTTTTTTTTACTATTCTATCAAAATATAAGATAATTGGAGGTTGTGATAGTGCCAACAAATTAAGAAAAATCAAGGGCTGATATTGATTTCCCCTTTTTTACTTTATTTAGTTTGCTGTTTCACCTGCCCCACAACACAAATCGTTCCACTCCCAAGTTGTCGAGCTCACCCTACCATGCTGCTGAGCTCACCTCCCACACTATAAGAGCATTCACAATGGTGGATGCTCATGAAGGGCAATTTTAGAGAACGGGAATGGGTTTTTCTTTTCATCAGACATTACACTATACAGTGGTGGACAACTTTTAAAATGGTTAGGCATTCCAACGAACATCTGTTGTTCGTAAGAACTCTAAACATAGTTTCTTACGAACAACATTTGTTCGTAGGAACTCTTACGAAGTAAAGTAGTTCTTAGGAACCCAAATATATTTTCTACGCATAAATGAAGTTCGTAGGAACCCTATTTATATTTCCTCTGAACTTCATTTGTTCGTAAGAATTCCTACGAACAAATGAAGTTCGTTGGAACCTTTTACAAATTCAGCATCCGTTCCGTAAGTTTAGAGAACCACTATAAATTCATCTACAAAATTTGTAGTGTTCAACCCACCCCTGCAAGCGTACAAATTTGCAAAACAACAAATTTTCTTGGCTTTTACTCCCACCACTGGAGATGCTCTAAGTAACCTTTCTCTCTCTCTCTCTCTCTCTCACACACACACACACACACACACACAAACACACACACACCATGCATGCATGCACGCACACACGCACACCCAAAAATATGGTGCGATTTGGCAGATCTATGTTTAAGTTCATGCATCACTTGCAAGGGCCACAGAGAACCAAGAAGATTACATCGAATAAATTCATTTTCTTATCCAAATGCTTACTAGACATTAATTAAATTTTATGGGTTCAAAATTTAGGGTTTGAAATCTGCGTTTGGATTTGTGTATTTGTGGCTTGAATGTTATCCTTTTTAGGTTCATTTGGTGTCCAAATTAGTTTTTGGAGTTTCTGACTCAAATGTAAGTGGTGTCTCTCTAATTTGTTATAGGTTTGGACTATTAGTGTTATGATATCTCAGGTATGACTTCTACAATTTGTGTTTCAACTTTTAGGATTTTTTTTCCATTTAGGGTACAATTTGGGTGTAAGTTATTCTTACATTGTTTGGGTGTAAGTTGTTTATTTTTAGTTTTGCTTTGTTTATATTTGATGGCTTATAATTAGATTTAGTTTTTATTTTCCTCAACTTTATGTTATTTGGATATATCTCTATTGTTTGTTGGATCTGTAATGAAAATGGAACTTTGGGTTTATATGTTGGATCTGTAATGAAATTGGTACAGTTAAATTATGGACTACTTTTCTAAATAATATTTTTCATACTTAAGAATATATTGTTTTTACTTCAAGTTTTTTTATTTATTTATGGGGAGTATGAATATTGTTTTGCCTCTCCGAAGTAATTGCATTTTTATTTTTCTCACTTTAGTTAATCTAAATGGAGAGGCAAAGAATTGCGTGGAGAATTATTTAGATCATTATTAGATTAATTTTTCTTCCGTCAATCCCCGTGTCCCAGTATAATTAGTTTGGGGTGGTGACATAGTAGAGAAAGTTAAAATATTTTTTTGTGTGATGTTAACGGTATGGAAATTTTTGTATACTTAAATCCCATATGGCTTATTGTCAAGAGTTGATTTCATAAATATGGGGCATCTCAATGGATTATAGTTAATTGGTCTTGGCTAAATACTATTATTCTCTTTAATTATGTAATAAGTAAAGTTATTACATTGCTTAAGTTTCATCTACTTGTTTTAGGTTTTATTGAATTAGATTATTATTTTGTTAAATCCAAAATTTATAGGCAGTTGATGAGGAGATGGATTTATTGTGGACTTTCGAAGTTTTATACCGATCGACATTTACACTGGTATAAGATGGACTTATGTTAATTTTAGTAATTTAGATTTGGTTTCCAAGCATAAAGATACAACTTGAAATAATGAAATATTATGCCGTGGATCATTACATATGATTCATGATCATTATTTTGTTTTTTTCATTTGATGGATAGTTTGTTGGTTGATGTGTGTTGATTGGTGGTTTGGAGGGTTCAATGATGTTGGGTGGATTTTTATGCATTTGGGTGAACGGTGACCTAGTTATGGTGGTGTTGGTGTATGTCGTTTTGAGTGACGTTCATATTGTATATGTATTGGTTCCCCTCATTCCGACCTTCCTTTCCTTTCTATGTTTATTTATTAATTGGAGTTGTTTGGTTGAAATTTCTATGACAGACTAATAAACATGTATTTGCACTATTTTAAAAAAAAAATTATGTACTTATATGTTTTATAATTGTTAACCACGACAAATATCTTTTGTGTTACTTCACAGTGGTGTGGTGAGGTGGTCTTCGCATTTTTTTAATGTTTTGGTAGTAACCATGATGACTTATCAATAACAGTTTTAGAAGTTTTTAATAGAGAAAAGCTAAATTTATAGTAGAATTCATATTAGACATCAGTAACATCAAAGTGGAGTGTGTCGGCAACATCAGTAACATCATATGGTTGTAGGGGCAATAAATATCTTGGAACATGCAAAGAATATTTGGATCTAAACCTGGTAATATTTGTATTTTTATTCATCAATTGCATTAAAATTTCCATTCAATTACAAAATTATCGAAATCTAGAATTTCTATAATGTTATGAGTGAAATTGATTGGTTATTTTGATTAATGAAAATCTTTTTTGTGTTATCTAGGTATTGTTTTCAAGTTTGGTCGGAGAGTGGCTTTGAAATGTTTTGTGAAGGTGTTTCACTCTTTATACTATGTTTTTGCACTACTTTATTGCTTGGTTATTTTGTCATAAATGTGTTCATTTGGCAACACAGCTGAAGATGATCAAGTATGTTGTGTGTTAGGATAACTATTTTTTTCTTTTAATTACTTGAATGTATTCTCGTCATTAGTATTAGTTTTATTTTACCCTAGTTCTGTTTGCTTTTAAATTAATACTTTTAACTTGGGTCATACCTTTATTCTAGATTATTACTTAATAGTTCTTTTAAGTTTGTGCAAGTTCATTTAGTTATTTTAGTTCATTTGTGTAGCTTTGCCCATTTTGATTATATATTATTATGCATCACATACATTTTCATTCAATTAGGTTCACAATACTAATTTAGAAGATACATTTTATCATTTGTAATTCGTATAATACTGTAAATATAAGTGATTTCTTTTCAATGAATTGAATTAATATTTTTTGTTTGAAATTTTATAAATTTTAAAAAAAAATTAATTCACTAATTAATATTTATAGGATGGTGGCCTAGAAATTCTTCGGTAAAGTAGGCTCATCCTTTTCTGCCGCCACTACCTTAAGTAACCTTCGTCTCGACTAAAAGCTGCGATCAAAACTTAAAACCTTATTTCATTTTGGAGACAAAAAAATCGATTTAAAACATCCCACTTTTCCTCTCTTATTAGAATCTTTTGATTTCTAAATTTTCCTCCTGGAAACAGTAGTGAAGAGGTTAGGGTTTGAATCAAAGGATTTCAAGATATATAATTTTGATTTTAAGGATGCATCAGTGGGGTAATTGGTTTTCAAGATGTTGATTTTCTTATCAACCATGTTTTGGTGACATTACATATTTTCTCACTCAAATTATGATTTTTATTTCTTTTGGTTTTGTAGATCCCACAAGAGGAGGTATACTCATTGTCAGATCTCACTATATTCGATTGTTGTTTTTGTTAATATAAAATAAGTGCTTCAAAATCATAAAATTGTGATTATATTTTGTTTTTTTGTAGATTATACTCTTAGATTCACATCATCGGGTCAAAATCATGTATATTATGTTTTTTTTTTTACTTTTTGTGCAGTTCTTTACATTTTTATTTGGATTTTTATATACAAAAGTTAGAGTTTAATTGGTTCACGGGGTGACAATTGAGTCCTATCTCATGAACTCTCATGCCACTATTACAACTTTATTAATTTTATATGTTTTAATTTTCTCATGTCACTATAGTTTTAGGAAGAACCATAAGGATAGGTGCCCCAAAGAAAATATATTGTTTTTATTTTTGAATTATATTTTCACTTTACAATCACTACAAAAAAAGTACCTTTTAAGACAGAACGTTTTGAGCCGACGAAAATTGAAGTCCCCAAAACTTTTTGAGACGGCTAAAATTTACAGTCTTAAAAACTATCAATTTTTAAGACGAGTAATTTTACCCGTCTCAAAATATATACTTTATGAGACCGCATATTAATAGCCGTCTCAAAAACTATACATTAGGAGACGGCTAATACCAAATTGGATTCCCCCTTCTCTTTTTTTTTGTTCCTGCTTCTTTCCCCCTTCCCATTAGCCAAAAAATAAGAAAAAAAGTAAAATAAATCGACCCAAATCTCCACCCACAACATTTCTTTCTTCACTGGAAAAAAAATCCACGCTTAGCCTCAGTCGCACAGCCTAGATGCAAGCCTTCACCGCCCTAGACCTCGTCGCCCTTGTCCCAGCTTCTAGTTAAGTTGCCCTAGCTTCTGGTCATTCATATTTTTTTTACTATTTTTATTATCTTTTATGCCATTGTTGCATGTTGAAGGGTTTATGTTATTAATTGAATTGGTTCAAAATTTCTACAGGAGGATCCAACATAAAAGATTATTTACGGAGCAGAGTTTCAATATGTGGATTAATGCGAATAAAAGCTAATTTTAATTTTTGGTTATTTCTTAATATCATTAGTTTTTTAACTGGATTGATTTGTAGTGGTGATAGGAGGTTGAGGGTGAGCCAATTGAAAACTCGGATTGTCAATTGATTTTTGTAGTATAGTCTTAAGATTAATTTATGATAATATTTGTATATTTAATTGTGTGAATGTTAGTTAGAATTATTGATATGTATGTTTGTGTCAATTAATTAATGTCTTCTTGCTGCAAGTAGTTTATGCCATTAAACTAATTTACTATTCGAATATGATTTTATTTTGTCCTTTGCAAATAGTTTATGCTAATTTTTAACATTCAAATCACCATGTGTTGGGTCACAAACTCGAACATATGAACATATGAGGTGGTACCCAAAAGAAATAAAGAAAAAGACAAGCATGAATTAAAATTCTAATTTAAACAAAATATTAGTAAATGCAAATAAGTAATGTCACGATCTCTAAACAATCTGAAAAGATAAACTTGATATTTGATGATCCGAGTGGCACGAAATGAGGCACGGATACCCCAATACGCACAAAAGTAACCTAAGGTAAGTGATCATTCCCTCACTGGACTCCCGGTCCACAATTGACTATTGTACGATTGTTTTATGATTAAAAATAGGATTTAGGAGTCGAAAACTCAAAATGGTAACTAAGTGGCTTAAACAGAGGCGTGAACACCCTAAGAGGTACCAAAGTATGATACCTCGTCATTTTTGGATTAATCTCAGATCTGAAATCATTTTGTATTTGTGGATGGTTGCATCATATGGATTACTTTTTTATGAAATCAGATCTGGATTAGATTATATCTAATGATGGTTATGATTTTTACGGATTTGATACAATTTAATTTTATTTTGATCCATTGATCGCGTGGATCACTTGTTGGTTTTTAATCTTCTTTGATTGATTTTTAATGGTCAATCCTATATCAATTGAGAGGTCAAACATGTATAAATGTTCTCTTCGTGATCAATAAGCATAAACTTTCACAATTGGGAGGAAAATAAATAAATAAGTATGTTTAATGAAGTTGATTACTTGGTGAAGGAATTTTAATATTTGTAATGAACAGTTTCTTGGGAGATTAAAACATATCAGAATTTCTAAAGGTGCAGTTATTACTAATAATTATGTGGCGACTCATGTCATGTTTTTAATTCAACACAAATAATGAATATTGATTATCAATATGAACAAATCTTATTCACTGTATATGAAACTTAAATAATTTTATGGTTAACTTTCACGTGGTATTTACTTGAACTTACTTAGCTTTTTCCTCAAACATTTGTTAATTCTACACTCTATGGGATGTACTATTTGAATGAACATATTCGATTAAAAAAATAGTAATTTTTTCAACCACACTTTCCCGCGCATCACATGGGTTACCACTAATATCATATATATGTTCGTATTCAATGTTCTTTAGTGCGAGTGGGTTAATTAGATTTGATAAAATGTGATCGACTAACCAAAATTGCAGTTTTTTATCCTTTTAAGGTGTATTCATGGGGAGAACGTGTTGATGCTCTAAAAGTAAGATATTTAGGGGTAATATAGAAGAGAGTCGCGCCACACTTTTTTCTTTACAAATAATTCAACATCTTACTTAGAATCAATGAATATTTCGATGAACATAGAATAAGATGTGATAAAATGTGATACATTAGGGGAACACTACTCGTAAGTAATCAGGTTCCTCAAGAATGTTTCTGTGAAGTCATCGATAAGCTCCCAAAAGTGTACATTTTATACCCCGAATAGACGTATTTTAGCTGCTAATTCTCCACAATAATGGTCTTATGTGCGTAAATGTTCAATGTGCAGGTTGATTGCATTTGCGGGTTCAAAAAGCCTTATTTTGAGGCAAATGTGAATCAAATGGAGCTAATTCCCCATTCCTGTAACTCTAGCCTATCCCAAACCTAGACCAAACTTCCCCCGCAGTCCGTGTGTGTTTAGTTTGTGCCTTTTTATATATTTTTTAGATTTTTAGTTTGAGTCATTTTATTTTTAGGATTTATTTTAGATTTATTTAGATTTTCTAGGATTTATTTTATATTTTTATATTTCTTTTTATTTAGTATAATTTTATTTTTATTTTTATTAATTTTTTATTTTATTTGATTAGGATTAGTTTTTTTAGGATTTCTTTATTTTTTTAGTTTTATTAGATTTTACATTTTTTTAGGATTTTAGCTTTTAGTTTAATAGATTTTTATTTTTATTTTTATTTCTTTTTAATTTCATTTTTATTTTAAGTCTTTATTCTATTTTTTAGAGTAGGATTTTATTTTTTGACTTTTAGTTTTATTAATTTTTTTTAGTTAGTTAATTTTTTTTTGGTGTTCAAATTAAATACACCCTAACTCCCCTACACACTAGTACACCCAAACAATTCACTCACCTTCACCACACTCTCCTACACCCTCACCACACTCTAACCCCACTCCCATCATCTTCAACCTCAGACCCTTTCTCTCTCATATCTCCTAAACAAACATTAACCCAACATCCCCAAACCTCCCACCTCACACCACCATCACCCATCACCAACTACTCACCCCGTCGTCGGGGACCGGAGATCCCATCTCCGGTGACCAGACCTACCTTTCCAGGCATAAGCCGAGAACCCGCCAGCATTCTCACCTTAACCCGAAACCACCGACCCCCTATAAATCTCGACCCAAACTCGCTGCCATGCGACCCTACTGTCATGACCCCAACCTCCGGCCCTGCTCCGGCCGGTGCCAACACGATCCACCGACCACCACACCAAATCTGCCGAATTATCACGGTCATTGACCTTGACAAGTTGGACTTGTCAAGGTCAATGACCGTGGAAATTCTAGGGGCGACAACTTTTGTTGTCACGAACATTAACCGTGATAAGTTCATTAGACTTGTCACGGTCCTTGACCTTGACAAGTTTTGTCACGGTTAAGGACCGTGACAAAAAAATTATCACGGTCAATGACCATGACAAGTCCGTGATAACAATCCTTTGTCACGGACTTGTCACGGTCAATGACCGTGATAATTTTGGGCAGAATTAAAAAAAATCTGCTGGGCAGTTTGGCCACTGTCACTGCCCAGTAGTATATTTGTACCTGTTATAGCAACGTTGTACCTGTTCAAGCATCATATATCCAAATAAAATAGAGATAATGCAAATATACATTCAAAATAGAGACAATATGCATCATGATATAAACCAAACATAATTCCAATGTACCAACTTAAAAACAATTCAATTCAAATAATGTCACTACATGTCTTGGGTAAGGTTAAATCTGAGGAGGTGAGTAGGCCACACGATATACGAATTGACACACCCACTGATATACATCGTGCCGCATTATTCGTGCAACCACAATAGGGAATTCTCCTTCCCAAGTATCACATGCGTGAGGAGCACCTTGGACTCGATATCTTTAAGCTCACGTCTATGAATTAGTCCATCCTGGATGATATTCGGGTCCCTCAACCCCCGCTCTATCCGCTGGCCATCAAATATGTCCAGTATAAACACGCTCGGCCAACCAAGTGTCGACATCGGTCGGTCGAAGGGAGCTAAATAAGGAAGTGGATCATCAAAGTCCACACGTGTCGGCGATGAAGCAGCGAGGTCCACATCTGAAACACCCTAAATCTTTGACTTACTTGAGTCTACATTATTTAGGCGTTTCAACTAATTTGGATATTGTGTCAAAACATATTTTTAGTGCGAGCCTTCTCCTTGGTACATCTTACAACGTTACTCGACGACTCAACATGCCTCGACTCTACTCAACGACATATTCGAGTAAAGGTATTCACGTATATTGCACATTTGCACTTGACACATTAGGCATACATGCATACATTAATTGTGATAATACGAATGGTTGTCTAAAACATTTTTTTTTGTAAAATTTGAATTTATTTTTACTAAAAATTAAATTCTTATTTTAAAATAATTTTCGAAATGTTTTTAATACAATTCAGAATCAATTTTTAAAACTGAAATATTTTCATATGTATATATGTTTATATATTCGTGTTACACATATAAGTTTTGTATATATATAGTTTTACTATCATATATATATGCGTGTGTGTCTTGCTTGTATATATACTATCTTATATTTTATAGTTTATATATGCATGATAACATATGTGTGGTGCTTAGTTTTTATATTAGTACACTTATACCTGATGGCATGTACCTAGCAGATTGTGTGTTCCACCTTAACTATTTTGGTTATGTCTTTAGCTTTTGTCATTTTATGATTTGACCTAGCATGGACTTTAGAGCTTTTAATGCTTTTATATTTTTACTTTAAGATTGTGACTTATAGTTGCTTTAGCCGAATAGACCTGCTAGTAATAATCCTTATGTGTACTTTGGTCTTACCTGCTATCACTAGCTGTTAATTTTGTACGCATGGCATTATTAGTGCCTTTATATTTCGTGACCGAACAATGCATTTATTTTGTAGGATTTTTAGGTTTATTTTTTAAAAACTTAATATTTGTACCCTACATGAATAGACCTGCTATAGGACTATAGACTTTAGCGTTTTGATTTGATTAAGACTTTCGGCTTCTGTGGCTTTAGGTGGTGATGTGATGAATAGGAGCAGTACTCCTATTTCTAAGGATTTGGAATTGCCTTGGTTCCTTTGGTCGTACACGATTTTATCAGGAACTTATTTTGACCGAGTATAGCTTTTGGCCGAAATCTCCTTTTTGGAGATGACCTGGACTTGACCCTTTGTACCAGCTAGACTGCGTACCATTAGTCATGACTTAGACCTTCCAACTTAAGTTGATTTGACCTTTGGTACAACTAAGAGACTAAGTAGTCTCATACCTCACTCTGTTTCGGCTATCCTAATATCTCGTCCTATTATCTCATATAGGTTGTACCTTACGAGATTTTGATTTGAACTTAGGCTTTAATTGACTGAGGTTTACTCTGTCTAAACCTTTACCTTCTATGACCATATGGACTGATACCTAGGAGATCTAGTTTAATTTTTAATTAAACATTTTAAACCTTTTTGGACTTGGTCGTTGTCACCTATACCAGCTTGTAGAAGCCTTGGTTGTTTCGTTCTTTATGACTTGACCCATGTATGCGATTTAGACACCTGCTATGTCACTTAGTTATTGGCGTGTTAAAGGGATATCCTATTTCCTACTAGTACCTGTTTTAACCGTTGGTTATTAGGAGAGTTTGTTTGGAGACTGTGCCACCTGTCACAATTAGATCCGTTGGAGAGTTTGTTGCAACTAAAATCCTATACCATTCTTGTTATATCTGTTAGTGGTTTTAAGTTCTTTAGTTGTTTATAAACGACTGTATTTGCATGAGATTATGTGAGTTTGTTAAGTTGTTAAAATCTGTTTTAACTCGAATTAATGACAACCCTAGATTAATATCTTTTAATCTGAACCCTTGATTTAAAAGTTTCTAGAATAATGTTTTCTCACCTGTATAAACTTCATTTGAGAGTTTAATTGTGTTAGATATTCAGATTATATTTTATAGAGTGAGAAACACAAGAGGGTTAGATTTTATAGAGAGAAAAATATGGAGAATTAGAGAGAGATATCTAAGAGAGAAGAAAGTATTGTTTTACACATTGTGTTCATTCTACTTCATCTTTATTGTGTTTTTGTTTTTAATTCTCAATGATCTTTCACATCATCTCATAACTTTAGAGATTGAAATATTGTGTTATTGTAAAGAGAATATAAGTGCTTTCATGCTAAAATAATTTTTTACAAAAATTAGAATTCCTTAGATTTTTAGATCCGAATTTTATTGAATATTTTTATGATCTAAATATTCTGATTTTGTGTTAGATGCTATATGATGTTTAAATCAGAATTTCTCCGGATCTTGCATGTTTATTGAAAATCTTTTTAAAGATCTGTTTTCTCATATTTGTGAAATTATTTGAAAAACACTTTCCTCATAAAATTGAATGTTATATTTTTGAGAGATTGAGAACACATGTTAGAATGATTATTTTATGTATACATGATTGTGTTCATATGAGTGTTATTACATATTGATTATAAAGAATGTTTATAAGATTTTTAATTGAAAATTTATTTTGTAAGTTTTTGTAGAAAACTTAATTGGTCTTAATTGAAAATGATTTTTTCTTAAGTTTTTACAAACTTATTTGCTTGATTACAAATATATTTTTGTTAAGTTTTTGAAGAAAACCTATATGCTTGTGTTAAGAATTAAGTTCTTGCATTGTTGCATTTAGAACATATTCACTTACACGTTTTGCATAACTAGAATGATGTTGAGAGATCAGTTTTGAGTGAGTTGGAATTTGCTAAATAAGAAGAACGGAGTTACGAAGTTAAGAGAACAACTACAACAATCAGAACTGTAGAGAAGTTGGAAGGATACCAGAGGGTACATTCCTAAACTTGTATAGGTCTGTTTGTGTGCTTAGTTTGTTATATAGCTTGTAACCGATAATTCTTTTTAGTGAAATTTTTATTTTACTCCGTAGAGGGAGTCGTGGATGTTTTCCCTACTTTGGGTTTTTACCACGTTAAAAAAATCATATTTGTTATCTTCTTATCCCCATCTTATTCTATGTATGATTTAGAATTAAAATTGTTACATGATTTAATTACTTGAATTGGAATAATTGTTCATATGAGATATATTGGATTGTAACGTATTAAATCAGATTGTTATTAATTTAACTTTTAATTAAATCAGATTTAATTGATTTTAATTTCCGCATGTATTAAAATCTGATTAGTTAGATAATAAAGTTTTTCTTGATTTAATTATATATATATGTTATTAGAAAAACTTTCATGAAATCAGAGTATGTTTATGTGTGCGTATGGAGATTGTTTCATGGGCACATCTCAAGAAATGTTTCTTTCCTCATCCTCGGGTGGGAGAAATTTTCAACATCCTTGTCATCCTGCACCTCTTCCACTCGCACCTCCTCCTCCACCACCTTCTCCTTCCCTTTCCCCTTGCATTTTTCGCCCAACGAATTCTTCATGAATAAGAACATATCTTGGGCCGTCGCCTCCAAACGGGACAGCTTCGTGTCATACGAGTCCACCGTTCGAGCCAATCCGGTGTCACCCGTCTCTAATCCGATGATCCTAGATTTGGCCACCCGCGAGCTTATCCTCCCATTACGATTAGAGCCAAGAACTTGGCTGAGTGCGTTTGTGGACAAAGATGCCTTGTCGGCATCAGACTGTGACTCATGCACTTCCTTAATCTTTGCCTGAAACGACAAAAAGCACATGATTAGTAAAATAAGTAAATTAAAAAATTATAACGTAATTAATAAAAAGTAAACTGTCGGATTACTTACAATCATGTCCGCGATGCTTGGGGACACCTCCTTGTCGTTTCCCTTCTTTTTTCGAATAGCCACATAAGTATCGAGCCTATGTGGCCTACCCCCAGGGCCACTCCCTATCCCCTGAAATAAAATAAAGTAAAATTAGTATCGGCCCCGCAAAGTAAAATATTGCAGAATAATATATTTCTATAGCTATAGAAAAATTAAATCTTACCATCATCCTATGCTCCACCTCGGCGTAAGACGTCCGGTCGGCGTAGTGCACGTTCGTATTTTTTTCCCGATTTCCCTCCCCGATTGGCGAGATGCCAATTGTCGCTCCCCGATCTCATTGTCAATGAACTGTTGCCATTTTGCCAATGAGATCGATTCAGGCATATATTCCCGAGTATATATTGATGACTCCACGGTGATGTATTCCTCTACAATTAATCCTGCAATATATCGCGTATTCTTGACGTAATCTTTAAAAACTTTCATTAATCTTTCAAACGGATACATCCAATGATATCTAACTAGACCTCAAAGAAGTGCCTCTTCGCATAGGTGTACCAATAAGTGAACATTTATGTCAAAAAATGCTGGGAGAAAGTACTTCTCCAATACACAAATCGCTTCGGTCACCGCCAATTTTGCGGTCACTATGTGTTCTCGATTGACTACCTTCTCACGCAAGAGTGAGAAGGTAATACTAATTTTCATAATAGCCTTCCGTAAATCCTTGTGCTTGGATAAGCAGTGCTTAAACAATAAAGGAACCAATTGTATGATCACATGCCAATCGTGGGACTTACACTTATGTAAATCATGAGTAGCATAATTCACAATCCTTTGCGAGTTGTATGCAAAATTATATGGTCCCTTCAAATTATATATATTGTCTAAAAGCACCTTCCTTTCTCCACTCGTCAAAGCAAACGCACCAGGCGAAATTATTGTCCTTCCCCTACTATCTTCTTTCAACCATAGTTGTGGCTTAAGTTTCAACGATTTAAGGTCTTTTCGTGCATTTTCTCCATCCTTTGAATGATTCCCCCCAAAGCAAGTGCTGACAATATTGTCAGCGAAGTTCTTCTCTGCAGGCATCACATCCAATACATAGCGCACCGTGTTATTCTTCCAATAAGGCAAGTCAAATAAAATTGACCTCCAAGACCATGCCTTTCTTGTCTCAGTTTCATTCCCAATTGGGGTGTTCTTATGCTTGACATTCTTAAATTTGGGATTCTTACCTGGCATATTAGGGTCACATTCAGAAGATTTACTTTCAATTTTTGAACTCGAAAGTTGTTTCGACGGTAGCCTATGTTCAACCCCGCCCAATAAAAAATTAGAACCTTTCTCAAATCTGAAACTATGAGGCGGGGGTAAAAACCTTCTATGGAAATGGTATACATTTTTGAGCTAAAGGATAGACGAAGAGATTGATTCTCCTCTCCATAAATAGGACACCCCAAATAACCATGTACTACACAACCGGATAATGTCCCATAAGCTAGAAAATCATGAATTACCCACATCAACATAGCTTTCAGCGTAAACTCTTATTTTCTAAAAGAGTCAAATGATTGCACACCCTCTTCCCACAACTCATTTAATTCTTCTACTAAAGGATCCAGGTAGACGTCAATGTCATCACTTGGTGCCTTTGGCCCAGGTATCAACAAAGCCATCATAAGAAATTCAGGTCTTATACACTGTGAAGGAGGGAGGTTGAGTAAGGATAGGATCACTGGTCATACACTCTGATTGGTGCTTAGATATCCAAATGGTTTGAAATCATCTGTTGATATAGCCAAACAAATGTTGCGTTGTTCTCGAGAGAAATCGAGATACTCATAATTCATCCTCCTCTAGGTTGTAGAATCAATAGGATGACGCATGATATTACCCCTACTTATGCCCAAGCATGCCAAGTCATTGCCTCCGCTATCCATGGTACTATGAAAAATTCCTTTAATCTAGTCCCAAACGGAAAAATATTTCAATACATTTTGAGGCACTTTTTAGCTTGTTCCTTCCTTATTAGTAGATTGGACATATCTAGGTTCATCGCATACCGGACACCGATCGAGGTTTTCATAGTCCTTTCGGTATAGTATGAAGTCATACGCACAAGCATGAATCGATTTATACTTCATTCCCAAACCTTTCAAACTGTTCTTTATAACATGATAGCTATTTGGAAGTGTATTCTCCTTGGGTAATAAGCCCTTCACCCATTTCAGAATTCTTGTCACGCTATTGCCAGACAAACCATACTGCATCTTCAAATTGTGCAAACCAACCATGGCATGTAAAGTTGTTTGATCTTTCTCACATCCAGAGTTTAACGGTTGGGTCGCCTAAAATTTTAAACTTTGGTAGTCATCATCAAGTTTTATCGTGATATCTTCACGAGCACTTGAACCTTCTACATCATCAGTAACCTCGTTCTCCTCTGCTTCATAAACTCCGTATGCAACATCAACTAAATCCACTAACATATTATGATATATGTCGTCCCCTTTTACATCTATCCTACTAGTTGAAGGTTGTTGTGAAGGTTGGTCGGGGACAAGAGGAACTTTCAATTCACCGTGAAAACTTCAAAATCGATAACTATCTTGCATATCGGATCTTGGCAAAGGTAGTTCAACTATTTTCCACTCAAACACCTTACCATTATTACACCTAGAACACGGGCCCAAAAATTCTTCATCATTATGATATCTCTTTGCGTATTTCACAAATTCGTTAGCACCTCTGCGAAACACATCCCCCATTCTATTTGTCTCACCCATCCACTCTTGGTATTTTGAATATCCCATCACAGCTACCACAACTAATCACCTATTAAAGGTAAACAAAACTTAGATTTATAGTATGTTTCATTTATTTATGTCTTATTTATATTTGATTTTTAAATTTCCAATTCAAATTCAATTTATAATAGAAATTTCTATTTTCTCCATCTCCTCTAAAGGGTGAGTGGTCCTATCCCATTCAAGACCGCATTTTTCTGTAATATACTTAACAGCTCATGCACATTGTTACGATTTGAGTAAAATTCGATAGCATATCCCCATAGTTCTCCAAGTACACGACGTAGATTGACAAGTGTGAGTGTTATTTCAATTGCTCAATTGAAATAACAGTCACACTTATCAATCTAGTATGTACCCAGAGAACTTTAGGATACGACTGCAGAACTTCCTCCAAAAGTAACAACTTTAAGCCACTAAGAATATTATACAAAAATTATGCAGTCCCAAACTATCCAAACGGGACAATTTAAGAGATCTCATTACAGGGGTAATAACTCTCGAACGGGTCTAAGGGCTCTTGAATGTGTACGCATAAGAACTAGAAGGCTAGTATCTCTGCGCACTATGTGTAATTTCAAGTATTTTCATTTAATTATCATACTATATACATATTGTTCGATATATAAAGTAATTTTCAAAAAAAGTTAAAAAATTCCACCCCCATATAGATGATAATCCAGTGGTCATGCCACTTTTAAAATTAACTAACCCAACATCCACTATAATTCAACAACGTCAACAACAAATGTGTATCCCGTACTTCTTCTAATTCATCTACTCAATTAATTATTTTCATCAATTAAACTAACAATTAAAGTATACAATTAGTAATTTACTAATTTACAATGAGGGGCAATCCTACTTTCTTAATTAATAATTATATATTAATTTACTAATTTACAATGAGGGGCAATCGTATATTAATTTACTAAAAAAATTAATAATCAATCAATTCGTTTACAAGGGACACTACACACATACACGCACATACACACGCATATACACACACACGCACATACACACACACACACGCATCCCGCCTACCCCACCACCCACCCACCCATCCTATCCCCCTTCCCTCTGCCCCACCCCTTCCCCCACCACACACACACACACCCAGCCCCACCCCCCACCCACCACACACACGCACGCACACACACGCACACACACATACACACACACACACATGCACATACACACACACACACACACACACACATACACACACACACACACACACACACACACATATATATATATATATATATATATATATATATATATATATATATATATATATATATATAAATGGAAGAGAGAGAGAGAGAAAAAAACTAACCTGAAAGTAGAGAGAGAGAGAGAGAGAGAGAGAGAGAGAGAGAGGGAGAGCATCATAGAGAAAGAGAGAAAAAAGGAGGGAAGAAATCGGTGGGGGAAAAAAGGAGGGAAAAGGGTTTTTTGCTGGAAAATTTGTCACGGACGTGTCACGGTCCTTGACCGTGAAAATATTATACGAATTGTCATGGTCATTGATTGTGACAAGTCTTTGTCACGGACTTGTCACGGTCATTGACCGTGACACAAAACGCATGTTTTTTGTCACGGTCAATGACTGTGACAGGGCTAGCCGCTGGAAGGGTGCCAATTTACCCATTTTGATGTAGTGGACTTCGAACCTAGATATCACCTCCCAAAACCGGACTTAACCCTTGCTCATCCAACCCACACCATAGCCCCAAACCAAAACTTTAGACCCATTTTCAAACCTTCTTAGCCAAAAATCGTTTTCCACCGGCTAACATCCCAAAACACAAAATCCAAACAAAAGACCAAAGTCAAAACCCACATGCCTTTTAATCCATTTATCGTTTATTCCTACAATACCCCCAAACAGACCAATCCAGTTGCACCTTTCAAAACCCATGACCAAGTCAGATTTTATCACCTCACTCACCCCATGTGCACCTTTGTTCTACCCAATTTATCCCTAGCTCCATGGTCACATTTTTTTAAAGAGATGAAGACCATTTGAGAAAGGATCTCAAATTTAGTTTTTAAAACTCTTGTGTGATAAATTTCTCTACACTCCTCAATAGAGAGTATTTGTATTTTTTGCAAATATCTCAATATAGAGGTGTGTAGTGAAATTTATCTCTAGGATGAATTCCACCCCAACCCATTTATAATGATTTTTTTCATTTTTAACAATTATTTCAAAATAGATTGATGTAGTTGAATTCATCCCTTATGGGAGATAAATTCTAATCCATTCCTTTATGTTGAGATCTTGCATTTTTAGCAATTATCTCAACATAAAGTTATGATTTAGAATTTATTTCCTTGGATGAGTTCTACTGTACAATTTAATAATGTTAGGATTTCCATTTTTAGCAAATCTCTTTTATTATTTAAGTGTCCATTATGAATTCATCCATTATCCTTTTTTTATTTATTTTTATTTTCTAATTTTCATTTTAGATTCAATAAATACTTTAGTGAGGGATTATGATTGAGAGATTGTTGATTTCAATTCAAGGTTTAAATGCGGTTGATGATTATTGAGGACTAATCTCCCATTCATGGGATGTATTTTGAAGCCCTCATGAGTCCAATTTAGTTAGTTTATTTTTTAGCACAATTTTGTTTACCTCATTTTTTTATTAACTTTTACATCTTAGTTAGTACTTTAAAAATTAGTATATAGTTAGTTAATTAATAATCCCTTAAAAAATCCATAAAAAATATAAAAAGCAAAAATAGAAAAATAATAATAAAATGCAAATGAATCTATATATGTCCTCTCCAATTTTGTGTTTCATCCTTAGATATGGATTGATACCTCACTTATCGCTATATTCTAGTTTTGTTCTAATTTTTTAGGTTTGTGAAGATTTTTAATGGAAAGAGGAATTGCACAGTGATAAATACAATAGAGACACAATTTTTTTCTTTTTATCAAATGGCACCGTTGTCGGGTATATTTGTAGGTATTTGAAGATTTTGACTAGAGGATCTTTTCAAGCAACGACGAAAAAAATATACTGAAAAGTTTTCTTTATCAAATGGCGTCGTTGCCATTCTTTGGAGGTTGAAGCACATGTGAGGATTTCTATTTTGATTCATTTGTATTTCATTTATTTTTATTTTTTTCATACCATTTTTCACTTTTTTAGAAGGCTTGTATTAGTATTTTTATTCTTGGCTTGTATTGCGGTGCATAGAGACACCATATTTTTCATTTTAAATTTGTAATAAAAAGAAGACAAGCGTGATAGGGAAATCGGACAAGGTAAAGAGAGGGCGTCCAAAGGCGAGAAAAATAAGCCTCTCTACCTTGGGTTGGTAGGACTCCCGGGGCCGACTGAGATTGACGTAATCTCCCCTCGGCTGACTCAAATTTTTTGTCACCCCACGGTGTAAAAATCGTGGGAGGTACATCTCTTGAACCCTCGTGCACCTCCTATTAGCGAGTCAATTCTTGTGTGTGATTATGTGCTCTTGTGAGATTTTATTCTTGCATTTATTTTCAAATGGTGTGATGAATTAAATTACTAAGACATATACCCGGTCACTCACGAGAAGGGATTTCATCACCCGACTCACTCGCTTACCATTGTGTGCTAACCTTAGTCATCATTAAATTTAAAATTAATCAACTAGCTAGCCCAATAAGAGAATATTTTTGCAAAGGCGATCACTAGGATAAATTATGTGATTTTTTATCCCCGCGGACTTATTTAAAATTTGACCACCCCTTTCACTAATTTCAAGATAAAATTTGGCTATATGCTCGTTAGGATTTATCGTTGCCTTGTGTGTGTGTCCAATTCAATTTTTCGGTAGTCGATTTTAGTTAGTTTGTGCAAATTTAAAGAGTCCACCTATTGTTCCCACTCTTTTCTTCCAAAAAAATCCAAAAATATTTTTTTTCCTTGGTTTTCTCCAAAAACAAAAATCCAAAAATATTTTCTTTCCTTTTGAAAAAAATTTAAAAAATCCGAAATATTTTTTCCCACTATTTTCTTCCAAAAAATCCAAAAATACTTTCTTCCTTTCATTCTCTAAAAATTCCAAAAACATTTCCTTTCTTTTTCAAATTATTCAAAAAGCACAAAAAAAAGAGAACATCTTGAAAATAAAAAATAAGGTTGTGATTGGTGCCTATTCACCATCTCCTTTACCTTAATACCCACCCACACATGGTCCACCGATGCTTTGCATCGCGTGATGCACTTTGGCATACAAGTGCATTGATCCTTTTAACCTTTATCCAATAATACTGATGCTTCAGTCTTGCTTGAGGGTGATTATCATCACCCAATTTTTCTGTCGCCCTGCGCTTTCCTTTATCTTATCTTTAGGTTGAGATTCCATCGGTTTAGATGAAGACATTAAACTTAGCGCTACCGGGAGGCATCCCACGTTTCTTGTATAAGTCTCATCCTGTTTGGGGGTGGTGTTCCACATCATCCAATGCTATACCATGCTTTGTAGACTTGTACACCTTTTTTCTTATGACTTATTCAGGTTTCATTTTGGCTTCATCTGTCCACTTTATTAGTGGTTGATTCTGGGAATCTCTTTCCTCCCTTCCGCTCCCCATTTTAAAAATCATTTTACTTAACATCGAGGATGATGTTCCTTTTTGTTTGGGGGTGGGGAGTTTTATCCAAATCATGCCTCTTTTGAAAAATTTTGAGTTTTAAACCTGGTTTTTAAAATTTCTTGCAGTTTCTTTCATCTTAATCATTGATGTGAATTTTCTATCATCCATCTTTTTAAGTCTAGGAATCAAGCTAGAGTATTATGTTTTATAAATATCTTATGTAATACATAACAAGGTATTTTGCACCATGAATTTCTAGACTCAACAAAATTTGCGCACTTATCAAGTCAATACAGTTTAGAGTTGAAGAGTACTATAATTCTAAAGACAACCTTAAGGATCACTAGTAGAGACTTTAGCTTGTGAGATTCGTCCTTTCAACCTTTCAGAGTATTTTACGTAATCTCCGAGTCACAAGTTGATTCAACAACTTTTGGGTTTGCACTAAATCCATGTATGATCTCATTATTCTTCATTTTTGTCTTGATCACTGAGAATGACATCACTTTCGAGTTGTAAGAAACGCGTGTCTTGAAATTTATCCCGATCACTAGGATTTCACCCATTCATTTCACCTATTACCTTACCATATTCTCATATATTTTCCACATCATCCATATATCATCTCCATTCATATATCATCCATCATATTGAGAAAAAGAGTGTTGATTCCAAATGTTAAATGTCTTCAGTGTTGGTTTGAAAAGAGAGGGAAAGAAAAAAAAATAGAAAAATAACGAAAGATAGAAAGAAAAAAAAAGAGAAAAAGAAATGAAAAATTAAAAGAAATAAAAAAGAGAGAAAAGAAAAGAAAGATAGTTTGTAGTTAGTAGTTAGTTTTGAAATAAAGACATTTGTTCTTCATGTATAGAACACTCTTCTCACATATCCATCCATCTGTCATCTATCATCCATACATCACCATCCTACCTCATATCCAATCCTTCTCATTTCATTCTCCCCTCACCCATATACATCCATATTTCCCCTAGGTGTTCAGACAAATGAAAGTCAATGTGGTGAATAACTCAACCTTCTCACTATAGTGATTAACATTCTTTCATGAGATCATTTTATTTCTTAATGTACGTTCTTTCTTATATGTGTGCGAGACGTTTGAACTTGCTTACATTTACTCATCTCCTTACACACAAGAGCGATACATAACCCTAATCTCGAGAGTTCTATTGAGAGAGTTATATCCAGTGAGATTTTCAATTTGAAGCGTTGATTTCGAAAGAGCAATCTAGGAATTACTCTTGTGATACTCGACATATTTTGATTGATTCACACTACACATGTTGAGTTCTAGGAAGGATGTGCCTTTAGTATTTACTTACTTATATTTTTTTTACTCTTTCTAGATTGTATTATTGAAAATATTTATCTTATGATGGATTGTGTGATCATTTTTTGTCTAATAAGAGATTGATTGCCTTTCAATAAATCATTTTAAAAAAAATGAATTTTGTGGGTATATTCCCCACATACCCTTACGATACACAACTCGTCCGTAGGGAAACCTGTAGGTTTTAAAGCTTGTTGCACATGCTAAGTGCAATCGTAAGTGCCCGCGAAAGTGGTACACTTTTGGTTACTTATCTTTCTCCTTCTCTCTATCTTATTGATCGAGGACTAGAAACGCTCTGTTTGGGGGTGGTTTAATAAGCACCCAAAAGTATACATTTTATACCCCGAATAGACTTATTTTAGTTGCTAATTCTCGACGATAATGGTCTTATGTGCGCAAATGTTCAATGTGCAGGTTGATTGCATTTGCGGGTTCAAAAAGCATTATTTCGAGGCAAATGTCAATCAAATGGAGCTAATTCCCCATTCCCGTAGCTCTAGCTTATCCCAAACCTAGCCCAAACTTCCCCCGTAACCCGTGTTTGTTTAGTTTGTGCCTTTTTATATTTTTAGTCTGATTCATTTTATTTTTAGGATTTATTTTAGATTTATCTAGATTTTCTAGGATTTATTTTATATTTTTATATTCCTTTTTATTTAGTATAATTTTATTTTTATTTTTATTAGTTTCTAGTTTTATTTTATTAGGATTAGGTTTTTTTAGGTTTTTTTTAGTTTTATTAGATTTTACATTTTTTTGGATTTTAGTTTTTAGTTTAATAGATTTTTATTTTTATTTTTATTTCTTTTTAATTTAATTTTTATTTTGAGTCTTTATTCTATTTTTTTAGAGTAGGATTTTATTTTTTGACATTTAGTTTTATTAATTTTTTTTAGTTAGTTCATTTCTTTGGGGATCCAAATTAAACACACCCTAACTCCCCTACACACTAATACACCCAGACTATTCACTCAACCTCACCTTACTCTCCTACACACTCACCACACTCTAACCCCACTCCCATCATCTTCAACCTCACACCCTTTCTCTCTCCTATATCCTAAACAACCATTAACCTAACATCCCCAAACCACCCACCTCCCACCACCATCACCTATCACCAACTACTCACCCCCGTCGCCGGCAACCCGAGAACCCATCTCTGGTGACCAGACCTACCTTTCTAGCCATAACCTGAGAACCCGTCGGCCTGCTCACCTCAAACCCGGAACCGCCGACCCCCCTATAGAGCTAGACCCAAACCCGCAGCAACCCATTTCCATGCGACCCTACTGTCGCGACCCCAACCTCCGTCCCTGCTCCGGCCGGTGCCAACCCGATCCACCGACTTCGAACCCGGATATCACCTCTCGAAATCGGACTTAACCCGTGCTCATCCAACCCACACCATAGCCCCAAACCCAAACTTTAGACCCATTTCTAAACCTTCTTAGCCAAAAATCGTTTTCAACCTGCTAACATCCCAAAACATAAAAGCCAAACAAAATACCAAAGTCAAAACCCACATGTCTTTTAAGCCATTTACCCTTTATTCCTAAAATACCCCCAAACAAACCACTCAACTTGCACCTTTCAAAACCCATGACCAAATCAGATTTTATCACCTCACTCACCCCATGTGCACCTTTGTTCTACCCAATTTATCCCTAGCTCCATGACCACATTAATTAAATATATGAAGACCATTTGAGAAAGGATCTCAAATTTAGTTTTTAAAACTCTTGTGTGATAAATTTCTCTACAATCCTCTATAGAGAGTATTTGTATTTTTAGCAAATATCTCAATATAGAGGTGTGTAGTGAAATTTATCTCTGGGATGAATTCCACCCCCACCCATCTATAATGAATTTTTTGAATTTTTAACAATTATTTCAAAATAGATTAATGTTGTTGAATTCATCCCTTATGCGAGATAAATTCTAATCCATTCCTTTATGTTGAGATTTTGCAATTTTAGCAATTACCTCAACATAAAGTTATGATTTAGAATTTATTTCCTTGTATGAGTTCTAATGTACAATTTAATAATGTTAGGATTTGCATTTTTAGCAAATCTCTTTTAATATTTAATTGTCCAATATGAATTCATCAATTATCCTTTTTTTATTTATTTTTATTTTGTAATTTTCATTTTAGATTCAATAAATACATTAGCGAGGGATTATGATTGAGATATTTTTGATGTATAATTTAAGATTCCATTTCAATTCAAGGCTTAAATGGGTTTGATCTCCTCCTCCTGATTACTTTTAGTTTAATCCTCACATGCTCTTTTTTGTATACTTTTATTTTTATTTTTTGGATGATGATTATTGAGGGCTAATCTCCCATTCATGGGATGTATTTTGAAGCCCTCATGAGTGCAATTTAGTTAGTTTACTTTTTTGTACAATTTTATTTACCTCATTTTTATTAACTTTTACATATTAGTTAGTACTTTAAAAATTAGTATATAGTTAGTTAATTAATATTCCCTTAAAAAATCCATAAAACATATAACAAGAAAAAATAGAAAAATAATAATAAAATGCAAATGAATCTATATATGTCCTCTCCAATTTTGTGTTTCATCCTTAGATATGGATTGATACCTCACTTACCGGTATATTCTAGTTTTGTTCTACTTTTATAGGTTTGTGAATATTTTTGATGGAAAGATGAATTGCACTACGACAAATACAATAGAGACGTAATTTTTTCTTTTTATTAGTCATCGGCGCACAACGGTGGTCATTCTAAACAATGTGTACCACACATCTGACAGCTAAAAAAAATAAACTTTGATATATGATGTAGAAGATTCAACAACCCTGACAACAAACAACGACTATATTGTAATACCCCGTATTTTCATAGCTTTTAAATAATGGGATTTATTAAAATTAATTAAGATAAATTAATTTAATTTTAATCCGGAATGTTGTTTTAAATATTTACTAGCGTGACGAGAGTTAGTAATTATTGGAAATTTGTTATTTGTTGCATATTACTGGATGAGTATAGTAATATATGAGATTTATTTTTATAATATTGTCACGTGTGAATAAAATGACAATTGTGGAAATTTAAGTCGGGACGCGCCTGTGTCGTGTCGGGACTAAATGTGGATTAATAAAAGTGAATATTTTATAGGTTGTTCGTATGGTCATTTTGAGTGCGCCAACGCGTCCGGAAGGGTTGAGGTAGTCAGAAAAGTGTACCCGGGGGTTTAGTTTGGGTCTCGGGGCGTTTTTAGGCCTAATTAGTACCCCAGGAGGGCATTTTAGTCATTTTGTATTTTTGGGTAATTGAACCCACGAAAATTTAAGGGGTTATATCAGATGTTTAGGTTATCTCCTAGGGTTAGATAACTCAAAACACTAGAACGACCATTGGAGAGGAGAGGAGAGAGCTCTCAAGGCATTCCAAGGCTCAAAGCTCAACCGTTTGTACCGCCGCCACCGCCAACGCGTAGATCGCGAGACGGGGAACGCAACCACACCAAATTCAACACCAAACCATATTTCTGAAAATCCCAGGCAAGTGTTTATCTTGCTTATTTTGTTGATGCATCATCCATATTAGTTTAGGAGTTATTAGGATGAGATTTATGGAAGAAAAACCCAATTTGAGATGGGAAATTTTCATGTAGTGATGATTTATATGATATTATGGAAACCCTTTGTCATGTAAAGGATTAAGAGTTTGATTAAGAAAAGAGTTCTAATAAGATACAAATACAAAAAGAAAAATTTATTTCGAACGATCGGACCGTTGGAATTGGATGAAATTTTACAGAAAATTAGCTGAAGACGAGAGGAAGCTACAGAAAAAAATTCAGCTCGATCGGACCGTTCAATATTTTTTAATATTTTTTTTTACTAGACAGTTTTATGTTTTGAGGACTCTTAGAGATAATAAAAATTCAATTAAAAATTCATTTTAATTCCGATTTTGAAACCGTTTGAAATTCTCATCTTTGAAAATAAAATTCAAAATCCTTTAATGTAAGGCGAAATCTATATTTTTGTGATATTTTGCATAAGGGATAACGTAAGTATATATTAAAGGGGAGAGACACGTAATAGGGAGTTACGTTGGAACATAAATAGATATCTACTGAATTGTACATTTGGAAGAATAGAGTCCATGAGGGTTACGTAGTAAGTTGGAAAAACCCTTCGAATTAAAGTTAGAAACAAACCATTATACTTGATAAATAATAATGGGAAAATAAGGATAAATATTGTGAATGTGGGTTATTGGATAAACCTAAATTGATATAATAAAAGTGGTATATTTATATGATTGTGTATGCATATACTTGTGAAAATCATGCCCACGCTACTTGCTATCCCTGAGGTTACCGCGTCGGGACGATCTTATCTTGTGTGCCTTATGGGGGATATTGACTCGTACCCTAGAAGATAGGAATCCTAGGTACAGGCTATCGAATCGGTAGTCACGGTCCTAAGAGACGTGAGGGTATGTACTGACCTCTTGGACTTGGAAACTATGCTTCGCCTCAATATTGTTTGTGTATGTATTTATATAGTTCGAGAGTGATTCCGAACTTGTATTCCCTTTAGTACGATGGATACGGGGATTGGATAGCGGAGTATGCCCGCACCATAGTTTTTATGTGGGGTGCTGTTATGATATATATATTATAAGAGTAGTTAATATATATATGAAATTCTGAAATCTGGAACTGCCTACTGTGATTTGATATGTATGACATGGTTGATGACTCAAATTATAAATAATTGTTTTGAGAAAGTATAATATGACACTGGAAAACTTTATTGATTAATAAAGTTAAAAAGAGAACCTTGGTTACAAATTGAAATCTTACATTTTAAATACTTGTGTTGTTCAGTTGTAAATCCTGCGAATAACCTAAGATAAGCTAAATCATTGGGGAAAGATAGTGTGGTATATGACGAGATAGACCATTGGGAAGGTTAGTGCGATAGGTGTGCACATTAGAAGAGCGGTGAGAATTTCTCAAGAGAGTGTCGCACTAATATGTTGTTGCATTAGCCTGTAATCAATTTAAATACTTGCTAAACGAATTTTTAAATCATATACACTATCGGGATCTGACTCCTTTCTATTTCCTTTTCTCTCTTGTATATATATGTATGTATTACAGGTGCCCAGCCATAGGGGCGTCTTACTTAGGATCCTTTGGAAGGAACGGGCTGCAGCTTAGGTGGGAGTTGCAGGCTTGTTGTTTAGACGACTTCATCCATTTGATTCTATTCCTAGTTCAGTTTTATCCAGCAGGGGCATGTGTCGCCCTCTTTCTATTATTTAGTTGGTATTGTCAGAGATTGAAATTTTTACTTTCAGTACCTTTATTTCGGGATTTATTACTATCAGGATGTTTTCCTTTAGTGTTGTAAATGTTGGGATTTATTATTGATGATTAAATTCGTGTATGTTCAATTCTATTTTTATTCTTAATGAGTGACTCTTTAGATGTTAATGGTTTAAGGTTTTATAACCGGATTTAATAAAATGAGAATAAGGTTTTAAATGGTTTTGACACTTAGTTTAATTATTTAGGGTGTTTAAATTTGAAAAGTATTTTTACGAAAGTGATGCTAAGAATGAACCAACTGTTCACCTTGATTTTAATTTAATAAATGAGTGATCGCCCGATATTTAATTAGGCGGGGTGTCACTGGTGGTATCAGAGCATCAGGTTATAGTGTCCTTAGGATCTGTACGGCTTATTATGCTTTCAGCGTTGCTTTGCTTGTTATAGAGCCCTATGTTTAGGATTGTCGATTCCTTTGACCAGATTTCGTTCTCCTGCTATAATGTGTATACACTAGTGAATTCTAATTTCGTTCTGAGAACGTGTGTGCTCGCGTTCAAATGATCAAACCATATATAAACCCTTTTAACACAAACAAACCCTAAACATGCAGCAGTATGTGATTGAATAAATAGATAATCTACGCAAGAACATTCAAACACATGCAATTAAGGAAAAATCCCCCTCAGGGGCAAAACCATTCATTTTCACTATAATTTGTAAGAAAACGACTTACAATCGGATTACAATGAAAATACAAGTTGACTAAGAATTACCCTCGGGTATCGGATTCTGTAGTCGCGGCTGGAATTATCCCTTTCCAGTAGGGCTACAATGAAGAAGAAGAACGGTCTCATCCACAAGGGTTGAACAAACCAAAGTTGTGTTCTTGGGTTGCAAAAGGATTCACAAAGGTTTGGCAATGATGTGTGAATCAAAACATGAGTCTTGGGACTCAAAAATATGAAGACTAGATGTATTTGGAGTCTCAAATTCGTCTCCTAAAGTCTTGCAAAACAACTCCCCCGAAGTTGGTATTTATAGGAAAAAATATGAAGAGTCCCACGTTCTTAAAACTCTAAAATTCTATCCAGCGTACAAAAAAAATAGCATTCTTTAAGGAATTTTCTCTATCTTCAAAAGGTCATAACTCCTTCACCGTAGCTCAGATTGAGGTGCCGTTTTTTCCAGTATCTTCGTTGCGGCGAGCTCTTCAACTTTCTAGTTGACCAAACCTCCGAACTATGGATGTGAAATTACGAAAATTCCCTTGAACTCTCCTATTGTGCCTTTTTTTCACTGTTTTGACTTCCCTTGCGTACCACTTGCATTAAGTCCCTAAAATCTTGGAACGTGAAGTCATTGAGGCAGATGTGGGACATATTAGTGGAGATAATGCATGCTTGATTCCCGGAATTTGGATAGAGGCCGTCATGTGAGATCGTGAGGAGACGTGCCAAATGTAGCGGCGTACGACATAAATAAATGAAACATTTCGGACATGTGAAAAATTTCCTTACAAATCTCCCCCTATGTCTATGCCGGTACATACATAAAAAATCCGAATTATCAAATATGAAATTGCCTATACAAATCTACCCTCCCATGAACCCAAAACTGGAAAAGGTACAAATGAATAGTCTTCATCGTTTGTTCTTTAACTCTTCAGGAATCTCAAAACTTTTCTCATCAGGGTGTGCAACATATAGATCTGCAATCTTCATACCTACACACATGAGACAAAGCAAATACCACGTGACATATCGAGTTTGAAATGAGATAACATGGATATCAATATATGATAAAAATATAAGCAACATCTCACAAACTCCCCCAGAATTCAAACTCCCCCATAATATGATAATTCTTTCTCCCCCTTTTTATGATGTCCCCAAATGGACAAATTAGAGAAGTAAATCAAATAAGCAAGTGCGGGGTGTCACTAGGATAAAAACACACCATGAATAAACAGAAAGCAACCAAGTCAATGATAGCGTAAATGAAGTGGTGTGATCAAATTCGATAGGAAAATCAATGCATACAAACATGACATATGTGCACGATGAATATTGGATATTCCTAGCGAATGAACTCAAATGCTTCCTTTGGTGTAAAAGAGTGACAGTATACGATATTGACTCAATCAAATCAACAAATCAAAGCTCAAAATGATTTTCACACCAATAACGTCCAAAATGATTTTATGCTTTTTCAGGACTTTCAAGGAAGTGCAAACCCGTTTAGATTCTCCAACCAAACTCCCTCAGATATTGTATTGAATAGAGGCATTCTAAATTCTCAAACTTTGGAGAATTGATGGTGAAACCTAAGTGGCCCATATTTGGCATGAATTGCTTTTTATTGCCTTTAAATTTTTTCAGGCTCTTTTAACCTCTTTGGACCTCGGATATTAAAATTCCTCCATTTTTTAGGTCCTTTTTAACAGTGGCTTTTGCGCAAAGGATAGATGATTACCTTTCGCAGCCCCTCCCCGTTATACAAAAACACACAGTCTCACCAAAACGGTTTTTACATGCATTCCAATCTTGTCAAGTTTTATCGCATATTGTACATTGTATAGACATGATTGAGATGAAAACACGCAAGCCAACATGAGATAGACAAGTGCAATAATCAAATATAGTCGTGCATGTGTGCAATAAAGGATATAGGAGTCAAACATGTAGGAAGATATCACTAATTACATCTCAAAGACTCCAATCAATGTAAAGCACATGGATGAAATGATGTAGCCTCTCAAATCTCTATCAAACAGTCACATGGATAAATGGAATGAAGTTGTGACTTGGCTATCTTACATGCTCATCCATAAAAGAAGAAAAATACAAAAATCTTTTTGGATTTTTTCAAAAATTTGGAAAAAAAAAATAAAATCTTTTTGTGCTTTTCTCAAAATTTTTCTTAAAGGAAAATCTTTTTGTATTTTTTTTCAAAAAAAATATAAAAAGCAAAAGGAATAAAACAAAGCTGTACAACAAAGTAATGGTACATATAAAATAGACTAGCAATAGGAAGCATATGATATGAACATGAAGAAGCATCCTATTCTAGACATAGACCAACCCCTCAGTCAACTGTGCAAATCCCTAAAGATTTCCTAAGACTCTCAAATCTAAGGGCATCTAAAGGTTTCGTGAAAATATCGGCTAACTGACGGTCGGTAGGAACAAAACTCAGGGATACGACTTTCTCTTCAACTAACTGACGAATAAAGTGCTCACGTATCCTGATGTGTTTTGTGCGCGAATGCTGAACTGGATTGCGGGATATGTGTATCGCACTCGTGTTATCACAGGAAATGGTCATGGTGTCCTGTGATATCCCATAATCCTCCAGCATTTGCTTCATCCACAAGAGTTGTGTGCAACAACTCCCGGCGGCTATGTACTCAGCCTCCGCAGTGGACAAAGAGATGGAATTTTGCTTCTTGCTCAGCCAGGAGACAAGAGTAGAACCAAAATAGAAACACCCACCAGAAGTGCTCCTACATCCATCTACATCCCCAGCCTAATCGGCATCCGAGTAGGCGGACAGACGGTCATCGGTATCAAAGGAATACCAAATCCCGTATGAGAGAGTCCCACTTATGTATTTAATAATACGTTTTAGAGCAAGTAAATGTGACTCTTTTGGGGATGCCTGATAACGCGCACAGACTCCAACACTAAAGGCGATGTCGGGACGACTGGCAGTCAAGTAGAGGAGACTAGCTATCATACTCCGATATAAGGTTTGCTCTACGTCCTTGCCTGAAGTGTCCTTACTAAGCTTGGTAGTGGTACTCATAGGTGTACGTGCATGCTTAGCGGAGTCTAAACCAAATTTCTTCACTAGGTCTCTAGCATACTTGGATTGGGAGATGAACATCCCATCCTCTAGCTGACGAACCTGGAGACCAAGGAAGAATGTAAGCTCACCAACCATGCTCATCTCAAACTCACTTTTCATCTCCTCCTCAAAGTGGTGAGCATGCTGGGAGCATGTGGATCCAAAGACTATGTCGTCCACATAGACCTGGGCAACCAAAATAGCACCGTCATCTCTCCTGACAAACAACGTCATATCTACTCCCCCTCTCTTGAAGCCACGAGCTAAGAGATAAGAAGTTAGCCTCTCGTACCAAGCACGGGGTGCTTGCTTCAAACCATACAAGGCTTTCCTCAGATAGTAGACATGCTCAGGGTGCTGAGGGTCTTCAAACCCTTTTGGTTGTTCCACATAAACCTCCTCCTCTAGAATGCCATTCAAAAAGGCACTCTTGACATCCATCTAATACACCTTGAAGCGCAGATGACATGCGATGGCGAGCAGAAGACGGACGGACTCAAGCCTCGCAACAGGAGCAAATGTCTCCCCAAAGTCTACACCCTCTATCTGTGTGTAGCCTTGAGCGACCAACCTAGCCTTATTTCGGATTATGGTACCATTTTCATCCATTTTGTTCTTAAAAATCCACCGGGTACCTATCACATTAATCTCACTAGGTCGGGGGACAAGTTCCCAGACATCTTTCTTTTTAAACTGAAGCAACTCATCCTGCATAGCAGATATCCAGTGTTCATCCTTGAGTGCTTCTTTATGGTTCTTGGGCTCGACTTTGGACGTGTAGCAAAGATGGCAAACAACGTTCTCTAGCTGAGCACGAGTCTTGACCCCTAGAGTGGGATCACCAACAATGGCAGAAGGGTCATGACTCTTGCGAACCCAAGCAGGTGTGTCCCCTAACACAGGAGTAGGGTCCACAGAGTGTGAGAGAGGAACAGGTAAATCACTGTCAGAACCATCTTCATCCTCACACTGAAGGTTAGGATCAATAACCGTCGGAGGTTCGTCATCTTGCACGGTGACGTTTATTGATTCCATAATCTTAGAGATCTTCAGGTTACAAACCCGGTACGCTCTGCTATTCGATGAATATCCTAGAAATATTCCCTCGTCGCTTCGGGAGTCAAACTTTCCTAATTGCTCTTTATCCCGTAGGATGTAGCATTTACTCCCAAAGACACGGAAATATGCCAGGTTGGGCTTCTTGCCAGTCCACAACTCATAAGGAGTGTGAAGTGTGTGTGGACGCATATACACCCTATTCACCGTGTGGCATGCAGTAGACACTGCCTCTGCCCAAAATCTCCTAGAAACTTTATGACCTAGAAGCATAGATCTAGCCATTTCTTGGATCGTTCTATTCTTTCTCTCAACAATACAATTTTGCTGAGGAGTTCTCACAGCAGAAAAATTATGTTTGATCCCAAGGCTATCACAGTACAAATCAACCTTTGCTTCCTTGAATTCAGTGCCGTTGTCACTACGTATTCTGTTAATAGTGGCACCGTGTTGATTTTGCAGGACACGGCACTTGGTCGTTAAGAAATCTACAGCATCGGATTTCTCTCTCAGAAAACCTACAATGGAGTATCTGGAGAAATCATCTACCATCACGAGGATGTACCTCTTACCACCTAGACTCTCAGTACGAGTGGGACCCATAAGATCTATGTGAATCAACTCCAGAACACGAGAGGTGGTAATGGAATGTAACTTCCTATGAGGACTAGGAATTCGTTTTCTCAACTGACAGGGTCCACAAACGGTCGAAGTTGACTTTCCAAGAGATGGTAAGCCACGTACTAGGTCCTTTTTAGATAAACGATTGAGATCTCTAACGTTCACGTGACCTAGACATTGGTGCCACAGATCCATAGGAGTGATCGTGGCGCTGTTGCAGACAAGTGAGGATGTGGGCTCAGTCCCATAGCAATTATCCTCGGTCCTCACCCCTTGCATCAAAAGTTTACCGGCTTGATTGTAGACTTTACACGCGTCCCGATCAAACTTTACTGCAAAGTTAGTGTCGCACAGCTGGCTAATGCTGAGAAGGTTTGCTTTCAAACCTTTGACGTACAAAACATTTTCTAGCTTAGGAAAACAAGGTAACTCGATAGTACCTCGTCCTATAATGCTAGACTTACTCCCATCTCCAAAGGTGACTCTGCCATCTTGATAATCCTCAAGAGTAGTAAAAAAATGAGGCATCACCTGTCATGTGTCTGGAGCACCCACTATCAAAATACCACTGTGAGGTATTATGTGCTTTGAGAGCAACATGAACAACAAAGGCCTTTTTATCTTTCTTAGGCACCCAAGTAGAGATGACCTTTTGTTTGCCTTTGTTGGTTTTAGCTGGAATGTAAGAAGCATTCACTAACGGCGAAGACATCCGTCGGAATTCTTTCATCAAACTCTGAGTCGTGGCAGCTAAGAACTCAACTCGCTCTCTCAGACTAGAAAACTCATCAGTATGTCGTGGTGGAGCAGTAGTACGTCGTGTCCGACCCATTCTATAGCAAGTTTCCCTAAGGTGGCCTTTTCTTTTGCAATAAGTACAAAAGAGCTCAGTCAAAGGCGGACCTTGGTTTGCTTTTCTTGGTCGAACTCTCCTTCGAGGTTTTTTACGGTGACCATAAGGAGTTGTAGTAAACTCAGGAACTGGTCCAGGTGCAATTTGGGACGTGGAGGCACCATCATATTCAATTCCTTGACGATCACCAAAACCTAAAGCGGGGTCGAGGAGCATCTTTCCCATCTTCCCAGATCTGTCCTCGATTTGTACCTTGACTTCCCGTGCTTTCTCAAGATCATGAGTCAACTGGGCAACAAGGGCTTCAAGTTTCTTCCGAGTCTCCACGGAGGAATGGAGCTGACTCGTAAGACTAGCCACTTGCTTGATCAAGTCCCCTCTCTCTTTCTCTAGTGTACTCTCTCTCTCTCTAAACAAATTCTCATTCTCGACACAGGTAGATTCTCTCTCTCTCAGGGCGGTGCAGGCGGAGAACTCTCTTTCTCTCGCTTTCCTTAAATCTTCCTCTCGGCAAGTGATCTTAAGAACTGACGCTTTGTTACGCTTTTTAGTTTTAAAAGACTCAGAATATAACTCAGCGTAGGCGCGTTGTATATCACTCTCGCTCTCACTTGTGTCATCCTCCCCCTCACTCACATCGATCTCACTATCGAGGTGTCCCTGTGAAGCATCATCCTCATCGTCGTGAGGAGAACTAGGAGTGCTCACTTGGCTGGCCATGAATGCGGTGAAGTTACACTCATGCGGTGACTCATCTCCAGAATCCACCGTCTCGACCTCACTGTCGTCACTAAGGGTAGCATTAAGGACAGCTTTCCCTTTCTCTCTATTCAGACGATTGACACACTCAAAAGCTCTATGACCCCTACCATCACACTCAAAACATCTCTCACTTTCTTTCAGAGAAGGATTTTTGGAAACTTTTTCATTTTTCTTTTCAAACTTATTTTTCTCAAATTTCTTTTTATCTTTAAAATTGCCATTTTTCTTAAATTTGAGAATCCTCTTGAAATTTTCTGCGAAAAGAGCCAAATCATCTAAGTCAAAATCGCACTCAGAATCTGACGTGTCAGTCTCTCTCTTTCTAGATGACTCTACCCTCTTTCTAGCTGACCCCTCACTCCTTCTCTCTTGGTCTTTAAGAGCAATTCCCTTATCTTTAGATTTAGCATTTTTAGGGAACATATCAATTTCATAAGTTTGCAAATCTCCTACAAGTTCTTCCAATTTTAGCGTATTTAAATTACCCATAGAATTTAGCACAGTGACTTTAGGGATAAAGCACTTAGGCAAAGAACGAAGAATCTTTTTAACAACTCTAGCATTCGGAATTTGTTCACCAAGATTAAAACTAGTATTCACAATGTCAGAAAGTCTAGCATAAAATTCATCAAAGCATTCAGAATCATGCATGGTGATTGTTTCAAATTGAGTTGTCAAGTTTTGCAACTTAGACTCCTTCACAGCATTAGTTCCTTCATGGGTGAGTTGTAAAACATCCCATGCCTCTTTTGACGTGGTACACGTCATTATGCGTTTGAACTCATCAGGTGTGACAGACCCAGAAATAGCACTTAGACCCTTAGAATTAAAAGATGACCACTTAATTTCTTCATCAGACCAAGAAATGTCAAGTTTCAAGTTGGTCACATTATCAACAGTCACGGTGGGAGGAGTCCACCCTCGTTCAACCAAAATCCAGACACGTCCATCAATGGCTTTTAAATCCGACCTCATACGGGCTTTCCAATAAGCATAATTTGTCCCGTCAAAAACAGGCATTTTATAATATGACTTCTCCATTTGAACACGCACTTTTTCAAAAATCAATTTTTTCAGAAAATTGATATTTTAGAAAAATTTTGCGGAAAAAATAGGAATACGCGATAGATTAGCGTAACCTGCTCTGATACCAATTTGAGAACGTGTGTGCTCGCGTTCAAATGATCAAACCATATATAAAACCCTTTTAACACAAACAAACCCTAAACATGCAGCAGTATGTAATTGAATAAATAGATAATCTACGCAAGAACATTCAAACACATGCAATTAAGGAAAAATCCCCCTCAGGGGCAAAACCATTTATTTTCACTATAATTTGTAAGAAAACGGCTTACAATCGGATTACAATGAAAATACAAGTTGACTAAGAATTACCCTCGGGTATCGGATTCTGTAGTCGCGGATGGAATTATCCCTTTCCAGTAGGGCTGTAATGAAGAAGAAGAACGGTCTCCTCCACAAGGGTTGAACAAACCAAAGTTGTGTTCTTGGGTTGCAAAAGGATTCACAAAGGTTTGGCAATGATGTGTGAATCAAAACATGAGTCTTGGGACTCAAAAATATGAAGACTAGATGTATTTGGACTCTCAAATTCGTCTCCTAAAGTCTTGCAAAACAACTCCCCCGAAGTTGGTATTTATAGGAAAAAATATGAAGAGTCCCACGTTCTTAAAACTCTAAAATTCTATCCAGCGTACAAAAAAAATAGCATTCTTTAAGGAATTTTCTCTATCTTCAAAAGGTCATAACTCCTTCACCGTAGCTCGGATTGAGGTGCCGTTTTTTCCAGTATCTTCGTTGCGGCGAGATCTTCAACTTTCTAGTTGACCAGACCTCCTAACTATGGATGTGAAATTATGAAAATGCCCTTGAACTCTCCTATTGTGCCTTTTTTTCACTGTTTTGACTTCCCTTGCGTACCACTTGCATTAAGTCCCTAAAATCTTGGAACGTGAAGTCATTGAGGCAGATGTGGGACATATTAGTGGAGATAATGCATGCTTGATTCCCGGAATTCGGATAGAGGCCGTCATGTGAGATCGTGAGGAGACGTGCCAAATGTAGCGACGCACGACATAAATAAATGAAACATTTCGGACATGTGAAAAATATCCTTACACGTTCAAATGTGTGCGTGTGTCGAGCGATGATGGATGTCAGAAGAGGACCGTTAAGCGTACATCAGGAGGTAGGGCTCAGTTGAGATTATGAAATATATCCGAGGATGATGACCGTAGTCGAGGTCACCTCCATTATGGCATGAGAAGCCATGACTAGAAAGGCGACTAAGGTGCAGTAATGATTTTCAAATGCTGTTATAGTCAAATGAGGTGCGAGGGTAAACTTACCCAACGTATTACAAAAACGTGTAGAGACTGTCAGTGGGAAATTTTAGGAACGCGAAAATTGTATGTGTTTACCAAAGGAGGTAGAGTATCCAAAGGCTTAAATATATGACGGAGTGTGGCAAACTGAAAGTAAAAATTTAGAGAAAATTTTCTTGGCTTTCGGGACGAAATTATAATGGTTGGAGTCAACCACCAATTTTAGAAGTGGAATGCTATGCATATAGGAGAACCTTAGGTACAGTGTTGACCGTATATTCCTTCCTCAACTGTTCAGGATGAGAAGCAAACGTGGTTCTGAACTCATCGCAGGAGGGCATGACAGAAGTCCAATTGCGGATATGAATTCTAATCGTTAGCAAGTTTTGTATCGAAAGAGGTAGATACTAGTGGAGGAAACGACTCCAAGTGGGAGACCAACTTGTAATAATAGTTGATAATACTCGAGGAGGAAATTCTAATGGACGAACGATTCAGAGGTTGACAATGTCATATTTTGTCAATATAGATAATAACGCTTCTTTGTGGGGGAAGTTAAAGTAATCGAAGAATTTAGTCGAGAATAAGACCGAATACAACGGTGGTGGTATAGCACCACAAAAGGATGTGGATACACATCAGGAAAACCATTTAAATGCTTCAGATAGTAAAATTCTTACCAAGTGATGGTAAATTCAGTAAGTACTATTGTAGATAGTAACATGATCTTTATGGCCTAAAAAGCTAAGGGAACAACCGGGATGGCTAACAGGAATCGAGTCTACTAAAGTCCGAGAGAAGGACAATCCTAACCTGGTTAGTAGGACAGGTGATAAGTGGATTATGTGTTGAGGTATTTTGGTGTGGAGTGAAATTTCTCGCGATAATATGTTCCAAAGTGAGAAAAAGGGACAAGAATACGGTGCCTAGTAAAGGACGATGATTAAAAATAATTTTGTTTTGGTTTGGGCAGACGTGTTACGTTCGAAAATCATTTGTGCAGTCAAGACGATTGCCAGGATGGAAGTATAAGTTGTATCCTTAGAGGATGCGACGTGTTTATGTGACACGAGCGAGTCACCATATTTTGTTCATTGCTAGATTAGCATGTGAGACGAGTTTAATGCATATCATTATAAATGTTACCATTATGTGAATATTTTTCCTTAATATAGCGGAATTTTTCTTTGGTGCTATCCGCGGGGGATGAATGAGTATATTAATAGTGTTTTATACTTTATTGAGGTTACTCGTTGTAGTGATGCGATACACGAGTATGATATTATCTTTGTTAAAATGTTATAGAAATGGGTAGTATGATAGTGGGCATTTATTGCAAGGCTATCAGAGTAGTTACATTAGTGCAACACATTTTGTTTTGGTGAGGCTTTACCTGTAAGAAGGTTGGACTCGCACTTATATTATCTATCCTAGAGACTTCGGAGGAGATAGTGGGCTCGAGATATTCGATACCAATGTATATATAGACTTTGTCAGTATGATTCAGTATGTAACGGGATTTACCGTTGAGCGAAAAAACTTGACTCGGTATTATGTTTAGCACTCCGGACTTAGTGATAGGAAGAGTGTAGTGTTATATTTATCCTTAAGAGATGTGGGAGTTAAGAGTTATACCCCTAATGTTTGAAAAAGGAAATTTAGAGAATTTCGATCGTATGCATCCGAGGTTTATATAATGTAATTACCATCAACCAATACGGGACGATAGTTAAATTGGTGAAACGTTCTTTGTTAAGCATAATTACGGGAGAAATTATAACTTTTCTGTCAAGGGACGGAATAAAGGGGTATATACTATGGACGGAGGACCTAACGAATTTTGATAACCGATAATGCTAGGTAGTAGTGTATCGGGGGGGTTCCTTGTTTGGATTTCTCTTTGCGAGACATCCCACACATGAAACTTAGTGTAAGGTTGGAAATAGGGAGACGTTTGGTCACTATTCCATGAGTTCGGTACCCTGGTCGAAATGGGATCAAGTAATTATGTATGTAAGTTGGAAGTTGAATTTTGTTTTAAGGTCATTGGAGCCGGATTTTTGTGGTAGGAAAGCATTGAAAGTTATCTCCACGAGTTGAGGGGTGGAAGGAGAATTTAAGAATTTTGATTTCTAGGGTGATTGAGAGTACCCAAATGTCATAACCGCGTACAGAACACAAGGTGAATAAAGAGTTGGAATGATTTTTTGCATGGATTATCTGGAAAGAACTTTATATTATACAAAAGAGATGACCTGTAATTATTTTGATGAATAGAGCGTTAGTGATTTATTTTGGTTGTTGTACCTATTTGGGAAAATTGTTGTACTTATCTGAGGAAGGTTGAGAATTATTATTCCTCTTTTATTGTCATGGAATTTGAATGCCCTATTCCTTCTATTCCGTTGAATTTAGTTAGTCCTACAGATGAGTAGCACGCCGTTCGCTCTCCCAGGGCGGTCGGAGTGTTGCAAAAATGTGGGCATCTTGGTTAACTACAGTTAAAATAGTCCGAGTCGAAGGGACGTGGTAATAGACGTGTGAAATATATGTTTGTGGGACTAGTATAACGAAGTGGAAGTGATAGAGTGGATTAAACGTCACATGAGGGGCGATAATCCATACATAAGTGTGCAATTAGAATAGCACGCCCTAACTTGATTGGAAGGCTGTGGGAAGCCATTAAGCAATTGGTATTCCTTGAATAGAGTAGAATTTAATTGTTATGAAGCACAACCGGAGCGGAGTTGTTATTAGTCAAGTGTGAGAGCGACTTGCGCATACAAAGAGTGATGATGTTAGTATAGTATAAGAGATCCAGAAGTGCGCTTCGTGGAGAGAAGAGCACGGGTCGGAACTTTCGGCATACTCCAAGGAAGGAAGGGGAGTATTACGTGTCACTTAATGTGAGACATTTCAAGGGAAGAATCGATGTTTAGCGAGACGTAGTGAGTAGTATCTACATGCACTGCCCATAGGTAAGGTTTGGTTGAAAGAGGAGAATCAACCAAAGAATTTTGTGTTTATCGAAAATTCCTGAAATTGGAAGAGGTTGGTAAAGTCGATAAAGTTCTTGGATGGGTTGCCATCCTCAAAACAAGATCAAGGGTTTATCCCGAACATGTGAATTAAGTCGCCGAGAAGGAAGTGATTGATATTCCTTTGGGCTGGCTTACAATATTAACTAGTATGCCCCAAACTTCCTTTGAAAGGAAGGATCGCGCCAGTGCATGGTCCGGCGCAGTATAAATTTCTGAATCAGGTTGAGATTGGTGAATCCCACCTTTGATATGAGATTTCAGGAACCAGCGGAGATAAGATTTCGTTTCGAGTAGGATGTATCACCCTTAGCCAGGGAATAAGCGCATGGTGATTAAAGATTAGTGGAGCCACGTGAAGGAGATTATGGAATCTTGGTACGATGATTTCAAGAATGCTCTGTAGAAGCACTCGTACCTGTTTGTCGCGTACGAGGTACTTATTAAGGTTTTGTTATGGAAGAACCTCGACTATTCTCCTTCCGTATGTTTAGAGGAGAGTAGATAATCAGAATTTTTGGATCGGTCGAGAAAATATCCGATAACTATGGTGGAATTCCACGACTGTTTTAGGCAGTCAAGAGTGGTCAAATGTTCGTATGATCTTCTCAGAATGGGAATTTTATGTATGAATAAATCCGAGTAGTTGTCATGTAGTGAGGTGCGACCTCCTAATGGTAGTGAGATACTGGAATTTATAACGTATAGACGTAACCTATTCAAATGTTGTCAGTTGGGAGTGCAATGTGAAGTGTCTCCAATGAGAATGTAAAACAATGTTGCTATGAGTAAAAAGCTATAGTGATTGAGCGTCGTACTATGTAGATAGTTTGTGTACTAACAAGGATATCAAGAATTGTGCTACCTGGTAGGCCTTATTTTCCGAATTTCGTAGCTTTTAAATACCCCGTATTTTCATAGCTTTTAAATTATGGTATTTATTAAATTTAATTGAGATAAATTAATTTAATTTTAATCCGGAATGTTGTTTTAAATATTTACTAGCGTGATGAGAGTTAGTAATTATTGGAAATTTGTTATTTGTTGCATATTACTGGATGAGTATAGTAATATATGAGATTTATTTTTATAATATTGTCACGTGTGAATAAAATAACAATTGTGGAAATTTAAGTCGGGACGCGCCTATGTCGTGTCGGGACTAAATGTGGATTAATAAAAGTGAATATTTTATAGGTTGTTCATATGGTCGTTTTGAGTGCGCTAACGCGTCCGAAAGGGTCGAGATAGTCAGAAAAGTGTACCCGGGGGTTTAGTTTGGGTCTCGGGGCGTTTTTAGGCCTAATTAGTACCCCGGGAGGGCATTTTAGTCATTTTGTATTTTTGGGTAATTAAACCCACGAAAAATAAAGGGGTTATATCATATGTTTAGGTTATCTCCTAGGGTTAGATAACTCAAAACACTAGAACGACCATTGGAGAGGAGAGGAGAGAGCTCTCAAGGCATTCCAAGGTTCAAAACTCAACCGTTTGCACCGCCGCCACCGCCAACGCGTAGATCGCGAGACGGGGAACGCAACCACACCAAATTCAACACCAAACCACATTTCTGAAAATCCCAGGCAAGTGTTTATCTTGCTTATTTTGTTGATGAATCATCCATATTAGTTTAGGAGTTATTAGGATGAGATTTATGGAAGAAAAACCCAATTTGAGATGGGAAATTTTCATGTAGTGATGATTTATATGATATTCTGGAAACCCTCTGTCATGTAAGGGATTAAGAGTTTGATTAAGAAAAGAGTTCTAATCAGATACAAACACACAAAAAAAAATTATTCCAGACGATCGGACCGTTGGAATTGGATAAAATTTTACAAAGAATTAGCTGAAGACGAGAGGAAGCTACAGAAAAATATTCAGCTCGATCGGACCGTTCAATATTTATTAATATTGTTTTTGCTAGACAGTTTTATGTTTTGAGGACTCTTAGAGATAATAAAAATTCAATTAAAACTCCATTTTAATTCCGATTTCGAAACCGTTTGAAATTCTCATTTTTGAAAATAAAATTCAAAATCCTTTAATGTAACGCGAAATCTATATTTTTGGGATATTTTGCATAAGGGATAAGGTAAGTATATATTAAAGGGGAGAGACACGTAAGAGAGAGTTACGTTGGAACAAAAATAGATATCTACTGAATTGTACATTTGGAAGAATAGAGTCCATGAGGGTTACGTAGTAAGTTGGAAAAAGCCTTCGAATTAAAGTTAGAAATGAACCATTATACTTGATAAATAATAATGGGAAAATAAGGATAAATGTTGTGAATGTGGGTTATTAGATAAACCTAAATTGATATAATAAAAGTGGTATATTTATATGATTGTGTATGAATATATTATATACTTGTGAAAATCATGCCCGCGCTACTTGCTATCCCTGAGGTTACCGCGCTGGGACGATCTTATCTCGTGTGCCTTATGGGGGATATTGACTCGTACCCTAGAAGATAGGAATCCTTGGTACAGGCTATCGAATCGGTAGTCACAAACCTAAGAGACGTGAGGGTATGTACTGACCTCTTGGACTTGGAAACTATGCTTCGCCTCAATATTGTTTGTGTATGTATTTATACAGTTCGAGAGTGATTCCGAACTTGTATTCCCTTTAGTACGATTGATACGGGGATTGGATAGCGGAGTATGCCCGCACCATAGTTTTTATGTGGGGTGCTGTTATGATATATATATTATACGAGTAGTTAATATATATATGAAATTCTGAAATCTGGAACTGCCTACTGTGATTTGATATGTAGGACATGGTTGATGACTCAAATTATAAATAATTGTTTTAAGAAAGTATAATATGACACTGGAAAACTTTATTGATTAATAAAGTTAAAAGGAGAACCTTGGTTACAAATTGAAATCTTACGTTTTAAATACTTGTGTTGTTCAGTTGTAAATCGTGCGAATAACCTAAGATAAGTTAAATCATTGGGGAAAGATAGTGTGGTATATGACGAGATAGACCATTGGGAAGGTTAGTGCGATAGGTGTGCACATTAGAAGAGATGTGAGAATTTCTCAAGGGAGTGTTGCACTAATATGTTGTTGCATTAGCCTGTAATCAATTTAAATACGTGCTAAACGAATTTTTAAATCATATACACTATCGGGATCTGACCCGTTTCTATTTCCTTTTCTCTCTTGTATATATATGTTTGTTTTACAGGTGCCCAGCCACAGGGGCGTCTTACTTAGGATCCTTTGGAAGGAACGTGCTGCAGCTTAGGTGGGAGTTGCAGGCCTATTGTTTAGACGACTTCATCCATTTGATACTACTCCTAGTTCAGTTTTATCCAGCAGGGGCATGTGTCGCCCTCTTTCTATTATTTAGTTGGTATTGTCAGAGATTGAAATTGTTACTTTCTGTACCTTTATTTCGGTATTAATTACTGTCAGGATGTTTTCCTTTAGTGTTGTAAATGTTGGGATTTATTATTGATGATTAAATTCGTGTATGTTCAATTCTATTTTTATTCTTAATGTGTGACTCTCTTGATGTTAATGGTTTAAGGTTTTATAACCGGATTTAATAAAATGAGAATAAGGTTTTAAATGGTTTTGACACTTAGTTTAATTATTTAGGGTGTTTAAATTGGAAAAGTATTTTTACGACAATGATGCTAAGAATGAACCAACTGTTCACCTTGATTTTAATTTAATAAATGAGTGATCGCCCGATATTTAATTAGGCGGGGTGTCACATATATGATATTAGAGTCGTCTCCTCTTCCATATGTAATGTTAGAGTCGTCTTCTCTGCCACAAGCATAAGTAATGTTGGAATCGTCTCCTTTGTCACAATCACATGAAATGTATTTTTAGTGTCTCATAACCTTTAATTTACAATTTGGTAAGGATATACAATCAAAATAGTTATGATTTCATAAAGATTCATCAAACACGAAGGAAATAAACAAGAAGTTTGAAATTTCACTATTAGAAAGTATGGGACGTCGCTCACTTCGAGTTCTGCTAGACCCAGCATCTTCAAATTCTTATGTGGCATCCTTACCTTCAACTAAAAATTAAAAACCCAAGCCATCATGAATTTTTATGATGCTGAAGTTATTTATGAGACAAATACTCCATAATGTAGTAAAAAACTATTTAAAATTTATTTGTTACAAATCATTACCAGTCGTAGAAAGCATGACATCATCTCCATTATGTGCTCATCCAAATAAGATGACAAGTCATATACTTGGTAATGCACCCATTAACTATATACAACTGTAGAACTTATAGCTTGTTAAACCCAATAAGTTGGCAATAATAAAATTTTGAATTATTATTCTACGTTACATGGACTTGGTTATGTATGTTGCACGGTTCAAAATAAGGCCAAAACTTAACGATACAACCAAGTTGACTAGGTTTTGGTACCCACGGATCAAAACCATTAACCATACCTATAGATCAATGAAATAAACTCGATTCGTCGTGACATGCCGAGTTTTTCTACCTAAATGGTAGTGACTCAGCGAGATGATTCGTCGAGTCTATCCATGAGCTGGATTATTCTTTTTTCAAAAATAAATAAAAATAAAATTATTGTTTCATCTCGCTTGATACCAAAACCGATACCAATATCAATACTAAGTCAAAAAAATGAATTGCCAAGTCATGAACTGAAACCATCTCTTTGAATCATGGTTAGTGGGTTTGAGTCATTTCAAAGTGTCCGATTCATTTTATTCCAATTCTAGAAGCATGGGTGGACAAACAAATATTTATGTAGTGAGACACACCTATGTATTATTGCACTATTAAAGGGTTTTGACTTTAATCTTATCAGATATGCATACAAGCCTATCTTAAACATCAGGATAACAAGTTTTATCATATGCCATAAGGAAAAGAACTACTATGAATGTGGTATAAGTAGGACACTTGCTACTGCAATCGTGCAAACATGCCTAGAACTAAAGCATCTTTTAAGCACATAAAGGTTTGATCTTTTTACCATGTACCAACTAGTGTGGAACGTGCCTCGATTTAAGTGTCGCAATTAGCATTATGGACGGAGACGACGATGGATATGGTTATATACAATCTTCATCCCAATGCAATTTCTTGTTAGATATATTAGAAGGATCTCATGAAAATACAAATGAACAAATTAAAAAATACCTTTTCCAAATATATTAGCATAATAAGGTGGTAGTCAAATCAGAACAAAATGTTAAGAGACAACTAGTCCTATTATATTACTACTAAACACATAGTAAAACAATTTAAAAATTTTCAGATAAAATGCAAGTATCATACAACTGTACCAAAATTATATTCCACATTTTTAAAACAGATTTTATTCCACATTTTGACCTATGTAAGCTAGTTGGATATTTTCTCATTACTTGGCCATCCATAATCATAACCCATGAACTTGTTTAAATGCTTGATATTTGTATTGATAAAGTTTATTGTCCATCTCATATTTACAAGACCTCTATCAAGGCTAGCTAGGATCAAACCCTCTGTATCTCTGTTATTACACCATCCACACCTTGTTCCACTGCAACCAAGATCTGACAAACCACTATGATCAATGGTATGAATGAAATCCTTCATAGTATGTGGGAAATATTTTTTTTATTAAGCGTTTCTTCTTCAATTTCTTATTTTCTTTGTGCCTATGATTAAGATTTAATAGTTCTGGCCGGGGGAGATTCAATTAATCCAAATATGTGGGAAATATTTCTAGTTTACAATACTTCTATTTTACTTAGTATAATTAAAATTACTCTTTAAGATTATTCCTGGATTGGTTTTATAAGGTATTTGGATCAGTAGAAACCATAGTTTATTTGAAGGCATTCAAATGAACTACATCATGATAATTAAAAAGAGCTGCCAAATTATCTCATCCTCTTGTTCAAGTATAACATTCAAATCTTCTAATCCTCAAAATGATATTCTTCATCAAAGATTCATGCTCAATTTTGATACAAGGAAAAATAAGTGTTTATACTCCCTATTCGCAAGTTGGCAAAACTGGTCGTAATTTTATGGCAAATGTATACATCTGGTTATGTACACATATGTATATATCTTCTTATGTATACATCTTTTTAGAAAATCTTGTTGAGTTTAGCTTTAGATAATTAGGATGGTTTAATTTGATTCACAATCACCCAAATTCCAGTAGCTGCTAAGTATAATGAAACATATGCGAGTTTCAGTCCCACCAACATAAGTGGTCGCAATACCTGCCATGGATATTTTGCAATATCACGTATAGCTTTGCAATCAACGTTGAATCAGAATGTTTCCCTATATTACGTGTTCCTTTCCAAATATAAATTATGCCTTTTATATTCATATTTCATCCATATTTAACAACCGAAGTCCATAAAGAAAAATCATCTAAGATTCCTTTGGGCTTATTTTCATTATTGAGTTTTGAGTTAATGTGATGTCTATCACATTAGCATATGTGAAATTGGAGTGGCCTTCATGTGTGAATTATTGTATATGGTGATTGTGTGGCAGGGAAAGTCAATGCGAGTATTGGTTAGAACATCAGGAAAGTCAATTCAAGCAGTGGGTGAACTCAGATCTCGAGACAGGTATCAGCACAATCGAATTTTACATGGAGTTGTAGATTTTCCTGTTGAAGGCACTTATGATACTTATCTTGTTGGGTAATCACTTATCTTTTTTGCTTTTTTCATTATTACGTGTTATCTTTATATTTAATTCAGGATATGGATCTTCACAATTCACTTGATTACTTTGCTTCGAACGTGTTTTCTTTTTTAAAAATTTGCTCTTTTCATGGTCATGTTGCTAAAAATGACATCTTTTTTATATATCATATGTTGGTTGCTATGTCTTTTACTCTTTTGATTTAAGAAATTAAAAAATGAGTGGAAAAAATAGAAAATCAATGATATTACTATTCGGATTTTCCATAGACATTAATTTTGTAGGGGTGGGTGCGAATATTATGAATCAATTTTTGGCTATAGTTTTCAACGAATGTATTTAAAATCAACGAGGCTTTCAAATTGTACCAAAAAACAGGCCCACTGAGTTGATTTACAATTCATTAAGGTCTGATTTTTTAATACAATTAATGACACTAAGGGAAAAAATTAATCAATTTAGTATTTTTCATGGGAAAATTCATTGCCAATCATGTATACCCTTAATGGTACTTGTTTCCTTTTGTCTTTGAGTTTCAGGTTGATCATTATTGAGGAGTTTATTATTATTCTATAGACTTTATTTTAATCAACAATTTTAAAGTTTTCATCTCCAATCATGTATAGCATTAATTAATCAAGAATGTTAAAGTTTTCATCTCCAACCCCATTTTGCCCATTATAATCCATACTTCAGCATACTGTCTCTTATAAGAGTGTATTATTATTCTATAGACTTTATTTTACTAGAGTTCAATTGGGATATCCTCCAAAAGACCCTCTTCACTAGGATAAAAAAATCTTTTGACAAAGAGGAAAGTGTTGGCATGTTCGATTGAGATACAATGATGTGAGGCCCCCTCCTGAATCATATTTTAATTTTGCAAAGTAGAGTGGACAAGCTACGATCCGAAATTGAACATGTATTTATTCTGAAAGACCGCGCATCGCCCAGGTTAGAACTAATGTTTAACTATAATAAGCTATGAAGTTTTAATTGCTTATAGGTTTCATAATTAATGTATTTTATTTATTATTTGACATCGGCATTAACATTGACAATCGACATCTCCCTTGATAATTGATCGTGCTCCATGCTTTTTTTCCATCGACAATTTCAATAATTGTTTTTATTTCTTCCATGCTTTTATTCTCAATATTTTTATACAAAAGGTGTTTCACAAAGGAGGTTGACGAGTTATTTTAGTCTCCTCCTACATCCAATAGTATGAATTATTATACGTCTACTTTATTTCTGAACTTTGTGGTGACTACCTCAGTATACATCTATTTATACATCCAATAATATATAAGCGTATGAAGTTAATAAAAAACATATAAAAGACACAACAAGTGATTGAGAGATATGATTACAATATACACATAGACAAGACGCTGAAGATCGAGACGATCGACATCGACATGAGCATATCATGCTTTCATTACCTCAATGACCCATACCGACTTGTAATAACACATCTTTATTTTATTTAAATATATGTATGTGATGGGGTGATTATTCCGTCCTTAGTTTATTTACAGTGTTGTGGTTATTTCTATCATTGTTTTGAGTTAATTTTTATGTTTAAATGGATGGTTTTCATGAATAAACAAATGAGACTCTACCATTTTTTTTAACAATTTAAGTGTTTTAAAATTAATCAATATAAAGATATACAAATTTGATAGTGTTTTCAAAGATTGTCATGTATAGAAACTATTATAAAAGATTTCTTATTTGTGTAAGGTAATTGACACTAATTTTTTTTTATTACAGGTGGAAACCTTTTGCGGCCAAGGCGCTTGAAGTTGTTTTGTTAGAGGTCGTATGCTTCAAGATTGCGAGTTTACTTTGTTTACATCATTTTATTTTGGAGTAGATAGGTTTTTATCTATTTTTTCTAATGAGATGAGTGGAATTTTGTAGAGAGATTTAGGTTGGTGGACATAATGTTGAAATTGTGCATTTTTTCTTTATATGAACTCTAATTATAGTTGAATGAAAAATTGTATGTTATATGTTGAAATGAGATGTCAAATATGCCATATGTTGATTTTAAGATATTTTGTTTATAATTATGTAGAGTGTGTTATGGAATGGATAAAATTCTAATTTTGGTGCCAAAATCATTAAAGACTGCTTTTTTCCCGTCTCAAAAGGGTTCTATAAATGAAGACCTTTTGAGACGGCTAAGTTATCGTTTTAAAAATCTCTTTTGGGATGGTTGTTACCGTTTCTAAAAATAACTTTAAAATATGGATTTTTCACCGTATCAAAAGGGTCCTATAAGCAATGACCTTTTGAGACGCCGTATTATTTGTCTCAAAAACACTTTTTGTGACGGCTAATGCTATCTCAAAAAGATTTTAAAGTGGGGGTCTAATATGACACCCATTTTTCGTCTCAACACTACACCAAAACTGGCGATTGGTCACGGCCAAAATCCTTGAACAAGATCGTGGGTCGCGGACTTGGATCGTGACTATTTCGGGCGTGACCAATTTCGTGGGTCGTGGTCCAAGTACGTGACCAAAAAATTGTCACGGCCAGCAGTGGGTCATGACAAATGGTCACGAACTTGGTCCATGACCCATACCGCGATGGGGAAAATATGGTCGCGGCCCAAGTCCGTGACCCACAACCGTGACAAAATTGGTCACGGTCAAAGTCCGTGACCCACACCACGATGAAAAAAAGGAAAAAAATGGTCGTGGCCCTCGTCCGTGACCCACAACTGTGATAAAATTGGTCGTGGCCAAAGTCCGTGACCCACACCGTGACGAGAAAAAAAAGAAAAAAATAGTCGCGAACTTGGGCCATGACCCACAACCGTGACAAAAATTGGTCGCGGCCAAAGTCCGCGACCCACGCCGCTATGAAAAAAAAGAAAGAAATGGTCGCGAACTTTGTCCGTGAACATTTTTCGTCACGGTTGAGGGTCATGGACTTTGGCCGCGACTATTTTTCTGTGCGACGAAAAAAATAAAAATGGTTATGGACAAAGTCCATGACCATATTTAACTATAATTTTATTAAAAATGTCCTTTTTTGGTCCAATCCTAAAATCAGGGGTCCTGTGACTGCATGGTTGCGAATAATTATTATTGGCAAAACAATTAAAAAAATCACAAATTGCGAATTGAGAATGTTGTTAATAAACAAATATATATACAAATTTTAAAATATTACATGTCTTAATAATTCATAGACCAAAAAAAAATTGGGCAGAGTTTTCTCTATTTTTTAGACATTCCAAACCATGTAAATATAAAACCTGCTTATTATAAAGCCTGCACGACCATCAAAATTTAACAATCAAATTATAAAAGCCCGCACGACCATAAAACTAAACAATAAAAGACTGCACGTCTGTAACACATAAAAAATATAATCCTGAACGCCCAAACCATTATATAAACAATCTTCATGTCGCAAACTGTTGCCTTCTTCATTTGTTCCACGCACAAAAATCCTACAAATGATAGGATAAAAAAAATGATATCAGTAACCAAGTAGTTTTACAAAAATTTTATTCAAGCTGAAAATTGCATATATGAGTTATAATTATCACCATATCAATGTTTTTATGCCTAAGTCTAGAAATATGCAAATTATCATCGTATTCTGAAACCGGGGGTTCCGTGATTGTGCGATCAGTTCCAACGAGTTACTATGGCCCCTTGCGAGGTGTTGGTGCCACTCACAGGGCCGTTCGGGGCCTGTTTCGAGTTTTTCCACCACTAATGCCATGTTTTCAAGCTTAAGTCTATAAATATGAAAATTTTCATCTTATTCTCAAATCGGGGGTTTCGTAATCGTGAGGTCAGTTCCTATGAGTTACATTGGTCCCGTGCGAGGTGTTGGTGCAATTCACGGGGCCGTTCGGGGGACTGTTTGGGGGTTTCACCCACTAACGACATGTTTTTAATCCTAAGTCTGGAAATAGGCAAATTATCATCGTATTCTCAAACCGAGGGCCCCGTGATCGCGCGGTCAGTTCTTACGAGTTACATTGGTCCCGTGCAAGGTATTGGTGCCACTCATGGACCGTTCGGGGGCTGTTTCGGCTTTTCATCCACTAACACCATGTTTTTAAGCCTAAGTCTAGAAATAAGCAAATTATCATTGTATTCTCAAACCGGGGGTCCCGTGATCGCGCGATCAGTTCCTACGAGTTACATTGGTCCCATGCGAGGTGTTGGTGCCACTTACCGGCCGTTCGGGGGCTATTTCAAGTTTTCATCCACTAACGCCATGTTTTTTAGCCTAAGTCTAGAAATATGCAAATTATCATCGAACTCTCACACCAGGGGTCCCGTGATCGCGTGGTTAGTTCTTACGAGTTACATTGGTCCCGTGCGAGGTAAATATGCTTAGAGAGAGTACCTATGGTCCTTCTTGACCTTTTCGCAGATGGTGCTACATTTAAACCTGCATTTCCATTGGGATTTGAAAACAAAAGCATTAAATAAGTAACATTCTTGGAAGAAGAACAAACATGAAAGAAAATTATACAAACACTGACTCGTCCTCTAAAACTGGCACCAATCTGAGGATGCTTCAATATAGTCCAATCAAACACATAGTCAAATCGATAACCTACAAAGTGGGACAAAATCTAATATAAAAGATGAGAATATGTAACTACAGAAAGCCTAAATACTCATATAGTACATAAAAAATAAAAATAAAACTCATTTACTTGCTTTAAAAAACTTATAGTTGTACTTTATATTTACCTTCACGAATAAATAAGTCTCGAACAATACCCAATTAAACCCAAGTCATATCAGCAAAGCGAGAGTGGCTAGTCAATCTCCCACTTTAATAAATCTAAACCGAGCAAATATGCATTTGATATTGCAGGACCGGAATTGAAAAAATGTAGAACATTGGATATATGCGTATATATGCCCACTTTCAAAATGAATTAGTGAAATTTGACTCTACAAAAATAGAGAACATCACTCATCTTTGCGAATAGGCACAATGCTTCAATGATAAGAAATATGTAAGTGAGTAATTTTGAAGACCATCGAACTTTGAAGCATTTACTCAAACACTTGGGCACTAATTGTAATAAATCATAAAAACAAAAAGGTACAATTTGTATAAAACTCGAATTAACCCAACACCACTCAAAACTTTGCCCCCTACCAAAAATCTTGGATCCTCCACTTAACCTTTAGGCTATCATACTTGAGGTTGAATCCGCACTTTACACATATATAATCAATCGCAACTTAAAGTTAGAAAACTAGGAAAGATTCTTTATTTAGTAGGAGCCCTCCTAATATTAAAGTGTGAGAGTGTCATGTTTTAAAATTATAGTGTTAACAGTTATATTACCAGTTTATATAACTATTAAATTAAAAAAACAAAAGAAATTGATACGTGTTTGTTTAGAGAGATGGGAGTACCTGAGGAGGGTGAATTGATACCAAAGCGACCGAGTGCTAGAGCCATCACCTATGTACACAACGCAATCAAGATCCTATTGTTTTAGAACTCTTCCTGTATGGCTTTCACTATATGGCCTTCATTGCACACCAAATCAGACTTTCTTCTTGTATGGATTTCACTGCACACCAAAGAACTCTCTTTCTCCTCCATCGCCGTCGTTGGTGTATGGGTGAAAGAACCCTACAATCTACTTTCTGTTTCTGCGACCGTTTATAATAATCAAAATGAAAGAAACCCCAGAATCCACCATCGCCGTCGTTAGTTGAACACCGTTCACCATTTAACCAACTTACCTCCGGCGGTCTCGACCTTTAGATTGCCGAAAAAGCCACAATCCCATCTTGGAGCTTTGAGTGTGGCTATTTTGTTGGGGGGAAATAAAAGAAACAAAGGCAGTGTACTGAATGAGGAAACAAAGGTAGCATTTTATTTTTTTAAGATTGAACCTGGTCATGCCGTGAGCCACCAGCCAAAACACTTCAATGAAACCAAAAGACCCACTAAATTGCATATGGTCATGGCCCATAGCCGTGACCCACGCCAAGAAATGGTCACGGACCCCAGCCGTGACCCCCAGTGTGTGTGTTTTGTGCTTCGTCATGCCTATGGTCATGGTTCAAATCCGTGACCCATCTGCGTCCAAGATTGGAGGGAATTTTGGTGCAAATTTAGTGCTAAAATGGTCTCAGTCTGGTCACGGTCCAAGTTCGTGACCCACAGTGGTCAAGGATTTGGGTTGTGACCACTTTCAGAGCATTGATAATTTAGTGTGGTAATAAATATGGTCACGCCAAATATTGAGTTGGTCACGGCTGAAGTTCGCGACCGGCTAGTTGTGGACTTGGGCCATGACCCACTGGGCGTGACCATTCGCAGGATTTGGTGTAGTGAAAATGGCATCACAAAATTCTTTTGAGATGGTCAAAGGACTTAAAAGTAATTTGTTTAGATGCTGGGGCACCGTCTCAAAAAGCAATTTTTTTTATAGTGAATTTAGACTAATGCAAATTCTATTAAACTCTAGGCAGAATTCCATAATCAAGTAGTTGTTGCCTCCATAGTGCAGATAAGGTGTTCGATCGAACTATGCTTGTGAGGGTCTAGCCCCCTAAAGTCATTCCAAACATCCAATAAATCGCTTCAGATCATCATCAGCAAGCAACACAACCAATGCACTAGTCAACACAACTAACATAATTGTGTAGACTCCACACTAGCAGTATTCAACACAGCTAACATACCTATGTGAATAAATTTTGAGTTTGTACAAAATTGGATTTCGTTGGTTATACATTGGTTGTGTGGACTCCTTGGGGGTAAATTGATATTCACATTGTAATATTCCGCCCCAAAATTTTATTAATTTTCTCGCATAAGTTGTAATAATAGGAAACCTTTGAGATTTGGATAATCATGATTGAGTTTATATCTTTAATTGACTATTTGGGGTCCTCTTCGTAATTATTGGAATATTGTGGGATGAAAATTGGAAAATTTGTAGAAAATTGAAGAATAGTCATTTAAATGAGAAACCAAGGTCATTCTACGTAGGACAATGAACAAGGTTCGAACGACATCCCACTGAATAATAGGTCCAGGTCATTCGAACGTGATTAAAAGCACATGTCTAATGAGAAGTCATTCTCATTCGAACGAGGGGCGATTGTCATTAGAACGAGGTTACACAAATTTTTAAATCAGATTACCCTTGTGCGTTGTCTCATTTTGGGCCATTAGATGAGTGAGCTTTTGAGTCTGGTTGGCCCATATTGAGCAAAAACTGGATTTTAAGGTTTAGGGATGTTTTTATAAGGGTATTTGGGTTTATTTGGATTGTTTTTTAATGGAAGAATAGAGAGAGGGGGAGGGGGTCTTTCCCCACCATTTTCAGATTGGTGCACCTCTTACCACCACAAACCACCATTCCACTATCATACATCAACCTTGTGCAACCGTATCGAACTAGTTTTCCACTATGTCCAAGCCTTAGATACCCATTTCCATAATTTTCGTGCATAGCTACGAATTTTGGATGTGTTGTTTGGGATTTTGGAGAAGCTGAAGATGGAAGATTCATGAAGCATGAAGAGGATTTGTTTTGGAGATTTCATGAAAACAAGCTTGGTGGAGCTAGACAACCTCTCTAAGGACACCGTAGGAGGTGGGAGGTTACCATTGTTGGAGCTCCATTTGAGGTGGAAAAAAAATCTATTCTTAGTTTAAGACTCTATTTTGGTATTATTAGTCTTGTTGATAGAATTCAAGAGCAGAATTCATATGAATAAAATGATGGATTTCTAGTAGATTTGATATTAAATATTTTTATGGAATAAAAATGTTGGTAAAATATTATTTTTATTGGAAATAAATTATGAGTAAATATTTTTAAGTTTTCTTGAAATAATTTGGATTTTCATGTAAATGGTATGCTTCAATAAATTGGGTGCAAATATTTTTATGGAATAAAAATGTTTTAAATTTACATTTTCAACTTGTTAAAGATATTTCGTAAATTAAGTTTAACTTCTTGCAAAAATAATTTTTTTATAAAAATGGGACTTTGGCTTGGTTTTGAAGAAATAATAATATCCTTTAGTCTTAAAAGGTATGTTTTGCAAGTCCTAAGAATTTCTAGAATAAATCATGTGTTTAACCCATTTAATAGGATTTATAGATTTAAAATCCATCTTCTCATGCGTGTAAACTCGTAGAATTTTGGTAATGGGAATATAAAGAAGTTTAAAGAAGGTTTTGTTGGGTTTAAATATGAAATAAGAAAAGTAACAATTCTAATCTTCAAAGTGTGTAAAAAAGGTTGAAAGTGTGATAAGTGTAAGGTTATAACACTACAAATGCTAATAAGTGAAAATGTTATTTTTATACTAAAAGATGTCTTTAAGTGTAATTGGATTTGTTGTATAAAGAATGTAAATAAATTCCTAACTTGGAAAAGTGGTTAGTAAAAGGATTGAATAAGTGTTAATGGTTAAAACATTGAACAATTGGTGTGTGTGATTTAATAAAAATTTTAAAAGATTAACAATTATATAATGGAAAAAGAAATAATGGAATAAAGATGTTTCCAACTTGAAAGAATGTTATTCCAAGATTTAAAAAGATGTTATACGTTAAAACACTTCAAAAATTGGTATGGGTAACTTAATGGTGTTTTAGGGAAATAACACATGTAAAAAAAGAAGAAAGGTAAAGTTTGAAAACAAAAAGGGTAAAATGATAATTACATAAAGTGGAATATTTTTATGAAATAAAATTTCTGGAAAGGGTGTTACACAAAATAGTCCTAAATGAACATGAATTTGGAATAAAATCAAAGATAAATTGTAAAGGAAATGAAATGATGATTTTCAAAGTGTAACACAAGTGGGGGTGAAATGCCAGATTTCGGCTTTGGCCGAGTAAAAAAGGAAAAGTGGAATAATGTGGATATTTGTAAAATTTTCAAATAAATTAAAAAGGAATTCGGATGACACCGGGATAAGTAAAGAGGGCTTGAATCCTTGGGTGAAAGATCTAAAACCACTAGTCATATGTAAGGACATCTTTGTCCATTGTCAATATGTATGTCGTACGCCGTTACACCGTTGAAGAAATTCAAGATCGCATCTACATCAACGGATCCGAATATCAAAGTGTCTTCAACATCATAGCCTCTGCGAGAATGAACATGGTAAAATTTTGTTTTTATGTTCCTTAAAGTTCATATTTAGTATTGGGAAATTTTTATAAAATGTTTTTTTATAAAAATAAGAAGTAAGTTTTTTCAAGCAAAATGAGGCTTTTATTTTTTGGGGAAAACCGGAACGGTCCGCCTCCCTACCGGACCGATCCGCCACCGGATCGGTCCGCCCTCTACCCAGACCGATCCTCCTTGCTCTAGGTCCAGTATACCACGGATCGAATGCGAACCGAAGAAGGCAAATTTTAAAAGAACCGATCCGAGGTCGGACCGATCCGCCCCCAAGTCGGACCGGTCCGCCTGGGATAAACTCGAACAGTTCCGTGAGTTATTTTTCAACCAACTTATTTTTCCTATATATATACCTATTTCGGTGGTGTATTTTTTATGTCTTTGAGAAAACGTTTTTAAGAGTACAAACACAACAAGACTTCAATTTTTGATGTGCCAAACATCTTTTTGATTCACACACAAAAATCCCAATTACTTTTGTGAATCTTTTGGAACCCTAGAACACAAACTTTGTTGTTGTTCATCTTTGTGGAGAGATCTTTGCAACCGAGGGCTGCGTGTCATTGCTGAGGGAGTCTCTACAAAGTTTTATGGTTGCGTGTCATTAAGGAGAGCTGAGGTTCTTTCTTCGTTGTTTGGGTTGCGAGTCCTTGGAAGGTGCTGCGTGTATTCTCTTGCTGAATTCAAAACTGCGTGTCTTTGTGGGTTGGCTGCGCGTTGATCCATTGCAAATTTCTCTATGTAATTGTAAGTTGCGACTTGTATATTCATAGTGAAATAAAGGTTTTACCCGAAAGGGTTTTTTTCCTGAAATCTATGTCTCAGCATATTTTTGTGTCACATGCTTTATTTATTTATGGGTTGACACACGCACCGTAGATGCATGTTTAGGGACTCTAATTAAATAAGGGTTACTTGGAAACTTGCGAATTGAATTTAATCAATTATCACACAGTTTGTACTTCTCAAATTGGTATCAGAGCGGGTTACGCTAATTTATCGCGTATTCCTTTTTCCGCAAAATTGTGTGATATTGGTTTTTTTTGAAAAATCAGTTTTGTGAAAAATCGCAATTTTTCGTATGGAGAACTTATATAATCAGATGCCTATTTTTGACGGGTCTAATTATGCCTAGCGGAAAGCTCGTATGAAATTGATTTTAAAATCTATTGACGAGCGTGTTTGGTTGCTTTACGAAAATTGTTGGACTCCTCCCACGGTCACTGTTAATAACATCACCACTTTAAAACCCGTGCCATCCTGGACTGAAGATGATTATAAATTGTCCAATTTTAATTCCCGTGGTCTGAGTGAAATTTCTGGAGCTGTCTCTCCTAATGAGTTTCGCCGAATTATGACGTGCACCACATCTAAAGAGGCTTGGGATGTTTTGAAACTGACACATGAGGGTACGAACGCAGTTAAAGAGTCAAAATTACAAAATTTGGCCACCCAATTTGAGACTATCACCATGTCTGAGTCCGAATGCTGTGATGATTTTTATGAACGTTTGTCGGATATTGTTAACGCATGTTTTAATTTGGGTGAGGTTATTGATAACACGCGTGTCGTTAAAAAGATTTTGAGATCTCTCCCAAAATGCTTTATTCCTAAAGTCACCGTTTTGAACTCTTTGGGAAATTTGAAATCACTTAAGTTGGAAGAACTTGGAGGAGATCTTCAAACCTATGAGATTGACATGTTTCCCAAAACCACTAAGGCTAAGGATAATGGCATTGCTTTAAAGACTCATTTTAAGAAAAAAAAAGAAAAAGTTTGTGAGTCCGATTCTGAGGGAGATTTTGATTTTAATGATATGGCCTTGTTTGCGAAATTTTTTAAAAAATTTCTCAACATGAACAAAAATAATTCTTCCAATAAAAAGAATTTTTTTGAGAAAAATAAAAAGAAAGGAAAGGCCAAGAAAGTGGTGAGAGGGAAAAAGAGAATAAATTCGATGAGGAGTGTGAGGAAGATTTTGAGAACGTCACTTGTTTTGAATGTGGGGGTAAGGGACATAAGTCGTATGAGTGTCCTACGTGGCTTAGAAAGAAAGGAAAGAAAGTAGCTATGCCCGCCACACTTAGTGATAGTAGTGAAGGTGAGGGTGATGAGACTAGTGGTGAGAAGTTTGTAGCTTTTTCTAGTCGTGTGAGCACACCCACCTTGTCCCACAATAGTGCACACGAAAGTGATAGTGATGGTTTGAGCGCTTCAAGTGAGGGAGAAAGTGAGAGTGAAAGTGGAGATGAAAGTGAGCTCCAAAAATCTTTTAGAGATTTGTACACCGAGACCTTGAAAACAAAGAAGTATAATAGGGATTTAGGTCGTCGGGTTTTAGATTTGGAGAAAGAGAAGGAGGTTTTGAGAAAGGAGAAGTGTGATTTGATCAGCACGTTGTCTAGTCTGACGACACGTGTATCCCAACTCGAGAGTGATCTCGAACGTGCCAGGGTGGTCAAAGTCAAGTTTGAGAACGCACCTAAGAAGGTTGAAAAGGTGGTTCTTAAGGGTAAAGGTGAGAAGTTAGGAATAAGTCATGACGGTGATTCTTCTTCCCAATTAGCACCCGAGCCGGTTCCCACTTTAGTGACAGTTTCACATGTGTCTCACCCTAACCCACCTAGGCGTCCCATTCCTATTAGGAAAGTGCGTCCTAGAGTTTTTTAGAGAGGTGTTCCTAGGCCTATTTATGTTTGTTCCCATTGCAAGAGGAGAGGACACCTTAGGAAATTTTGCTTTAAGTTGGGTTATAAGTCACGTTTTGACCCTACACGTGTTTCAGGCACACATGCACCCACACATGATACTTTACATGCTCCCGAAGACTACATGAGAGAGTTTTCACACTTAGGAGAGCAAGTTAAGTTTTTAGTCAAAACTTCACAAGAATTGATGGAGGTTTTTCATATGTTGTCACCACCTTTGGAAACCCCTCCGCACATAATGATTGAGGTTTGACTTGTTTACTAGCATAGGATGATTTTCATGATGTCATTGTTTGCCTATTGCTAGTATGTATCATTTTTGTTTAGTTTGTTTAAAAATTTTGAAAAATACAAAAAGATTTTATTTTAATAAAATTTTTAGAAAAATCCAAAAATATTTTTGTTTTTTGTTTGCACCGTTTATGGATAAAGGCTTAGGATGATCGAGTCACAACATCATTCCATTTTACATGTATCTATTTGATAGTGTTTTGAGATAATAGGTCAATTCATCCTTGTGCTTTATAATGTTTGGAGTCATTAAGATGTAATTAAGTGTTACTTCCTACATGTTTGACTCATAGTTTCCTTTATTGCACACATGCACGGATTTGTTTGATTATTGTGCTTGTCTTATCACATGTTGGTTGGGTGTTTTCACTTCAATCCTGTCTTTAAAACGAACCAAGCGCGATAATTTTTACAGGGAAATTGTGCACATAAGAACCGTTTTGTGAGTTTGTGTGCTCTGTTTAAAAACAGAGAAGGGCTGCGAAAGGTTCATTTTGCCTTTGCGAATTCTAAGCCACCGTTAAAAAGGACCTAAAAAATTGAGGAATTTTATTATCCGGGGTACAAAGAGGTTAAAAGAGCCCGAAAAAATTTAAAGGCAATAAAAAGAAATTCATGCCAATTATGGGCCATTTAGGTTTTTGCACCAATTCTCCAAAGTTTGAGAATTTAGATCACCTCTAAAAGAAAATATATATGAGGGAGTTTGGTTGGAGAATTTAAAACGGGTTTGTACGTCCTTGAAATTATTGAAAATGCGCTACATAGTTTTGGACATTATTGGTGTGGAAATCACTTTGACTTGGATTTGTTGATTTGCATAAGACGATGTAATCTAAATTCAACATATTTTTACACCTAAGGATCCTTTTGATGTTCATTCGTTAGGGGTACACATATGCATCATGCACATATGATTGATTGAGTTGATTTACCTATCGAATGTGTTCACACCCATTCATTCCATTTCCATGACTTGGTTGTTTGAGTCTAAATCCATGGTGTGATTTCTGTATCATATTTGTTCATATTGGTATCCTATCTTTGCATGAAAAATTTGAAAAATAAAAAATAGTTTATGCATTTATTTCTGAGCATCTCCTTGCAAGAGCACGTTTACCATATTATTTGATGCCCTGTTTTGTGTACCGTGACACCCCGATTTTGCCTATTTTATTCATTCTTCTCATTTGTCTATTTGGGGACATCATAAAAAGGGGGAGAAAGAATTATCATATTATGGGGGAGTTTGAATTTTGGGGGAGTTTTTGAGATGTAGCTTATGCTTTTATCATATATTGGTATCGATGTTTATCTCATTTCAAACTCGATATGTCACGTGGTATTTGCTTTGTCTCATGTGTGTAGGTATGAATATTGAAGATCAATATGTTTCACTCCCTGATGAGAAAAGACTTGAGATTTGATGATTGTTGAAGATTGAAGAACAAACGATGAAGATTTAAACATATGTATCTTTCCATCTTTAGGGTTCATGGGAGGGTAGATTTGTATAGGTCATTAGTTGATAATTCGGATATTTTGTATGTATGTACCGGCATAGACATAGGGGGAGATTTGTAAGAACATCTTTTTTCATTGTCAATATGTATGTCGTACGCCGTTACACCGTTGAAGAAATTCAAGATCGCATCTACATCAACGGATCCGAATATCAAAGTGTCTTCAACATCATAGCCTCTACGAGAATGAACTTGGTAAAATTTTGTTTTTATGTTCCTTAAAGTTCATATTTAGTATTAGGAAATTTTTATAAAATGTTTTTTTATAAAAATAAGAAGTAAGTTTTTTCAAGCAAAATGAGGCTTTTATTTTTCGGGGAAAACCGGAACGGTCCGCCTCCCTACCGGACCGATCTGCCACCGGATCGGTCCGCCCTCTACCCAGACCGATCCTCCTTGCTCTAGGTCCAGTATACCACGGATCGAATGCGAACCGAAGAAGGCAAATTTTAAAAGAACCGATCCGAGGTCGGACCGATCCGCCCCTAAGCCGGACCGGTCCGCCTGGGATAAACTCGAACAGTTCCGTGAGTTATTTTTCAACCAACTTATTTTTCCTATATATATACCTATTTCGGTGGTGTATTTTTTAAGTCTTTGAGAAAACGTTTTTAAGAGTACAAACACAACAAGACTTCAATTTTTGATGTGCCAAACATCTTTTTGATTCACACACAAAGATCCCAATTACTTTTGTGAATCTTTTGGAACCCTAGAACACAAACTTTGTTGTTGTTCATCTTTGTGGAGAGATCTTTTCAACCGAGGGCTGCGTGTCATTGCTGAGGGAGTCTCTACAAAGTTTTATGGTTGCATGTCATTAAGGAGAGCTGCGGTTCTTTCTTCGTTGTTTGGGTTGCGAGTCCTTGGAAGGTGCTGCGTGTATTCTCTTGCTGAATTCAAGACTGCGTGTCTTTGTGGGTTGGCTGCGCGTTGATCCATTGCAGATTTCTCTATGTAATTGTAAGTTGCGACTTGTATATTCATAGTGAAATAAAGGTTTTACCCGAAAGGGGTTTTTTCCTGAAATCTGTGTCTCAGCATATTTTTGTGTCACATGCCTTATTTATTTATGGGTTGACACACGCACCGTAGATGCATGTTTAGGGACTTTAATTAAATAAGGGTTACTTGGAAACTTGTGAATTGAATTTAATCAATTATCACACAGTTTGTACTTCTCATCATAGCGTATGGTGGCGTCGTCGGCGGTGAGAGGCCATTAAAGTATGTCGTTTATTAGAAGATTTCGAGAAAAAGATAAATGAATAAGGAATATGTCAAGAAATGGGTTGTGTGGTGTAAATGTATTAAGACAACAAAACTTGAATGAATTAACAATGTCCCGGTGAAGGTTAAAATGGACAAGGCAGTGTAAATTGATTAATGTCCACAATATAAAGTAAAGGTAAAGTATGGTTGTTAAATGGGCGAGTTAAGTAACGTAAGAAGGTGTAACCCATAATCAATACAAGGGTGTGTTGTTCAAGGTTTTCAAAATCTAAATAAGTATGTTCTAACATGGTGTTCACGTGTGCTGAAAGGGGTACCTTCAATGAAAATACGAACGTGAATTGGTTTAAGTAAAAGGGTGGTTTTGATAAGGAAATTATTTCAATTAATTAACGTATAGTCGTTTCTAGTACTTAACCGCGTGTGTTAAGTAAATGGATAAATGGAAAGTTAAGAAAGAGAAAGTTCTTTATAAGATTCATGTTAATTAATCGGGATAATTAACAAATTTGGAAATAAAAACGGTTTCATGCATCAAGTACATATATAGGTATATATATATATATATAAGGTAGCTGCATGTGCACATAGTTATAATGTTTTAGAGTCTTCTTTCTCCCGTTCAATTCAATATTGTATATGTATATTTCCCACTGAGCATTCGAGTCACACTGTTATCTTTGTTACGGCAAGTTAGGTGCGAGTTCGTATTTTGAGAGCATTACACAATTAAGTACTCTCTTTCATTTTACGTTAGTTGAGAGTGGGCTTGCGATCTTAATGAATTATTTATATAATTAAATGTTTAACACACATAATATCCAAATTTTATCTTTTTATCCAAAGCCAAACATCTAGGTGATAAAATAGATAAATGAAAGCATGCAAATAAATAAGGAAATTTGAGGAAAAAAATCCTAGCGAGTAAAACCTTTTTTCAATAAGCACTTTAGAGTTTTATAAGACACTACTTACAAAACCCCTAAAGAATACGACTCTTTCCTGAGTCTTCCATAAGTGGCATTCCACCCTTGGTATCCACCGATTAGCCTTTATCCTCCTTCAGCAGTGATCCCCTCGAGAATCAAAAGGTTAGCAGTGAAGAAGATCTCTCCATAACAGTAACTTATATATGAAACTATTGAGTGTTTCAAATAAATTCACACACACACACACACACACACACACACACACACACACACACATATATATATATATATATATATATATATATATATATATATATATTGGAGTGACGATTTGTGAATCAAAAGCTGTTTTATACCTAAATAAAGTGAGAACTTTTGCACCAGGTATGCAAAAATTATTTTTGTAAAAGTACCTTTTAAAATCCCTTCGAAACACGTATTTATATGAAATGCTCAAAATTCGAGGCAGGGTCAGTCGTTCGAATGAGAATAGCATCTTATTGGAACGAAAGCAAGTTCATTTGAACGGAACATCTATCTCGTTTGAACAAGGTTCAAATGAGTTTCAAACAATGCAAAATTGTATGTCCTCGATCGATGTAAACTTCAAACGAGACTTCTAACGAAAAAGAGATCTCGTTACAACGACAATCCCATCTTGTTTGAATGAAATGCGCGAACTTTGAAAATTTTTAAATAAAGAAATTGCCTAGATTTTTTTAAATAAAAATTCTCCTAATATGAACGTTAATAAATCTGAACTCCTAAATTATTTTATACCTTCACAATGTGGAGATTATCTTAAATTTAGAGACGTTTGAAATTCGATAATTCGTGACGTCTTGAGTCAAATGGTAACGAGATAGGTCAAAATCTATGTTAGCCTAAGCTATGAGAAAATGATAGAAATTATGATCTTAAAAATCTCCCCCTTTTTGGCTATTTCGGTACAAACATAAAATTCAAATCCAAATTACACGAAAATCCCCTAAGACAATGAAAATATTCTAATACCCTCCCAAACCTTAAAATAGATAGGTACAAGAATAATGATGTCTTCAAATCTTCACTTCTTCTTGTTCTTCTCTTAGGCACTTTTTCTTCATTGAGTGTAATGATAATATGATCTTCCAAAAGTACCTACACACATGAAACAAAATAAATACTCGTGATGCCATTGAGTTTAACATTTATAAAAAAAATCCACCCCGTAAATCATACTCTCCCGTAATTTGTGGGTCTCGCCGACGGGTTGGTGTGGGGTTTTTGAGGCCTGACATTGCAGGTCTCGCCGAGATGGGGGCAACAGGGGTGATAACGGGTTATGGGTTTGAGTTTTGTGGGATAAAGATGGAAGATGGGTATTTGTGGGTTCATGGGGTTATTGGAAGGTTGAAGGTGATGAGTTATGGAGGCAGAAGAGAGTGAGTGGGTTGTTAGGTATGAAGATGGGGTTGGGGTAATCGGGTGTGGTGAGGGTGTATGGTATTTGGGTGAGGATGGGGAGTTGGATATGTTTGTGTGTGTGTGTGGTGTATGATTGTGACCCTTAAAAAAAATAAACTTAGAAAATAATAGAAATAAACCTAATAAAATAAAAACAAGTAAAATAAAAATAAAAACTAAACTAAACTAAAAATAAAAATAAAAATAAAAATGAAAATAAAAATCAACTAAAAATAACACTCACTAAAAAAAACTAAAAATAACATGACACACCATAAAAACTATAAAAACTAAACACGACACAAATAAAAACTAATAAAATAAAACAAAACAACACAAAAATAATAATAAACTAACTATAAATTAAAAACAAACAAAAATAAATGAAAACAAATACTCGACGCACTAAAATAAAACCTAAAAAAATAAATCCTCTCAAAATAAAACTCAAATAATAAAAATAAAAACTACTAAAGAAGTAAAAATAAAACCTAAAGTACTAAAAATATAAAATCTAGGAAAACCAAAAATAAAGGCAAAAATTAAAAACTAATAAAAATATAAAATAAAAAAAAATATAAAATAAATTATAGAAAATTCTAAATAAATCCTAAAAATAAAAACGACTCAAACTAAAAATCTAAAAAGCACAAACGCAACACATACAAGGGGTTCGATGTGGGTTTAGGCCTAAACCGGGCTAGGTTAGGGTTACGAAATTTCGAATTTAGCTCCATTCTTTGTTGCAATTTCCTTGATTTAAGCGTTTGAACTCCACAACACGCATTTGACCTACAAAATAGACATTAACACACATAAGACCCATTTTGTTGAGAATTAGGGATTAAAAATCGTCCATTTTAATTTTAAAATATACACTTTTGGGTGCTTATAACACTACCCCCAAACATAACATTGCTAGTTCTCGGGCAAAATATAGAGAGAAAGAAAGATAAGAAACCAAAAGTGTACCACTTTCGCGGGCACTTGCAATTGCACTTAGCATGTACAATACGCCTTTAAACCTATAGGTTGCCCTATAGGACGAGTTGTGTCTCGTGAGGGCTTGCAGGAGATTTACCCACAAAATTCTCTATTTGCAAATGAGAGTTAATCTCTTATTAGATGTAGAATAATTTCACAATCCATCACAAGAGAAATATTTTGAGAAATACAAGCTAGAAGTGTAAAAAGCATAGCTAAGTAAATACTCAACGCACAACCTTCCAAGAACTCAACGTGTGTGTGTGTGTGAATCAATCAAAACGGGTCGAGTATCACAAGAGTAATTCCTAGATCTCCTTTACGAAATCAACGCTTTAATTTCAAATTCTCACGGATATATCTCTCTCAAACGAACTCTTGAGATTTGGGTTAGCGTATCGCTCTTGTGTGTGAGGAGGTAAGTAAATGTATGCAAGGTCAAACGTCTCACACACATATAAGAAAGAATGAACATTTAAAAAGAAAAATTATCTCATGAAATAATGCTAATCATTATAGTGAGAACGTCGAGTTATTCACCACGTTGACTTTCATTTGCCCAAACGCCTAGGGAAAATATGGATGTTTATGGGTGAGGGGGAAATGAAATGGGATGAGAAGGATATAATGAGATATGATGTATGTATGATGGATGTGTGAGAAGAGTGTACTACACTTTAGGCACAAATGTCTTTTTCTAACAAGGACTACTATAAACTCTTCATTTTCTTTTCTCTCTTTTCTCTTTTGTTTTTAGAATTTTCTTTTCTTTTTCTTCTTTTTTTTCTATTATTCTATTTTCTTCTTTTTTTATACACTCTCAACATGGAAGACATTTTACGTACTATTTTTCTCATAAATGAAGAGATGATATATGAATGGAGACGATATGTGGTGGTATAGGGAAGATGTGGAAATATAGAAGAATATGGTAATGTAAATGATGAAGTGAATAGTAAATGGTATGTGTATGGATGAAAGTTTAGTGATCGGGAGAAACTTTAAGACATGTGTTTCTTACAACTCGAAATACATGTCGTTCTTAGTGATCAAGCCAAAAAATTTAAGAAAAATAAAGAGATCATACAACAATTTAAAGTGCGTACCCAAAAGAAGTTTCTTGTAGGTGTGTACCCAAAATTTATGAAAAATAATTAGATATAATTCATTTTTTTAGGTTGAACTCTTGTAGGTGGTTTAGGACGCCTAGGTGGATTCGGTCTAGGCAAATACAGGTCCAACATAAACTCAGGTATCGGCTCAGGTGCGGAATGGGCAGTGGATGAACAATCATAACCCATTCCTTTCTTCTCGACGTTTCTTAAAGTGGGGTCGAGGAGCATATGACCTACCTTTTTCGATGTATCCTCAATAGTTACCTTGACCTATCGGCCTTGTTCAATATCTTTCTCGACTTGGGATATCGGGGCTTCAAGTTTCTCACGAGTCTCCATGGATGCTTGGAGTTATCTCGTAAGACTAGCCACCTTATTTGTGAAGTCCCCATTCTCTCTTTTAACTAAATAATCTCTCTCTCCCAAAGCTTATCTCACTAAGGATTCACTCTCTCTCGTCTCTCTCAACTCTTTCTCTAGTGCTAAAACTCTCATAGCTAACCCTTTATTTTATTTCTTTGTTTTAAAGGACTCAACATAAAGATCGACATAGGCGCGCTGAAGGTCACTCTTAATCTCACTTAAATCATTCTCTACCTCACTCTCCTCGGAATGACTAGACTCACTATCGAGGTGTTAATTTCTAGTAGATTTCTCATAGTCGTGATTTGCACTAAATGTACTAACATGACTAGCCATGAATGCGGTGAAGTTACATCCATGCGGTGATTCTTCTCCCAAACTCACCGACTCGACCTCGCTATCATGAAGCGTGACGTTTAAGGCATATTTGCCTTTCCCTTGATGTTTTAACCTAGTTGGGCACTCATGAGCTTTGTGACCATTTCCCTCGTACTCATAACGCCTCTCCTCGTATTTCTTTAGAAAATTGTTCTTTTGTTTCAAAATTTTCCTAGTTGAAACTTTTTATCTTTATTAAAACTTTTCTTATCTCCGAGAGTATTTTTCTTTTTATGTTTGAGAAATTTCTTGAAATTTTTAGTAAAAATGGAAAAATCATCTAAATTATAATCAAACTCTGAATGAGATGACTCTTCCTCTCTATTTTTAGACACTTCCTTCTCTTTTTTGACTGGGCTTTACGTGCAAACTCCTTATCCTTAATCTTAACTACTTTAAGAAACATATCTATCTCATAAGTTTGAAGATATTCTACAAGTTCTTCTAACCTAAGAGTGTCTAAGATGCCTAGTGAATTAAGAACATTGACTTTGGGAATAAAACGGGAAGTAAGCGATCTCAATATTTTCTTGGCTACATGAATCTTGGGTATTTTCTTACCTTAATTCAAAATTGAGTTAACTATGTCAGACAGTCATGCATAAAGCTCATCGAAATATTCAGATTCAAGCATTGTGATAGTTTCAAATTGTGGGGTGAGATTTTGCATCTTATAAGCTTTAACATCATTGGTACCCTCGTGAGTGAGCTGGGGGGTATCCCAAGAATCATTAGATGTGGTGCACATCATAATACAACGTAACTCGTTAGGAGTGATGGATCCCCAGGTGGAACTCAAACTGTGGGAATTAAGATTGCCCCACTTAAATTCGTCCTTTGCCCACCGTGATATAGGTTTAGGGCCGACGACATTATAAATTCTGATAGTGGGAGGTATCAACATTCTTTTGCAAACAACCCAAACACATTCATGTATGGACTTTAAAGCATAACTCATCCTAGCTTTTCAGTATGCATAATTTGTACCATCAATGATAGGCACTCGATTATATAACTTCTCCATTAAAATAAGATTTTTCGAAGATCAACAGTTTTAAAAATAATTGATATCAAAGAGAAAAAAAAAATTGCGAAAAATATCACAGAATAAATTTGTGCAACAGGCTCTGATAATATTTTGAGAGAGCACTTGCGATCTTAATGGATTATTTATATAATTAAATATCCAACACACACAATATCCAAATTTTATCTTTTTATCCTAAGACAATCATCTAGGTGATAAAACGAATAAATTAAAGCATGCAAATAGACAAGGCAATTTGAGGAAAAAATCCCTTGCAGGTTTTGATCAATACTTTAGAGTTTTACAAGACCTAATTTTAGAAGCTCTTAAGAATACAACTCTCGGTTGAGTCATCCATAATTGGCGGTTTACCCTTGGTATCCATCGATCAACCTTTGTTTTCTTTCTGACGTGACTCCCTTGAGAACCACACGATCAGCAGTGAAGAAGGTATCTCCACAAGAGTAACTTATATATGAAACTATTTAGGGTTTGATATGTATTCAGGTATATATTTGGGAGTGATGATTTGTGTCTCAAATGGTGTTTTAGACCTAAACAAAGTGAGAACTTTTGCACCAGGTATGCAGTAATCATTTTTGCAAAAGTCTCTTTTAAGAGACCTTTGAAACAGGTATCAATATGAAAGGCTTAATATTCGAGGCGACGACACTTGTTCGAAAAAAAACTAAGATGATTTGAATGAGAATAGCATCTCATTATAACAAAAGAAACTTCATTCGAACGAAACAACTATCTTTTTTGGACAAGTTTTAAACTACCTTTAAACGACGTAAAATAGTTCAGCTTCGTTCGATGTTCGATCGATGTAAACTTCAAACAAGACTTCCAATGAAAAAGGGATTTTGTTATATTTAGAATGCCATCTTGTTTTAACGAGATCCAGGAACTTTGAAAATTTTTAAATTAAGAAAATTTCCTCAATTTTTTTTTAAATTAAAATTCTTCCAAAGTAAATGTAAATAAATCAGAACTCCTAAATTAATTTATACATTCGTAATGTTCAATCATCTTGAATTATGAGACGCTGGAAATTCAATACTTCGTGATGACTCGAGTCAAATGTAACGGGATATACCAAAATCTATGTTAGCCTAAGATATGAGCAAATGAGAGAAATATGTTCCTATAAATCTCCCTTTCTTTGACTTTTCTGGTATGAACATAAAGTCCAAATCCAAATTACATGAAAATCCCCTAAGACAATGAAAATACCCTAATAAAGTGGATAGGTATAAGGATAATGTTGTCTTCAAAAGATGTCTTCAAATCTCCAATTTCCTTATTCTTCTTTTGGGCACTTTGTCTTCATTGAGTGTAATAAGAATATGATCTTACAAAAGTACCTACACACATGAAACAAAGCAAATACCCGTGATGCCATCAAGTTTGACATTTATAAGAAAGTTCTTCCCCATATATCAGACTCCCCTATATTTGTTCTCCCGCTTTTATGTTGTTAAAATGGAAAAGGAGTTAAAAATAATCATGAAATGCATAGCATCACAAATGAGAATAAGATATCATCAAAAAACATATATGAATGATAAACGTGCAATGATTATCTCTAAGGCTCGACATACTATTTTTGAAAAAAAATCAACTTTTTCAAGTATAAAAATTTTGTAAGTACAACACACTATGGAGAAACACAAGAATACACAAATCTTGCAAACAGAGTGTAGGGGTGTGAACATATTCCAAAGGTTAAGAAACATAGACAAACATAACATATGTACATGAAGGAATGAGAAACCACTAACGAAAGATCTCAAAGTCTACCTTAAGTGTAAAAATGGTGGACTCAAGTGAAACTGACTTAACCTAATCAACTAATCAAGACCGTAAGTGATTTTCACACTAATAACGCACAAAACTATGTAATGCTTTATGAGATTTTTATAGGACGTGCAAACCCATTGATCTTTGACTTAACTCCCTCAAAATATCACTTGTTGAATTTTTCTCCCAATTATTTTTGAAGAAATTAATGCTCATATGTAACGAAGCATCAATGTTCTTAGCAATTGGACTGCAACTTCTTTTCTTACGTGCCTTTCAATTTTTGTCATTTTTCTTACAAATGGTGTTGTTGTATGTAGAAATTATTCATCTACGTGGACCAATGAGAATAAGACACATATCCTCCAATGTGGCTATCTTCATAGTACTTATTTTATTGGTTGGCTTTAGATACACTTGGTTAGCTAACACTTAAGTAAGGCATTTTCCTTTGATCATTTGGGTTCCCAAGAATGCATAGGTTATCACAGGGAGACAGATCGATCGCGCGAGCATATAGAAGGATTCATGAGGTCTAGGCTAGTATAAGAGGCTATGCGCGTGCCGAGAAGACTTATCAGGAAGAGAGCTTAGCACATGTGCACAGTAAAGCCAAAAAGTTTACCTCAGTTAAGTTTAAACCAGAGGAGCATTCCTGGAAATGATCCATGTAGTGAATAGAAGATTGGTTGGGAGAAATGGCTAAGACTAGGAACCATTTGTAGAGAATTTTTCTGAAGGGATCCCCTTTTATCCAGGCTATTGTGGATTATCCCACTCTCTCTAAATTCAAGCTACCAGTTGTTACTCCCAAGTATGATGGGAAGACTGATCTAGTACTCTATATTCAGCAATTTCAATCTACTACTGATATATACTTTATCCCTGATGAGATGCACTACCTGGCATTCTCAAGTTATTTTACTTGTAAAGCCCAGATATAGTACAATAACCTACCCAGAAGAAACATTTATAACTTCCTTCAATTGGTGGAGATGTTTATTAACAACTTTTATTTTTTAGCAAAGTCGGTTAAGAGTGGTACTCATCTCTTAAGCGTTCATCAAAGACCTTGAGAAACTACTCGAGAGTACATCACTCGCTTTAATAATAAGAAACTAGAAGTGATTGATTATGAAGAAAATACTGCCATTACAACACTGATGAGTGGATTGCTCTCCAAGGACCTTTACTATACACCAAAAAAATCCTTCTAAGACCATGACAGAATTAATGGCCAAAGTTAGGAAGATTATGAACACCGAGGAGGCAATGGCCAATAAAGAACCTCTAGAGGTGAAGGCTGAAAGATAGAAGAATTCAACCAAGAAGGATTATGAAGATAAGAATGTTGATAAAATAAATAAGTGTGATGAATATACCCCACTTACCAAAGGTGTGCATCACTAATTGGAGGAGATTATGGGAAACAAAGAGTTAAATCGGCATGGGAAACTAAATTTTCCTTCCTCGGGAGAGATAAACCCCAAGTGTTGTGATTTTCATAGAGATCACGAGCATACCACTTACAATTGAATTGCTCTAAATAACGAAGTGGAAAATCTCATCCTTCGGGGGAAATTGACTAAATTTATTAATTGGGCTGGTGGTCGGGACACGAAAAGGAGGTCTGAGTCACCCTGAAAAGGAAAAAATGGCAATAAAAGGGATATCGACGATGATTATGAGGACAATCCCGACCTATCGAAGAAACCTAAAGAGCATGAAATGGAGGTGGGGATGATTTATTTTGGTTTTAATTTCATTACAGGGGGAGATGACAGTGGTGGAGAGGATATAGCTAAGAGAAAGGCTTATTTAAATGAAGACAAAGCTCGTCCATCGATAAAAAAAATTAACATGTTCGAGTACACTAATGGCCGACCCAGGAAACTGAATAAGGATATATTAGCGATCGACTTCTCCAAGAATGACCTAAGTTGAGTACTTTGTCCTTATGATGACCCACTGTTTATCACTTGTCGGGTTCATCATAGCAGAATGGTAAGAATCCTAATAGACAATGGGAGTTCAGTAGATGTCATGTTTTACAACTGTTTCCACAGCCTAGGGCTACACGACAACAAATTAGAACCTTATAATAGGACCATCATCGAATTCTCAGGTTAAAAAGTTTATCCCTTGGGGACAATCAAGATGGACATCTTAGCCGACACTTGACCAACAAGCAAAAATGATAGGATTAGTTTCTTTATATTGGATAAAAAGGTTCCTTTTACCTATAACATAATTCTCGACAGAGTTGGGATGAATTAGTTGGAACATGTACCATCTACATTACATCAATGTATGAAGTTTCCTACTAATTATGGAATTAGCATAGAGAGTGGCAACCATATGGAAGCCAAAGAGTGCTATTACACTTCTGCTGACTAGCAGGAAGTCCAAAAGAGTACTACCACTTATCATATCGACACCCTGGATCCCCGTGAGGAAGAAAATATGGTTAAGAAATAGGTAATGGATGTAAAAAAGAGAATTATTCTTGATGATGAGAAGCCGAAAAGAAGCACTCAAATCGGCTCAAAATTAACACATTCTATAAAATAGGAATTGATTGCATTCCTTAGAAAGCGAAAGAACATGTTAGATTGGAGCCATGAGGATATGCCAGGAGTTAAACCTAATTTCATCTGCCATGAGCTAAATATTTACAAAGATGCTAAGTTGATCATATAGAAACACAGAGTGTTTAGTCTCGAGAAGAACATGGCCATCCAAGAGGAAGTGCAGAAATTGTAGAGAGATCAATTTATAGAATATGTTAAGTATCCTAGTTAGTTAGCCAATGTAGTGATGGTTAAAAAGAAGAATGAAAAATGGCGTATATGCGTAAACTTTATGAACCTCAACAAAGCATGCCTAGTGGATTATTTTCATTTACCGAGGATTGATCAGTTGGTAGATGCAACTGCAGGTTATGAGTTACTCAGCTTCATGGATGTTTATTATTGTTAGAATCGGATTACAATTAATCCAGAAAATAAGGAAATCACGTCTTTCATCACTAGTCGAGGTACATACTGCTACAACGTTATGCTCTTTGGTCTAAAAAATATTGGATCAACATACCCGAGGCTGCTAAATAAAGTATTTGAAGAGAATATTGGCAAAAACTTGGATATATATATGGACGACATGAACGACATGATCACTATGAGATAGGTTACCATTGACCATATTAAAGACTTAGCTCAGACGTTCAAGCAGGTTAAGAAACACCAGATGAAACTCAACATGACCAAATGCATATTCGGGGTATAAGAAGGAATATTCTTGGGTTATATTCTAGACCAGAGGGGAATTAAATCAAATCTTGACAACATAAAATATTTGACTGAGATGAAATCTACCACATGTAAGAAAGTCATGCAGAAACTAACTGGAAGAGTGGTAGCCCTAAACCGTTTTGTTTCCCGAGCAACAAATAAGTGTCTTCCATTTTTCAAGGTGCTCAAAAGACCTTTGAATGGAAAAATGAATGTGAGAAATCTCTCATAGAGTTGAAAAAATATCTGGGATTTCCACTACTACTCTCCCGACCAATTTTAGGAGAAAGGTTGTAATTGTACTTGGATATTTCAGAGTCAAATGTTAGTTCAACCTTGATCCGACTAGAAGGTGGAGTTAAGAAGCCTATCTATTACACTAGCAAGGAATTTCAAGGAGAAAAAAATTAGGTATCCATTCTTGGAAAAGCCATCATTTTCACTAATTGAAGCTTCGAGATGAATGAGACCATATTTCCAGGCACACACTATTATGGTGTACATTGATTTGCCCCTATGATAAGCTTTGCACAAACCAAAAAAGTCGGTAAGGTTGATGTCGTGGGTAGCTAGTGGAATATGATATTGTCTATGAGCCAAGGACTACATTGAAAGGGCAAGCAATAGTATATTTCATTGCAGAATTAATATACCTAAAGGTGACCAATAACCCATGTTTGCCTGTTGAGCTTACTTATTCAAAGGAGAGCTCACCCCCAAAGAAAACTGAGGTTATCGTCGACCAACGAAAGAAATTGGTTGTTTAAGAAAAAGCTCAGTGATTGGATGCACATAGCAAGAAGATATTCATACATGGATTACTATCAAAGCAAGAATTTAACAACAACATTCCAGTTTGGAAATTGTTCATGGATGGATCTTTATGCGCCACTAACAGTGGATCAGGACTTATCATCAACACTCTAGATGACATAGGTCTAGAATACTCTTTACATTTTTAGTTCCAAGTTTCTAATAATGAGTACGAGTATGAGGCGTTGATTACGAGTTGGAACTAAATTTATCACTGGGTGTGAAGTAGGTGACAACACATAATGATTCTCAACTCATTGTCAATCAAATGATTAATATGTATAGAATTAAAGGAGAACTTATGATAGGGTTTCTGAATAAAGATATGGAGATTATCTCTCTATTTCTTGTAATCAACATGGTCTGGATCCCTAGAGTATAAAATGTCTGAGCAGATGCCCTTACTCGGGTAGCGTCAGCGACTCAGATAGAATTAAGTTGAGCCATTTCAATAGAGATCCTAATACATAGAATCATTAATATGGAGTCCATCAATATTATTTCTATGGAATTAGGACCTTCCTAGATGAATCCGATCAAAGACTACATTGACAAAGGAGTGTTGTCATCCGAGGAGAGATAAGCCAGGAGGTTAAGATACACAAGAACCAGTTATGTTTTGGAGAAAGGCATTTTGTATAGAAGGGGATGCACTATCTCCCTTCTTCAATGTGTTCATTTTATCGAAGTGCATTGCTTGATCTTAGGCAACCGATCATTGGTACAAAAAATAGCCATAAAAGGATACTATTGGCCAACGATAAAGGTATATTGTGTTTCTTTCGCCAAAAAAGTGTGATAAATGATAGAAGTTCACTACTATTCCTAAAAACAATGGGGGCTATGCTAATTACCGTCATCTCTCCTTGTCCATTTCTATTTGGCGGATTAACTTGGTTCTCCCATTGCTGACCACCAAAGGAAGGTTCCTGTATTTTGTTCTAGCTGTGGATTACTTGACTAAATGGGTAGAGGCTGAGCCCTTAGTTGATATTACTTATCAAAGAGTCTTTTAGTTCATATGGAAGAAGATTATAACTCTCTACAGGATGCCTTATGCATTCGTCACTAATCACGGTACTTAGTTTGATAGTGAAGAGTTTGAGCAATATTGCATTCGATCCAAGATTCATAAACTTCATTCAGCACCTAGACATCCACAATGCAATGGTCAGATAGAGATTATTAATAAGACTTTTCTTGAAAGGTTGAAGAAAAGGTTGGATGTTGCTAACGAGAACTGGATCAACGAGCTGCACAACGTACAATGAGCTCATAGGAATAGATTAAGAATGTTAACAAGAGAGACTATGTACATGCTTACTTTTGATAGTGAGGCAGTGGCAACATCTGAAATAGGTCTTCCAACTCATAGGGTGTTGAATTTTGACTCCCCTAAGAGTGATCTTATAAGGATATTGGATGTCAACATGATTGTAGAGGTCATAGAGGATGCTTCAATTTGAATGGCTGCTTATCAACAAAAGACTACTAGATTATACAACAAGAGGGTCAAGCATACCAACCTAAAATAAGGATACTATATCCTTAAGAAGGTAATTCAGAACAAAAATAAGTTGGAACCCAATTGACACGGTCCATATCGCATCTCGACAATCATACGACCAGGTACCTATCACCTGAAAAAACTTAAAGGGGAAGAATACATAATTCATGAAACACCCACTACCTCTGAAAATATTATCAATAATGTTGATTTGACGTATTGGTTTATTCAATTTAATGAAGTTACTAGTTTCTATCAATTATGCCTCCTTTTTTTCGGGGTATGGTGATATACATCCACCACTAACAAAGTTTCCCAACTTCAAATTCAAACTTTTCTAACTTAAAAAAACAGTTTAGAAATTTCCTTTAGACTTCATGTATGATTTCATCCTTGACAAGTTAACAACAAGAAGTCAGTAAAATTTCATGTATGACTTAAAGTTAATGACAAGAAGTTTTACCCATCTGGGTTAAACACATGAATAAATTACATTCATAACACACTTGGTCACCAATGATAACTGATGCAAACACTTAGATTAACAAACTACTTACAGTTTTACCTAAGTTGATTAGTAGAATCTAAAGCATTACAAATTAGGTTCAACATTGGACTAAACACTTATCAATTAAGCGGGTTACTTAGTCAGCAAGCCAATTAACTAATCACAAGCTTAAATAAAGGCCAATATGTATTAAGATTCATGAATATTGAAAAAATAATGGCTATTTTATTCCCAACACATTTTGTGTTATAATATAGAAATAGAGTCGCAGGAAACACAAGTCTATTATATTGGGCATTTTCCTTCAGCTTTACTCACCACAATAGGAGGCTTATCAAGAGTGCTCGATAATGTTGTATCTCTAAAATCTCTTGGCCTATTATATCTATTGCTTCTCGGAAGATCTAATAGGTGTGGGGGTAAACATATTCATCTCTCCTTAAAGGCCATAATTCCTTATATATTTTCTCACTAAGCTCTAAGGAATAGCGTCGATCAAAATCCAGTTGAAATCAATCTTGAAAGGAGGATCAGGGTAATCCAACATACTCGGATCATGCCAATACCACATTTCATTTTTGTCATGAATATTCAAAAGCCCTAATAAGTTCAATCAACCCCATTTATATCCTTCCTGACGAGCTTTCTCCATGTGGTCATCCAGGCGAGTTAAAGCTTCATTATATCTATCCATCCAGAAAGCTTTGGGTTACTTATGGAAATGAAAGTTAGTCTTTTTATGCTGTCTTAGAGATTTTTGATGGATTTATCCATATCCTGTAATAAAGAGGTTTGGTCGACCAAGGCCTTATTAGTTTTCTCTAAATCTACGGTTGGCCGAGCTACCATTAAGTTCCTTGATGATTGTACAGAGTTGGTTTTTATCTTCTTTAAGTTTCCATCTCCTCTAACAATATCGAATTATCCAATTCAAGGAAAGATGCACCTTCATTCAACCTAGTCTCAGAATATCGAGATAGTCTGATGAAGATTGTGATCTTCTTTAGACTATCTAGCTCATTCCTTAAGGTATTATTTTCCTTTTTCTTGAGTGCAACAATCTCCCGAGAAGTTTATACTTCTATGTTTATCATAATTTCCTTTTTATTCAAGGCAAATGTGATTTCTTATAGCTTCCATACTTAGCTTCGTTATCAGAATATAGCAATGCCCAAGAAAATTGTTATCTTCTTGCAGTTGTTCAATCATCTCATAGTAGGTAGTGTTGTTTTCCACAACCCTATCAAAAATATAATGAAGATAAACATAGGCATCTTTCACTTGGTCAAAGGCATCTATGCCGAACAACCCTACCAGCTCTATTTCAGTTGAAGCCACATGACTATCTTCAAGAAGACGTTTGCGACGTCTCATTAGGTTGGATTCAATAGAAATTATCACACTATTCTTAGCATTAAATTGAAAATTCACAAGTATAAGAACATAAGTCCAACCAAGGAAGAAAAATAAGAATCATCAAACAAGAAAAAAAAATATCAAATGAGCACCAGAAAGATTGAACAAAACTTCTTCATTTCGTTGATAAATCAAAGATTATAACGGTGGTTCCACTACAAATGAAAAAGGAAGAAAAAAGAAAAGAAAAATACATAAAAAATAAGTAAAAACTAGCTAAAGAAGTTAAACATTCTCCTTGTCCTTGGAAGCCGAGTCAGAAGGAGGTAGGTCGGCTATAATAACTTGTACCATAGAAGATTTCCTATAACCCTCTTAATCATTAAACTCCTCATCCAAGTTATGATGGGTTCTTGGGTTATGCATTTGAAATAGTTCAGAATCATCTTGGGTGTTGACCTCCTTCAAGGCTTCTGACTATCCATCTTTATACAAGAGTTTCTTGGCATACTAAATTTGGATGGATACAATAGCAAATGACTTGTACTATCCTTTATTTATGGCCTCTTCCCCGTCATTTTTACTCTTGGCATTCAGAGCAATAAGTTTAGTATTCAAGATGGAAGTTTTATCCTCAGCAGACTTTGCCCTTGTCTGGGATTCCTTCACCTTCTCCTTAGCAAGGGTTACTTTATCATCAGTAACATTTATTTTATTCTTTGCCGTCGTTTCCCTATCCTCGGATACCTTCAGCTTCTCATGCTAAGTTTTCTCTCTCGCACTCTCCAAGGCCTCTCCAGATTTTTGCAAGACTTCTGCAAGCCTTCAAAAGCTTCCTCTACATTATCCGAGGAAGCCTTCAACTGGTCATCCTTCTCTAGAATTTGGTTATAATCAAACAAAAACTAAAAAAGAAGAAATACACAACATCGGTACAGAAAAAGATCAAATAAGCATTATTGAAGACAAATAAAGAAGTAAAGTATTTACCAAGGCTGAGTTCTAACTAGCCCTTTTAACCAACTGGAATTTGGACATAGGGGATGTTGTCGACCTATCTGTTGGAAGAGTTTTAGCCTTTATTAAACCCCAATCCAATCTAGGGTTAATTACCACAAAGGCTACTTTAATACTGCCTTGGTCCATAGTGTATTTCTAGGCCAACTCTTATTGGCTGGGAAAACCTCTCTTCAACCTCATGAATTGAGGCTCAATAGTTCTTGATTCTTCCACATTGAGGACTTGAGGCCTCTTCTCAATAACCTGAGGCCTCTTATCAGTAGTAGTGTTCTTCTTGATAGGAGGGGGATATCCAAATTCAATAAAAAAAACTTTGGGATTTTTCTCTTCACCATTTTTGTAGATGGTGAAGTCAGGATGGTTATAATGTCAAGTGATTCGAAGGAATATGATGTTCCTCCTTGCACAAACTCTTTCTTTACTCCAAGTAACTCAGCAGTAGAGGAGGTAAAAACTGGTTCCTCATCGAAATTGATGAGGGATTGAGGTAGAATAATTAGTGGTCGGGAAAGATGAAGTAACAAAATTCCTATATTCTACCAGAACAGAACATGCTCGAGGATGCTCTTCTCCTGATCACTGGTGAATGGTCCAAAAATATTTGAGATCTTTAATATTAACCTTACTTTCCTTTGGACATTTCTTTTTATTTTCCTCTGCACAAGAACAAAGAGAGATAATTATTATAAAATCATCAAATAGTTAGTAGGCAAGAAGAAAATAGAAAATCAGAATATTAAACAACTGATCAAGGGAAAAACCAAGCGTCCGAGCAAATACGCTAATCGTTGTTATCGGATTTCGACCACAATAAAAAATACTAAACTTTAACTACACTCTTATGGAGTATAATGGCTAGTTTGGGTATAGAATCCACAGGGAATGTTTGATAGATTTTAATTGATTTATTACTTCAAAAATAAAGTGTAGAAATGATGATGGGGTGAGAAAGGAAAAAGGGGAAAACTAAAGAAGTCAACTAAACCTAATTAAAACTAAGAAAATAAGGATCAATTAATATGAATGAGAGATAAGGTTGGAATACAATCCCCCGAACCCTAGTACATTTACCAGATATAAAACTAGCTTGAATTAGATAATCGATTAAACCCAGTATTTATTAATCTCAAGCATTACATATAGGAGGGTACTAGCCCTCATCATACACAATCAAAAGCAAAAATAAAGCAGTGTTAGAATAGCTAACACGCACGTCGCACTCTTAAGCACCCCGATTACCTGGGCAAAACGAGGTTTAAAGTCCTACGACGGTTTTGACAACCAAACAACACGACTCAATCATTTATTTAATTTAGAGAACTACTTTTATATCCATGAAAACCACATCGGGTTGGGTTCATGCATCCCAACCTTTAAAAACCTAGCCGGACATGACTTGATTAATAAAAAGCACGTTATCTACGTTCCATTTATTCAAAACCATTATTAAACTATAATAAAAGTATTTTAATTTAAGCTTATACCAAGATTGAAGAACATAAACATGGAAGAAGAAATCAAATCTTGAAGAAAAAGTAGAAAAGCTCTTGAATTAAATGTGCAAAATATGTAAATTCTTCTCCTATATGTTCCTCCTTGATTAGGAGATTTTATCTGAATGAAATCCGAATTAAAATAACCCTAATGAGTAAATATATAGGTTACAAGTCGTTTTGAAGATTCCTCCAAACGTAAAACTCTTTTGGCTAAAAGATAAGAACAAAATAAAAATCTCGTATTTGACAATTTATCACACTTTAAAAGCATGACTAATTTTGTAACGGATTTGGAGCATGACTAAAGGCCAGACCGGTACCCTACCGGATCGGTTTGGTTTATGTATAGAATTTCGTAGCACTAGACCGGTTCTTTTTTCCACTTCACTGGATTGGTTCTACCTTAAGAATTTTGCCTTAGATTTCTTCCTCAACTTCAACCGTAGCACAGATTGGGATGCCATTTTTTCCCGTATTCTTTTAATTTTTAGATATTAAACTTTACAATAGGCCCGACCTAGATACTCAGGCTGGAAAATTACCAAAATTACCTTGAACACTCCATTTCTTGGTTTCTTTCACTATTTTGAGTTCTCTTTCGCACTAACTTGCATGAAATACTTGTAAAACACGTGAGAAATACACAAAATACGATATACTCACCAAAAGGGGTTAGTAGCATAATGAGATAAATCCAAGTTATTTACACTACACGGGATAATAAAATGCCTAAATTATGAGGATAAATATGAAGAATTTACGCCGAATCAAACCCCACTAACTTAGAACGTTGTGTGTCCTGAGCAATGTAGAAGAATAAGGGCATGAGTTAAGGACCCTTCAAAAGACTTTATTGGGATATAATACCTTTTTTTCGGGCAAGCGATTTTCATTTAGCGCATGCAACAAGTTGTTAAACCCCTAGGTTACCCTATTAGGACGAGTGTTGTCTCGTGAGGGTTTGCAGTTAATATATCCACAAAATTCATTTCTGACTCAAGGAAAACTTAATAAAACTGTACAATTTAAACTATAATAAAAATAACCACCACAAATTTATATTCCATAGTCTCAATTTGTTGTGTGTGTGCAAAGCCAAAAATTAAATAACTAACTTCCACCGATTGATCATTACATTACTTTTCGAAAATTCGCTTTGATTTCAAAATCTCACGAGATACTCTCACAAATGAATCACTCAGAATGCAACTATTTTCTCTCGGTGTGTGTGATTTAAAGAGTAAATGTAAAGGATCACAAATTCACGCACACAAATTTAAAAGATGAAATTTTTTAGGTGAAAAGATCTCATTTTCGAATTACAGTCATTGAAAAACGGGAAGATTGCCTCTTATTGATACCAATGTTATCTCTCTTATTATTTTTTCGTGTCTTAGCTTTCCACACTGTAATCAATTTTGAAATTCGAACTCGTTTAGAACTTTTTGATTGATCTCACCGAGTTGATTAATCTCCACACTTGTTTGTAAAGTCGTCAATTTTTGCTCAATTTCCATCTTTGGTCAATTTCGTCTTTGTGAAATTGATTTTACAAATTTGAGTCTTCAAACAAAATTTTGAGTGATATTTTTGAAAAATTTAAATTCTAATTTTTATGTATTTTGAAGAAAAATATCTTTTTCTTTTTTAAAAAAAATCAATTTTTTTGAATTTTTTTAAATTAAGAAAAAACATACTTGGAATGAACGTGTGATCAAATTAATGAATCTAAATAAAAAAATGGGAAGAATATCCCACACCCCCTAACTTAAATGTTGCATTGTCCTCAATGAGAATCAAGAACACAACATAAAGAGAGGAAAAGAAAGATATTACCCAAATGGTGTGATCCCCGATAAGTACGAGTCCATTGAATCTACAAAACATGTTAAAACCAAGCATAGCAAAAAAAAAACGAATAACAAAAACTTTAACTAATCACACTAGACTATACAAAAAATAAATAAATAAAAAACTAACTATTTACAACCTACAATTTGAACTTCTAATAAACCATACACTAGAAGTTGAAAATTTTTAGGGTCCACCCAAAATACAACTTGACTTTGAGGGATAATCAGTGTACCCTCATTTGGATGCATGCCTCGCAAAAAATAAGAATTCCATTTGAACAACGAAAGGCATTTGTAAAGTGAAGGAATTGGACCATCACTATTAAACTTTTTAAAGGGATGGTGGGGGATTTGTATGCTAAGGGGGACAAGTACAATTGGGATCCAAGAAAAATGGAATCACCTCCCAAAGAATTTTCAAGTAGTATAGGAAGTGGGGAACACAAAAAGGAACAATCCATCTTGGAAAACAATTCAAGGAAAGAGTCCTCATCGGTAAAAGGTTTAAATGTTTCAAAAGTTTTAACCGACTCATAGGAATCTAGTGGTATTTGTAATGGTTCAATGACGGAGAATGAAAATGGTGATGAAATTAATTCAATCTCAAGTGATTCGTTATCACTTAGAGATTGAATTTCAAGGGAACAGGACTCACTTTCAATGAGATGTTCTTAAACAATTTGAGGTGACACACAAGTCTCAACCTCTTCTTTGTTTTCCAAATTAGAATGCATCTCAATGTAAAATGAGATCATTTTCATAACAAGACAAATATCGATCACGCTTTGGGTGGAAGTAAATTGACTACGCTTTTGATTTAAAAAGCATCGTTTCTTCCAAAGAAGGATTCCTTGGTTCTAGAACCTCACATTCCTCATTTTGTTGAAAATAATCTTTGGTTTCAAAAATATCAGAAGAAAATTCGTCATTGGATTTGAATAACGCATCCAACACTTGCTCCCAAAAATGATGTTTTACCCGATGTTTATTTTCAAGCCTTTCATATTCATGAATTAAAAACCACTCACCAATAGTAATAGGTCGAGGCGGAGATTCTTGAAAATAAAAAGTTTGAAAACTATTCCCATATGAACCATTATAATTACCGAACTCATTAAAAAAATGATTTCCGAAAAGTTTGTAAACAGACAATCCATGTAAAGAGGTGTGCGGTTGAGGATTCAACGTTTCTTGGCGCTCAATTGTGCAATCCTTCAAAAAATGTTAAAACAAAAAAAATACAAAAGAAAAATATCTTACAAAATAGTAAATCAATTATAATCTATAACAAAACACTCCCCGACAACGGCGCCATTTTGATCGAGAGGAGAATCGAGTGTCCGTGCAAATATGATAATCGTTGTTATCGACTTACGACCAAAATACAAAAAAAATCAAAACTTTATCTACACTTATATGGCGTATAGAGGCTAATCTGGGTATCAAATCTACGTGGAATGTTTGATAGATTTTAATTGATTTATTACTTCAAAAATAAAGTGTAAAAGATAATGATGGGGTGAGAAAGGAAAAAGGGGAAAACTAAACCTAATTAAAACTAACAAAATATGGATCAATTAATATGAATGAGAGATAAGGTTGGAATATAATCCCCTAAACCCTAGTACATTTACCAGATATAAAACTAGCTTGAATTAGATAATTAACTAAACCCTCTCTTTATTAATCTAAAGCATTACATATATGAGGGTACTAGCCACATCATATATAATCAAGAGAAAAAATAAAGCAGTGTTGAAATAGCTATCACACGCATAGCACTCTTAAACACCCCGGTTACCTAGGGAAAATGAGGTTAAAAGTACTATGACGTTTGTGACAACCAAACATCATGACTCAATCATTGATTTAATTTATAGAACTAATTTTATATCCACGCAAACCACATCGGGTTGGGTTCATTCATCCCAACCTTTGAAAACCTAGTCGCACATGACTTGATTAATAAAAAACATGTTATCTATGTTGCATGTAATCAAAATCATTATGAAAATACAATAAAAGTGATGTAATTTAAGGTTACCAAGATTGAGGAACATAAACATAGAAGAAGAAATCAAATCTTGAACAAAAATTGGAAAAGCTCTTGAATTAAAGGTGCAAAGTATGTAGATTCTTCTCCTAGATGTTCCTCCTTCATTAGGAGATTTTACCTGAATGAAATCTGAATTAAAAGAACCCTAATGACTAAATATAGAGGTTAGGAGTCGTTTAGAAGATTCCCCAAAACATAAAAAAATTTTAGCTAAAAGATAAGGACAAAATAAAAATCCCGTATTTGGAAATTTGTCACACTTTAAAAGCGTGACTAATTTTGTAACGAATCTGGAGCGTGATTAAAGGACGGAACGGTCCCCTACCGGATCGGTTTGGTTTATGTAGAGAATTTCATAGCACTAGAACGGTCCATTTTCCACTTCACCGGATCGGTTCTGCCTTAATAGTTTTGCCTTGGATTTCTTTCTCAACTTCAAATGGGCATAACTTATTCACCGTAGCTCGGCTTGGGGTGCCAATTTTTTCTGTTGTTATTGTAATTTTGAGATCTTCAACTTTACAGTTGGCCCCAGATTCATAATCAGGCTGAAAAATTACAAAAATTCTCTTGAACACTCCATTTCTTAGTTTCTTTTACTATTTTTAGTTCTTTTTCGCACTAACATGCATGAAATACTTGTAAAACACATGAGAAATACACAAAACACCATATACTCACCAAAAGGGGTTAGTAGCATAAATATGAGATAAATCCAAGCTATTTACGCCGCACAGGATTATAAAAATGCCCAAATTACCAGGACAAATATCGCCGAATCAACAACCTATACCATGCCCTTCCTGGGGGCACCGAGTCCAATGTATCTTACCTCCTAAGGAATGGGGAATGTTGCCAATTGTTCACTACTACACCATAATCATACTAATCATTTTTGAGTGAGGGAGATTAACCACCAGTGCCCTATTGGCCTGCCTTGTTTTTATGTAGTAGGTATTGTCACTCGTAGTTCCCTATTTATTGTAAAACACTAACTCAGGGATGCCAATACGAGTCCCATGAATTTCATTTAACCTATCTTCCCCATTTATAACCCTTTATATATTATGGGATAACCTCACTAGGACTGCATCAAAAAATAGGAAAAATTAAAGAAAGATGGGATTCAGGGGAAAGGTAATACCACACTCAGTAATGAACAAAGTTGGGATCTAGTGACCCTCAAACAGTGACAACACATCAACAAGACCAGTGGCAATCGTTAAACCTACCCAACTAGGAATCTTTCTTTTTCCCCTAAACTCTTATAAGGAACCTTCATCTACAATGTACACCATCTTTGAATGACAAAAATATCAAAGAAGAGAAAGGAAATAAATCTTATATATTTTGAGAAAGGATGATATATAGAAAACAACAAAAGCAAAGAAGGAAAGCTTGAGAAGAAAGAGAGAGCCTAAGTTCATAAATTTTGAGGTAAAGAGAAGTGGAGGGAAAAAACCTTCCTAGGTTTCCTCTAAATAAGAAATGAAATGATTAAATTGAATAAATAATTTAACTACTAGTAGTTGCATAATTCCCAAAATGAAAAAAGACTAGCGTACCCTTTGGCGGTTCACTAAAGTTCAGACTATTTACAAAAATTCCATTATTAGATACACTGATGAAAATTTTTACGAGTCCAGGTGGTCGACTACCGACCAACACATGTCGAGTAAGATTTTGGAAAAAATAATGCATACTTTCAATCAATAATGAATCATGGCGTATTGGGAGCTTTTGTTGTATGTACAAAATTATTCATCTACGTGGACCAATGAGAGATGGACACCTGTCCTCCTTTGTGGATATCTTCATATTACTTATTTTCTTAGCCAACTTCAGAGACACTTAGTCTGCCAACAAACCGACCAACTTTAAGAATCCAAACCATCAAGAATAGTAAGAGTCACTCAAGTGGAATAGCTAACAACTCTTATACACGTACCTGTAAATAGACAGACAAGCGGTCATCGGTATCAAAGGAATACCAAATACCACGTGATAGATTCCCACTTACGCATTTGATAATACGTTTAAGAGCGTGTAATTGTGACTATTTTAGGGATGCGCAGTATCGTTCATAGACTACAACACTAAAGGCAATATCGGGTCGACAAGAGATAAGGTAAAGAATACTACCTATCATAATGCGATATAAAGTCTGCTCTACGTCATTGCCAAAAGTGTCTTTGCTAAGCATTGTCAATGAACTCATAGGGGTGTGAGCGTGCTTAGAAGAGTTTAGACCGAATTTCTTCACAAGGTCGCTTGTATATTTGGATTTAGATATGAATATTCTTTCCTCAAGATGACGAACCTGGAGACTTAGGAAGAATGTAAGCTCACTTACCATGCTCATATAAAACTCACTCTTCATCTCCTCCTTGAAAGTGTGATCATGGTGGGAGCACGTGGATCAAAAGACTATGTCATCCATATAGACATGGGCAACCAAAATAGCACCACTCTCCCTCCTCATAAATAATGTATTATCTACTTCCACTATCTTCCTGTCGCGAGCTAAGAAATAAAAAGTAAGACTCTCATAGTAAGCATGAGGTTCTTTCTTCAAACCATATATGGAATTCCTAAGATAGTAGATGTGTCCTAGGTGCTTAGAGTCTTCAATTCCTTTCGATTGTTCCACGCAAACCTCCTTCTGTAGAATGCCATTCATAGAGGCACTATTGACATACATATGATATAACTCGAAGTAGAGATGGCATATAATGGTGAGTAGTAAGCGGATGGACTCAAGCTTAGAAACAGGAGCGAGTGTCTCCTCAAAGTCTATACCCTTGATTTATGTGTAGCCTTAGGCGACCAACTTAGCCTTGTTGTGAACTATGGTACCATTTTCATCGACTTAATTCTTGAAAATTCACTTGGTACGTATCACGTTATTATTGCTAGGTCTGGGGACTAATTCCCAAACATCATTCTTTTTAAGATGAACTAACTCTTCTTATATTTTCGATATCAAATGTTTGTCCTTGAGTGTTCTTTCACATTCTTGGGCTTAACTAGGGATGTGTAGCACATAAAACTAATAATATTTTTGAGTTTAGCACAAGTCTTGACACCTAGTGTAAGATCATAACTAAAGCAGAAGGGCCATGACTCTTTCGAATCCAATATGGTGTCTCTCCTAAAATAAGAACAGGGTCCACAGTGGTAGGTGGCAATTCGTGTGTTTTGGGTCATGTTCTGACCTGACACGACACGACACGACACGACAAAAAAATATTAAACACGAATATGACATGACACGACTTCGTATTTTTTAGGTTCCATGAACACGACCCATCAAAAATGCGACCCGACACGTTTAACACGAAATATAATTTTCCATCCAATTTAACACGAGAAACACGACTTCACGAGAAACACGTTTGCCACGAAAAACACGAATTATAATTTCTAATCCAATTTTTGTTTTTGGCTCTAGATTCTAGTCTTCTATAGAACTTAAAGTGTTATGCATAATTATCTGTTATGGTTCATTTAAATACTGCACTTAAATTCTGCACTTAAAGTGAAAATTCTGCACTTAAAGTGAAAATCAGTGATGGTTCATTTATCAGTTACGCAAAATTCTGCACTACAAATTCTGCACTTATAAATTTTGCACTTAAAGTGAAAATTCTGCATTCATGAAAGTGCAATTACAGTCCAAAAAAAGAGTTTGCATTAATGAAAAGTCTGGGCTCACGAAAAGAAATTATGCATTAACAGAATGACATGAAAGACAAAAAAAATCTGCACATTACAGTCCAAAATAACAGAATTCTGCATATTACAATCCAAAAATAACAAATATGCAATTCCAAAATGAAAGAGCTATGATTCCAAAATAACAACCATTTCTATATGCTACAAATCCACCTATTCCCTCCTCAGCCCTACAAAATCATAAAACATACACAAAGTTAACATACATCAAAATTATTATTATGTTAAAAATAGAGTTAGTGGCCAAAGTATTAAAAATTATGATATCTACCCGGGCTTAATTATCAGACATATTTTCATCACTTGTTCTGTCAACTTGAATGATATCCTCAGTTAGGCGCCTCGTTACCTATAAAGTAAATAGGAGAAGAAAAAAATAAAAAAACATGCCATTATTAAATTTCAGAAAGTTATAACTCAAATTATATACCTTTCACTCCAAACAACCAGTCAGGAGTGAAAATCAAAGGCTCCACGGTATCAACTTTTAATGCACTCCGGTATTGGTCAAGTACACGACCTCCATTACTAAACGCTGAGTGCGACGCTACGGTAGAAACCGAAATGCTCAAAATGTCATGGGACATACAAGCAAGGTCTGCATAACGGTATTGATGGGCTATCCAAACACTAAGCATATCTATATTTTCTTCTACATCACTCCTTGGCTCATCCAAATACATTTGAAGTTGGGACTTTTCCATACAAGAAAGTTCTAAGCTCTCATAAGCATTAAATTCCTATATTACAAATGACATTAAGTAATAGATTTGATAAGTAAATTCAAAGTAGACTTAATTTAAATACTTTTGAAATAAAAATCCAAATTTACCTTAGACATGTTTTGTGTGCTCCTACTAAGAACAGTCTCATTCGTTTTCTCCAAAATAAGTTTATCACTTCTTTTAGAGGAAGATTGGTTTAGAGTGGTGGGGGAGTTACTCATGTAATCATCGAAAATAGCAAATGTTTTCTCCCAAACAATAACACTTTGGTATGAATCGTTGCCATAAAGTTTTTTGTATGCAAATTCGACATATTGTAGCTTGTAACGAGGGTCTAATACAACTACCATGGCTAAAATCAGATTGTAATCGAACCAATATTTTGAAATTTTTGCATACATAGTACAAGCCATCTCCCTCATGAATCCATCCGCGCACTTCATTTCTTGTTTCAGAGTTAACTCAACCATAGAAACTGAAGGAAAATACAAGTTTGTAGTGGGGTATTTGTTTCTCGAGAAAATACAAGTAACTTGATAAAAAACATCCAAAAACTTGAATATTTTCTCAATTTTACTCCACTCATCTTCATTTGGACAATGTGTGAAATTTGAATCACCTAGTGATAAACAAACAAATGCACGACGATAGAAGATAGCACTCTCAATCATAAGAAAGGTTGCATTCCACCTAGTTGGAACATCTTGTCGCAAGCCTTTCTTAGGACTTAAATGAACAAATTTCACACATTCCATAAACTTTTGTTTCTGCACATGTGAGCCTTTAACATACTTTACACATTCATGAACTTTTCCTAGCCCTTCATCAATTAGTTTTAACCCATCTTGCACAATCAAATTCAAAACATGAGCACAAAAACGGACATGGAAATAATCACCATTACTCAAAAGTGAATTTTCATTGTTTAGCTGACTCTTTAACAACTCCACAAAAGTATGATTACTAGATGCATTATCTAATGTAATAGTGATTCGTTTCTTCTCAATCCCCAATGATGATATTTTTTAAGTTAAGAATATACCATTATGTGGCGGAGGCATAAATTGAAAATTGAGAATCATTTTTTGTAATTTTCACTCTTTATCAATTAAATGCGAAGTGATGTAGACCAATCCATCATTGTTTATGGAGGACCATAGATCAGATGTTAAAGAAACTCTACAAGGCGCAATCTCAAGGATTTTTTAAAGTTTTATCTTCTCTTTCTTATGCATTTTTAGCACATCGGCTTTCGTAGTATTTTTAGAGATGGTAAGAACATCTTCATACAAATATTGAAAAATTTCTCTAATACCTTCATAGTCAACAAATTGAAAGTCATGTTGAATGATAGCCTCGCTAATTGGTTCACGAAATGTTTCAGCATTAAATTTAGTGGAGCTCACTATAAAAGTCCCTTTCTTGGGATTCATAACTAATTAACCAATATCAGTACTATCCCTCCTTGGACACCTACTTATATATTTTTTCAAACTTCCCGTTCTGGTCTTAGTTTCACATATATAACATTTTCCACACTTTTTACACTTGGAACTTTCCCTCCCATCATCCCTAATTGTAAGAAAATCATAAAACTGCCATACCTCAGACCAACACTCTCTTTGACGTTTGACTCCATGCTCCTCTTATCCTTCAATTTTCACCTCAACCTCAGCTGCATTTTCATTGTCATGTTCACACGAGTTGTCTTCTCTTCTCTCCTCCATCTAAAACAAGAATAATAAAAATAATGATGAGTAATCTGCAATATATACAACATCTCAGTGTTAAAAAAATATAGTGTTAAGAAAAAGTGTGGAAATCTCAGTGTAAAAAAAACTACACTGTTAGTACTTAAAAAAAATACAGCATCTCAGTGTTAGTGTTAAAACAACTACATAAACTACACCGTTAGTGTTAAAAAATAAACTACACAAACTATACTGCTAGTGGTAAAAAAAACTACACAAGCTACACTGTTAGTGGTAAAAAAAACTACACAAACTACACTGTTAGTGTTAAAAAAAAATACATCATCTCAGTGGAAAAAAACGAGAGTAATTTATAAAAACTACACTGTTAGTGTAAAAAAAATACAGTCAGTGTTAAAAAAAATGAGAGTACTTCAACAAAAAAAAAATACACTGTCAGTGTAAAAAAAATACGGCATCTCAGTCTTAAAAAAATTAGAGTGTCAAAAACATTATTTTGGGGATATTTTTAAGGTAACGAAGTAAATACAGTAATAAAAATATATACACTCTAAAAAAAATGCAGATCGTATATATATTTTTGAGATCGAGTTCAATACATAAAAAGTATTGTTGAGATATCTTTTTAGGGTTTACCTCGTCATTTTCATCCTGATCGGGTTCAATCTCAACAACATATTTTTATCAAAGGTAACTTTAGCTTCCTTATTCACATTCATGGTGTAAATACCCTTGTGGCTTGATCGGATCCTTTTTTTTGTTGTTAATAATGTTGGAGATGGAGATCGTAACCCTTGTGGATTGATTGGAAATGGAGATGATGTTACAGAGTGTTGCATTGACTTGAGAGAAGAATGGATGGATGTAAAATGAGATCGGAGGTAAAGAAAATCAAAAGGTAGGGATCATTGATGGAGAGAGAGAGAGAGAGAGAGAGAGAGAGAGAGAGAGAGAGAGAGAGAGAGAATTCTCATTTGCAAACTACGGCCAAAATGGGAATGACCCTAGACAAAAGGATTTAGGTCTCATTTGTTTAAAGTGAGATGGATTGAGATTGTGAAAAATGGCATAAATGAAGGGCTTGGATTAAAGTGAAAGTGTGTAGGTAAAATATCAGCATGTCCAATTCGTGTCTTTAATGGGTCTTGTTATCGTGCCAATTGGGTTTTTGGGTCAATTTCGTGTTTAATTTCTTGACACGAACACAACACGACTTTAGGTAAAAAAACACGAACATGAACATGAACACAAACATGATGTCGTGTCAATTTTAGACCAATTTCGTTTCGTGCCATGTCGTGTTACCGTGCAGAGTGGTAGCATGAGGAAGGATGGGATCATCACCAGAGGATGCATGATCTCATACTATAAATTAGAAGAAATAAATACCGGTGGCTCGTTATCTCTAATCGTTACGTTTATTAACTCCATAACCTAAGAGCTAGCAAGATTATAAACCCAGTAAGCTCTACTATTCGATGAATATCCCAAACATATTCCCTCGTTAATCTGGGAGTCGAACTTTCCTTAGGGATCTCTATTTTGCAAGATGTAGCATGCACTCCAAAAGACACATAAATATGATATGTTGGGCTTCTTCCCTATCCACAACTCATGAGGTATGTCAAATATGTGCAGACGAAGATATAACCTATTCACTATATGGTATGCGAAATCACTGCCTCTGCCTAAAAAACTCTAGGTACGTTTATCCCAAGAAGCATGGATCTAGCCATTTCTTGTATTGTCTGGTTATTCCTCTCAACAACACTATTTTACCAAGGAGTACGAACTACCAAAAATTCATGTTTAATGCCAGTTTATCGCAATATCTATCCACTTTCACTTCTTTAAATTCAGTGTCATCGTCACTCTGAATCCGATTAATAGTATCACTGTGTTGGTTTTATATGATACTTAGCTGTAAGGAACTTAACCTTGTTGGACTTTTCTTGAAGGATTAATACAATCGAGTATTTATAAAAGTCATTAAACATCACGAGAATATATCTCTTAACACCTAAGCTCTCTGAGCGAGTAGAACCCATAAGATCCATGTGAATCAACTAAAAAACACGAGACCCATAAGATCCATCTTCTGAGGTCTCACCCCAAAACAAAAAATATGAATGAATCGCTCGGCTAACTATTTAAAGTTTTTTATGGAATTCTTAGGAAGATAGGTAAACCACACATGTGCTACCCCAGTCAGAGTGATCGAGAAAGATTGGAACCCCATCTCATTAGAGACGGAATATATGTTCACTGTAGACTGTTACATCTCAATATGGTGGACTGAGTTGGTACTTCCATCGTAAATGGGAGATAGCACTAGAGGCTTAAATTTGGACGATTTTGGAAAGATGACAATCCTTGCCATGGAGGGAGAACCCTCTGAGTACCCCCTCTGTAAGGGGTCTCAACTTTTTATGAGATCTCTGATCTTATTTTCCAGCCTTTGGCTAGAGCCGTTCCAAGGGCTAGCAACGTCAGCCTGGCCGAGGTTGTCCCCAGCCACCTTCAAAAGGATAACCGAAGGTTCCCCAACTGCAACACAATGTCAATTGTTGACATGCCCTTGACTATCATCTCGACCATGTGGGACTTGGCCATGATGGGACCGACAGTCTCCACCCTCTCTTTTGGAGCCAACGAGGCTCCTTGACCTACATAGTTTTTCCCTCAGGTCATTAACTAGGCCGAGTATTTAAATGTACGACCCTCTACTTAACCGATAAAAAGGTGAACCTCTTTTTCGAGCATCGCAACCTCGTCTTCCATCCTGACCTCGACCCCGCTGAATAGGTCATACGGTGTTATTTGAGATCTCAAACTGCTCCTAACAGTCTGCAGGAGCATCCTCGGCCTATATAATGTCACACCTATCCTCCGAGAAAGGATTTCCTTACCTCCCCAGGCATAAATGCCTAGGGTCAGCAACATCCCTCCACCGTTGAAGAGGAGGTAGGACTTTTCATGGTGCCTACGGTGGTCCCCTGTCTTCATGTTATCCCTGATCAGCTGTCAGAGTAATCATCTCCGGTGAGACCCTAGGTGGTCTCATTATCATGTCCTGGCTTAGCTAGGAAAATTGCTCATGGATTGCTTGTTGAGTAGAAGCTAAGGACTTTAAGGCTACCTCTACCTCAGCCATCTCGGACTGGGGTGTCACTTGGCTAGAACTGGGACCTCCACCACCAGGGGGTGGAGGTGGTAACTCTGGTGCCATATAAAAAGACTAGAGATCTTGTAATGAAAAACACTAGAGATCTTGAGACCTTAAAGGACCTCTTTTAGTGGTGAAACAACTCCATGCAAGGGGGAGGTTGTTTCACCACCAGAGTCTTCAGCGAGGTTAAAAAACGAAGGAAGACGAGATGAACCCTCTCGTTCCCACAGATAGGGCCAAAATGATGTTGTTGTAAACAATACCACCAGTTTGAGGTGTTGATAAGTTCAAGATATTAGCTATAATGGCAGCACAAGAGTAATGAATTAGTAGAAGGAAATAAGGAGAAGAGGGTAAACACTTGTATTTAAGTGGTTCAACCAATTCAACCTACTTCCACTGTGAGTGTGTGAGTTAGTTTCACTAGAATAAGGGCACTAATGGCCTGTGATACAATCTCTCACTTTCTCTCTCTACTATGTATACAAACAGAGTTTCATCTAAGGTTACAATTATCCATCCATTGCAAAGTAGAAGAAGACATGTATATATAGTGCTTGGGGGGTGTAGTGTACACCCCAAGCATGCCATGAGCATGTGTGTGGTGAGAAAACCAGCCCCATGTGGACACCTGGCAACGCCTCATGTAGATATTGATGACCAAATATTCCCTAATGTGAGGAAAATGAGTTGGTTACAACGATTGAGTCCATGTGTTCCAAGCCTCCCATGTGCTTACGTATGCTCGGACCTATGACGTCATCCATTGCAACCTTGACCCAGTTGAGTACGATGTTGGTAAGTCTGAGGGTTGTCTTTGATCTGCCAATCATAAGTATGACCTCTTCCATAATGATTAGCCGAGGTTAGGAACAAGGTTGGATCCAGTGTTGGCTTGAGCAGAGTATAATGATGGCAATAAATTAAACCCATAAGATGCTGCAGACCTCGGCTACTACCCAACCGAGGTTGTACAATATGGAGCCTACCTTGAGGAAGACGACCTTTCTGATGGATATTGTGTGATTCCTGGCAACTCGACTGTGAGGTAAGCGGAGGCTAGTTATACCGAGTACGATGGTACACTTTGGGAATATCAATCACCCCCAGCCCTTAGTCTCCTGTGTGAGTAGGTGGCTGAGGGGTATATGAGTCAGGTTAATGAAGGGACATTTTGGGTGTCTTGGGGTTTGGAGTGGTTCGGACACATGTCACACTTTAAAGTGGATTATGTTTTCCCCTAGGTATGGCAGCTCTAACAGCGCCTTTTAAGATTTTTAGGGAAATGATGAGTGCCTTGGGACTTGGGCCATATTATTGGGGAAGGTTTAAAACCCTTTCTCTTTCCTCATTTCTCTTTCTTTTTCTCATTCCTCTCGCTTTCACACTCTTGCTACAAGAACTCTCTCTCACCCCCATAGCCAAAAGCTCCATTGTTTCTCAAGTTCTGAGGTTTTTCTTGGGTTCATCAACCTTGCCTTTTCATTCCCCATTACTCAGGTAACCTTCTTGCTCCTTGCTTTCTATTTTGTGGCTTTGTTTGCAACATTCCATAATTTTTCGGTTGGTTTTTTGGTTTTCGACAAGGAAAACCACCACTATTTGGTGGTTATTAGGCTAGGATTGGCGTGGTTAGGTGTTTTAGGGGTTATTCCAGGCTGATACGAGGTTTCTTTAGCTTAAACTCCCTCTTTTCTTCCCTCTAGTGACCTTCCGGTCATCTTCTCTGGTCACTTAACTTTTGAGTGTTCTTGGTGAAAGCCTTTAGAATTTGACATTTTGATTCTTAGTGTAGGTCGTATAAGCTATTTACCTATTTGACTTTTGAGCTTTCTCCCCAGGTGTAGTGTCGTCTACCGAATGCTCAGACCTTTGTATAAAATTATTGAAGATTTCCCAACTATTCGTGAGAAGACCTCTGAAAAGATTGAGCAGATAGAGTTAGCCCAGGAAGAGGCTCGTAGGGACGAGGATTTTTCACTCATACCTATCTTTCCTCCACCATTAGCTATCATATACCGTGAGCATGCAGAGCCTACAGAGATTCTTGATCCCATGTCTGTAGATAATGCTTGTTCGACCCAATGTCAACGTCTGAGGATGGGTCCCTCATGTAGTTTAATTTGAAATTGGAATCGCAAGATAATATGTGAAATGTTAATTAAAATAATACTGGATTAGTAACATTACATAGGTTGGTTCATTCCATTTCCTAACAGACATTCGGGTCGGACCGGGTTGACTACGGGCAGCCCATAAATCCGAACCGGGGCATTACACATGTGCATTTATTTTTTTATTGAATCTATTTAATCGACTAAACTTTTTTATCACTATTCACTTCTGTTCATTTGTCTTTTTGATTTCGGAAATCATTTCGGATTTTGATTTTCCACAATGTCAGTATTTTCTATGTTATACATGACCATTTATTATTGATTAGTTGGTTTGTTAGAGCTCTATGATGTTACCCAAAAAATGATTCAATAGAGTATTAATGCCATGTAATGGCATTTGGTTAGTAATTGGCACAATGAATGATTAGAATGATGCTGCCTATTCCTTAATGCTTTAAGTTCCTTTAATGTTTTAATTAGACTGAGATCTAAAATAAATTGAAATCTTGAAAACCTACCATGCTTTGGGGGTCACATATGTTGTAGGATCTATCTTTTAAGGCTTTACATTAATGAAGGACATGGATGGATGTCGAAACATCAAGGCAAATTGCTTATGATGTATGTTCAAGTACTATGAGATATCAATCACTACTTTTTCATTTGATCATTACTTCATTTTGTGTGATCATTTTCTTAGTTTTGTTATTTCCAACTACCATTTTTTTATCTGATGATTGACGTTCAATTTTGGGATCTTATGAGGTACCAAAAACTCATATAATGTAATTTAGCTTTGAATTTTACTCATGTATCCTTCTTTATAGTTCAATGTACTTATGTGTATCGAGTTCGCAATTCTGAGTCGTTGTTTTGTCGAGCTTGGTAATTATCCCTTTCTTTCGTTATGGTTTTTACTATTCTCTCATGGAAAGATCAATTAATATCCATGGAGGAATATTTAAATTGTAGTGTTTTTCATACTTATATATGTTGGTTGATGAGACAATAGTGAAAAAAAAATAAATGTGTCCTTTCAATTTTTTTAACGTTAATGTATCCTTTTAATTCAAAGTCATGCTTTTATGTTTGTAATTAGGTAGTGAAATTTGGGTTTTGGTTAGTACGATGAATATTTTTTTTAATTATCTCTCTCTATGTGCAGACTGGTATACTACAATATGTATTTAGTTGACTCTTTTTCAATTGGTAAGGATGTGACAACCCTCTGTGCATTTTTCCATTCTACTTTGTATGTTTATTATTCTTCTTCTTCTTCCTTTGCAATTTATTTTTTATTTCCTTTTAATCGTCTTATTATATTTATTTTAAATTGAAAGTAAAAGTTCATATCTTTTTTTTTTCCAATTGTTGTGATAGGTCCTGGAAAGTAAAGAAACAAAGTTATGAACTATAGTAGGCCAAAACTAAAAGTTGAAGCAACACATGGTATGCTATTTTATTTAAAATGGTTGGAGCTTCATTTAATTTAAGATGGTTGAAATTGATCTTTCTATGCTCGGTAGTTCGTAATGCTTTTGTTCACAATAATTTCAGTGTGATGTGTATGATATTGTTTATATGAGTAAGTCCTTTTCAGAGGTGTGATGTGATATTTATTGTTTGCAAGCTTATGTATTCATTAATATCACAATCCGATGAAGATAACTATGATGTATCTTTATGAAAACTTGTCAACTACCTTTCATTTATACTTATTTTTATTTTTAATTTTATTTTACAACCCCTTTTTAATCATTTGATTTTGAATTTGGGACAAAACTATTGCACATGCGTACGACCCCTTTTATGATTGAACTTACACATGCCTTTATACTTATTACCAAGGTTCTAAAAAATGCGGGGCGTGACTGAGGCTTTGAGGCCAAGACTTAGGCCTTAGAAGCCTAGGCGAGGCTTAGGCGTAAAAAGGCGTTTAGGCCTTTTTTAAATATATTTTAACATTCTTACTATAAAAAGGATATTAAAAATACAAAAATGGTACATACCTTAAAATATGTCTGAATATATGCAAACTAAAATACTATTTTTTTAAATACAAAGAAAAAACTGAAAAAAAGAAGAAAATACGTGCTTTTTTTTTGGGATACGAGGCAAAGAGGTTTGGGATAACATTTGTCTTTTGATTGTTTTGAATGAGATATCGGTCCGGTTTTTTAAAAAAAGTCTTTAAAAGGCGATATAATTTCACTAAAGCATTTTTGTTTTATAAAATAGTGCTCCTTTATCTTTTTACCAAGAATAAGGTGTAAAAGACTTAAGGGGGGGCATTTTTCCCAAGCCCCAAGCCTAGGCGCGCCTTTTAGAACATTGCTTATTACAAAGAATGAGTAGTTATAAATTTATAATCCTCTCAGTCTGAATGTATACAGGAGTAGTTTGTATAATTTTTTTTGAAAATTTTGTGACTTTGATTTAAATATATTTGTTTGTTATCAGGTTTTGAAGACATGATAAGTGTATTTGGGGTATATTCTTCCCACTTTTCATGTTTAATTTAGATTGTTTCCAATTTTAAGGTACTCTCTCACTAACATGCACACACTTTTTACCACCTATAGTTAGGCCTTCGTTTGTGTGTATATCATGAACATATTGAATTAATATCTTCCTTATTTTTCTTTGTGGGATTTAAGAGGATAGTTAAATTTCTTATTCTTTTTACTAGAAATGATTGATGTATATTGTTTGCATTGTTATTAGTATCTAATAGTGGGGATGTTGACTAAGAAGTGTGGAAATCATTCTCCCCCATTAATACAAATTCGCACATATCAATTGGAATTGATTTTGTTTGGGCCATAACCATTTTCATCCCAACTTTGTTTTTGGGTCATTCTCATTTCCATCTCAACTCCTGTTTTCAATACACCAGTTCAACTTTAGCTCATCTTTTTCACTAGCATAATTAATTTTATTTTCTAAAATTATTAATTGTGCAATATGATGGTATAAGGTATGTGTAGAACATCTAGGTGATCAGAACTTTGTGGTTGACTTATTTTGTATGGTAAGTGTAGTTAACTCATCATTTGATTTTAAAATAATGTGTACGATTGTTATTTTATCTTTATAAAATTTATTCATATCTTTATCTTTGACATTTTTAGCCCCATTTTTACCTGATTCAATACAATTCGTACATGGATGTCTAATTCTCTATATTATTTTGCAGACCAACCTTTAAAATACAGTCTCCAAATACAACCGTCATCATGAACATAAGAAGAGCGATGAAATAGCGAGGGATTAAGTGATTTATTTTCATTTTTGTGTTTCTCATTTGAAATAATACTTTTGAAAATGGACAATGGAGGTTACAATTCTGGTTTTGTTGTGAAACCAAACCTAATCTACCCGTGTTCAAGCACATTTCATACCATAAGAATTGAAACACCATTGGAAATTACCACCGTGTTGTTATCACTTTGTGTACTATAAGTATTGTTGTTAGTAACTATTAGTATTGTTGTTTAGTTATTTTTTATTTCTTAAATAGGGTGGATAGTACTATAAACAAAGGATACTCTACCCAAATTTTCTAATTTTCTTAAACTTATATGTGTTGTAAAATAAACTTTTTGACTTAAATTATCCATGATTTAATACTTTGGAAATTTTCTTCCATGCCTTCGAAAAAGGGCATTCCAATATATATATATATATATATATATATATATATATATATATATATATATATATATATATATATACTAGAAAAATGCCCGTGCCTGAAGGAACGAATGTAATTTAAGTGAAAAATAATATAGTACAACATAACAAAAATTTATTCCACCTTGAAGATCACGATTTCTTGTATTGTTTAAAAAATACAAAAAAGGAACATAAAAAATGAATAAATGAAAAAAGTATACAAATAATATAGTACGTGACAAAAATTTAGCAAATATTATAGGAGATAAAAATGGTGACATGCACATTTGTTCTACCTTTAAATTTTCTTCGAGTCACCATGTATTCAATGTCAATGGCACGACTCGTAAAAAAAATATTTGGGACATCTTCAATCCTACACAACCACACTCGATTTTTAATATTGAAAATGTTGCAAAAACTCTTGAAGAATAAACACCCCCACACACCCACACCATAAACATCAAAATGATAAAAATATAGTGACTAAATACTCTTGTTTATCGCTTGAATTTACACTACTTTATACACCAACTATGAGGCTTCTCCTATTTGTTTTTTCTTCCATGACAGCTGTCAACATCAAATTAAATAAATGTAAACAGTATACACTCAAAACCAGTCCAAATAAAACTGCAATAGAAATATAGATGCACAAAGAGAAAAACAGAATAATTATTAGGAAACAACAAAACAAAAATGATTTTTTTAGGATTAGAACTATAATATCAGTAGCTATAAAATCTTTTCCATTTTTTATTTTTAGTAAAATGTGTATACAACACCACACCCATTTTCATAGGGGAAAATAGTGATTGTGGTGACTAAACTTACAAATTAAAATAAAATAAAATAAACAAAAAATCTTATTTAAAAACAACTCAAGTGAGTTGGTATTAACCAAACATAGATCAACATGTGTCATTCCAAATTAAGTTATCTTCAAAATAACACATAGTTAGAACAAATGGAAGTTTTCATGCAATTTGTTTAAGATAAGAGTAGAAAAAATGAATATGAAATTCACTATTGAAGTGGCCATCTATAGTGTATACCGTCTCAAATATCCTTTGCAATATTTGTCTTTAAATGATAAGTGCAGCTTCCTCATGTCAGGAAAAATTACCGAAAGCAATAATTACATTATCACATTTTGAAAAATTATTACATGATCCACAAATATGTGCCATATTATGTTGGGCATTTGCATTCTGATACGCGTGTCTTTGCATTTATGGATACCCTATTATAGGTAATCTTACCAGAAAACAAACCATTACGACATTTTAAAAAACAAAATTCAAGTGTGCCCCAAACGTAATGATATAGATGGCAAAAAGGTGAAACCAACAGTTCAAAATCCACAAAAACATAAAAAAAATTAATCTAAAAAGAATCACTATTACTCTAATCGTAGAGAAGTTACGAACCTAATTACACAAAATATGTCAAATAATTTACAATGATTGGAGTGAAAGTCTAACTACGAATTCAAAAATAATTTAAAATTTGCACACTTACCATGAGGTCCCTCTTATATAAAAAGTCTTAAACTCATTTAATCACGTCCCTTACCTTGCAAAAAAGGGAAACCAACAATTCAAAATAAATGGACTACTTAAGTCAACTATATAAAATCAACATACATAAAATTCGTGTGCCAAACCCAAGTAAAATATGTTAGGACTAAATGAAAACATGCCAACCTGCAAATATGTTAGAATCAGTAAATGTTAACAGTATAATAGATCATTAGTAACATTCCTAAATAGTTTAACTCTAAAAGATCTTTTTTTGTCAAGCCATGATGGACTTCATATAGTCATTTATTTTACAAAAATAATATTTTACAAAAAGAAAAAGAAAATTACTTTAATATTTTATGGAAAAATCAAATCCATAAATTAGAACATGAATCTATAATCTATTTTCATTAATTTTCAAGACAAAAAGAAGTAAGAATACAACTTGGTATAAAATACAATACCTAACCTTGTAGCAACAAACACCACTGTCACCGATTAAAGTTTGTGAATGATCTAACAATAATTACTGTCCTTGGTGTTTATCATCCATAAACTAACAAATTTAGACAAAAGCAACAAAATCATATCACATATATAGATGATACACACTCTAATGTTGTTGTAATTTCCTTTATGTCAAATATTAAAACGAAAGAACTAAGAGCAAGCCATTGTGTAAGCCAAGAAATCACAAAATTGGCTAACATCTAATACAATAGAGGGTGACATTCGTGATACATTTGATACATTAGAGGGTGCTATTCAAGGGTTTCTCAACTTACAAAAAATCAGTCAAGTCATCAAAATGAAGCAGTTTAAAGAAAAAGAATCTAAAACCATGGAAACAAATCAACAAATCAGAAGAAAAATACAATTTCTTATAGGTATCTTACAATTTTAGTGTGAGAGACATCTTACTTTTTTATAGGTACTGAAGAAAACAAAATAGTAGAGAGCTAGTAGTGGAGATAATGGAAGGCATACCTATTTAGGATTTAATCTGCAAAAAAAAAAATGCATGAAAGAGTTAATTAATTTGTTTAGATAAGTGATAAAAAATATAAGCATTAAAACCATACTTTGCAAAAAACTTGAGAGAAGATAAAAGATCTGAGGGTCAGAAACATTTTAAAATAATAATAAAATTTGAAAATTGATATTCCACGTACCCATACCCCCTGTCCCTCCTTTCCCTTCCATGCCCCATTCACCAACTTCAACTGCATCCAACTACCCTCTCAACCTAGATTAAAAAATCACAAAAACCAGCTCAATCACAAACCCACATGAACCTTATTCTCTCTCAGCAAAAATGAGAACCTGTAAAAAATCCATCAACCCCAAATAATGCCTAAACACACACATACACATTCCATACATAATATTTAGTTACCAAAACAATCAACTATACCTAGATCTACCAAATCGAGTTCTACATAACCAAATCGAGTTCAGATGCAAACCAAGTTGTTGAAGTGCCGGAATAATGGGAGTCTTTTGAATTATAATCATTTGAAAATTAAAGAGACAAAGGGAAAATGCGATGACGGGGATGAAGTGCTAGAATCATCTTCACATGAATGAAGGGGATGAAGGTTTTGTAAGAGCATCCGTAATGGTGGAGGAAAATGACACCAAAAACTGTAAAGATACAAACTGAAAGTGATACAATGGGGGATGAAAGCTTACATAATTTGTAGAGGAAATGGTAGCCGTGTGCTAGATTTACTGAACACTTACTAAATTTACAAATGCTTCCTACGAACTTCATTTTCTCATAAGAATTTCCAATGAACAAATGAAGTTCGTAACAAATATAAATAATGATTTTTATTATATATTTGGGTTCTTACGAACAACATTTTCCTGTAATAGTTCCTATGAACAAATGTTGTTCGTAAGAAGAGTTTTTATGATTCCTATTAACAATATAAGTTCATAGGAAGTGGTTTACATTTTCTCCTACCTTCACCATTGTGCACTCTCTTACTGGACGAAAGGTAAACTTGAGTTTTGTTGTCTACCTTTGCTTATTTTGAGCATCCACCATTGTGGATTCTCTAAGAGACATAGGTGGAAGGTTTCCCAAAGATTATGTCATAACACTTTGAGTGTTTTACAAATAAAGTAGTGGGAGGCTCGAGGTGTAAAAATTAGACTTTGTCTGTAGAAATTGAGAGGCTCGAGGTATTATGTCAGATGCTTTTCATCGTATGTGTGTGGTGCATCTTTAATTTTGGCATGTCACATTTCTCCTACTATGACATAGCGTAATGTGAGACCCTTAAATCGTTTCAAAAAACTCGATCTCGGGCGTTGATTCATTGGAACAGTAAAATACCCTCCTCTTATATATATATATATATATATATATAATTCCCTAATCGGGTCGGGTTTAAGAGGTCCTAAGAATACATGCCCAAGGTTGTCTATAAAAAATTAGACCTATAAATTTTTTCTAAGCCCAGTTTGCAGGACTATTTACCTTACCCAAGCTACTTTTTTGGGTGACCTGGGTGGGCTTGGTAGTCCTCGTGCCAATGTCCACTCCTAGCTAGCACTAGCCAAATCTAGTTGAAAAATATAAAGGCACTAAGGTCGGCTTGTATTAATGAAACTTAACTCTGAGTTGAGATAATATCTCAAATTATTTGCCCATCTTTACAAAACATGACCCTTCAAATGACTCATGTTTTTGTTTTTTAGTTGTTAGTACTATTATAACAACTATGGAACAAGTGTCATTCTCTACAGAAAGGAAAAGAGGCGCTTATATGGCCATTTTAGGTAGTCATGATACTTAATATAATTTAAAAAATACATGGGAGGGGAGCCTAACAAAACTTTGGATAAGGGACTAAACCCTAAAAAACTATAACTTATATACGTAAATTATATAAGAGCACGTAGAAAGGGAAAATAGTTCCCATTCACTTAAAGTGATCAACCTCTTAGGAAATCCTCATTCCAGGTGGACACTAGGGGAAAATCTTAAAAGGGATCATAGCCGGCAGTGGCTAGGCCATGTTGAGATTTTATTCTTAAAATCATGTATGACGTTTAATTTTGAGTAAATTTGTGTTAGTTAACATTGAAATAAGAATCATGGTTGTGAGAGTGTCTTACATTTGGTTCAAATATATTGTCGATATGTCGGTCAACATAACTCAGTAGGAATTTCGGTGAGCTGGCTTCTGCTTGAACACAAGGAGATCGAAATTTTGGTTCTATCACTATTCAAGCGTTCACAACCTAGATAGGGAGTTAACATCATATTGGAACAATTGAGATGCAATCCTAGTATATCCTCTCCAATTACGGGAATATATTTAATGGTTTAAGAACCTCTATCATAGTTCGGTAAAGGATTATCATAGGTACATCCCCAGATTGTATTGAATAGGGACACCTATAATATTTTTATTTAAGAGATGTCTTAATTAGACTCAGGAAATCTCACACCATTCATAAATGGTGTATAAATTCTCAATCTAGAGAATTATGAGGATCGAAATGCTTCTACAATTTTCACCTTGACTGTTATGGGAGCGATATGATTTTATATTGCTTCAAATGATGCCCTTATAATGGGAATAGTAGTGTGAGTGGGTATGAGATCATAATTATGAGGAATCTGCATCTAGAGGATACCGTGGATTGTGATACCCCCTTGATAGACTTATATGTTTTGTTTTCACCATGTAAAACTTGACTGGTGGATTATTTTATAATCTTGCAGGAGTAGTAAATAAGTTAAGTCTAAAAATCCTTATCTCACTCATAATTAGGGTTTGAGGGGTGTAAGTGAATACATTATTCACATTTTTGTTAAGAGGCCTAGAGAGAGACACAATATCTCACTGATAAGAAAGGGTTTTTATCTGAAAAAGGAACCCACACACCTACCTAGATTTGGGAAGGATCATACACTAGAGGATTTAATCTTTACAGAAGGTTAAACAAGATTTTAGGAGAGCTTGGAGGGCAGCAAGGATTTCATCATCTTCTACCCTTGTCTCTTCATATGAATGACAACATGATTCGCTATGGTATTGTATTCTTTAACCCTAGTTTTAATCTTTAACCCTAGTTCTTATTTTCTTTTCAATGCATGATTAATCAAAGATCTTTAGGGATGATTTTTTTTGTGTTTTAATTGTCAATCCCAAGTTTTTTTCCCATTAATTGATATCAAAGACCTGATGGATATTGATCACATTTTGGAAAGGTCCATGTTGTCCACCTAGAAATACTAGTTTTGGTATGTTTTATAACTATACATCTTGTGTATGGCATCATACTAACCTGGTTCTACTGAGATTCTATGTTTATATCACTTACATCATGGTCAGAGATGTTTTTTCAGCATCGATGTATTTAGAGGTGAGTGTGAGGGGATTTAATGTTTCTTTATTGTAAGAATAATGTATTTGGGTGTTGGATAAAGGCTCGTGGAGTTTCATGAAGATCTGAAAGAGATATGGTCATTTTTGGATGGTTTTAAGATGTGGAGAAGATGTTATAAACACAAATGATTAGGACCTACCAAAACTCCAGGACGGATAAATTCATAAATTGGATCGATCTGATTTCCAGGTTAGAATGATACGATCGGGTAGATGCAGTTTTTTTTGTTTGGTTTTGTGGGTACTTTCCGATGACTTCGTATGGTGGTTCTTCCTCATCTCCCTCTGAGGCCAGTATGGATTAGTTTTGAGAAGAAAAGATCTTCAATAATTCATGTTTTTGATAAATTCTACTTCTTGTTGGACTATAAGTCAAAGGGACGTCTTTTACCACAAGGAATCTTGGGCTTTAATAGTTCTACTTCAAGAAAAAGTTTAGGCCATGATGTAAAGAGGCAATTTTTTCCTTACTTTTTTTGTTTGCATTTAGTTAATTATTTGTATGTATGTCTATTTATTATTATTTTTCATAATTGGAATGGTAATTGGATTAATGAGGAACACCCTTTTTATGAACAACATGGATTTAATTTTGAGACCCGCCAATATCACGTTTTTTCCCTTGAAAATGCATTTTATTTATTCTTTTTTAAATTGAATTAAATTAGGATAATTAATTCAACTGTATAAAATAAATTTTGATCTTCGAGTCTTATTATAATTTAAAAATATTTTTTTCAAAAATTAAAATGGTGAGATCGGGTAATTTAATTTGTATAAGTAAATTGGAAATTACCAAGGATTTAATTAGGTTTTTAATAATTGAATGAATAGTTTTTCATAACCCTCAACTTTTAAATAACTAAGTGGGAGAGGAGTTTAAAATAAAACCCATGCTCTCCATCGATGTTTTATGAATAAAATGTGATTAATTCCTCGAGTCAGTTAGACTTTATAGGTACCCAAAAAATAACTTTCAACAAAAAATTTTGCTTGAGCGGAATTAAGTTAGGGATGAATGCAAACTAACTTTCTCTTTTTGAAAAACTCTTATTCAATTTTATCAAAACAAGTTGTGATACAAATTAACTTAACTAGATTTTATCTTGTTTAATCATAAGCATGCAACTAGTGATTAAAGCAAGTAAAATAAAGTAAAGCAACACTCACAACACCGATATACGAGGAAAAACCCAATCGGGAAAAAAACCTCGGACGGCTTAGGATAGAAAATCACTATGACAATGGTTTTACAAAGTCAGACGGTAGTCTTATACAACGACTTGATCCACCCACGAGATTTGATGATCCTCTGATCTTCTACCAATCTTCACAGTGCCCACGTGAAAAGTAACCTTCTTCCACGATGCTCGTCCACAACAGTCGCCTCCACGAATGCCTCGGTATCCATCGATACGTCCTTGTGTCATCTAAGATGTTGAACACAAATGTAACCTTCTTCGCTTCTCCACCACAAAACCAGCAATGTTCAAGTATTGAACAAAACCAACTTGGTGCAACAAAGATCACATAAACATATTGTAATGATAAATCAGATCTTTGTAAAATCTGAGGATGTTTTATGGTGAAAACACTTATAAATATTTTAAGTGTATTGTAAACTATTTTTCGTACTTCCCACACTTCGAAAAAACTAACCACGCCTATTCATAAATATTTTAAGGCGGTGTCATATATCTTTTGAGCGAGACACTATGTCGTTCAAATGACATCAGGTCTCGTTCAAACGACATCAAGTGTCGTTTGAATGACGTTATCATATAATATTTTTAATTAAACCTTTTCTTAGAATAGATTTTTACTTAAAACCAACTCTTATCAAACTCTAATCCGTCCATATCTGACAAAACAAAGTGTTAAACAAAGAAAACATTTTAAAAACATTCTCTTAAAAACAACATCCTTATTTTTGTAAAATAAAATTCCGAGTTTCATTAACATTATGCATTCATACCTGAGTGATCTAGAAAATGCAATTAAACATTGATGAAGATAAATTCTCACCACTTAAACTTCATCATGATTAATTCATTGTAGCTTTGCCATAACGTCTTCAATTAATCTTGGACACGTCATAGTATCGTAGCGATCAGAGAATAAAAATCTACCTATGACTCAAATGTGTTTTGTTTCGAGAATAAGTCAAAACTACATTAAGACTTAATTGGAAATTTTGTCCTTACAGACTTCCCCTTAGATGATATTAATTAGGGCATCAGGGATTCATTAAAACTCTTAAGTAATAATTCCTAGAATTAAAACGTGAGTGAGTTTGATCCCCTCCACGAGGAAGTCCTTCACAATCAAATTATATTTGAAGGAATGAAATGATGGTATACACCTAGATGGAATTAATGATATCCTTCCCATCGAGTCACTGTCATTAATTAGGGGATCGAAAGGCATCATCTATTCATTATGTTTGATAGAAGGGTCCTGAACTTTCCGAATAGAATAATGAAAGATGAAAATTTATCTGGTTCAAGGTGGGGTGATTTAAACTCCCCATGATAAATCTCACCTCATAAGATAACTTTGATGTCCGATTGATTAGTTTTAAAAATTGGAGGTTGAGGGATGCCACTTTAAAATTTCTTTTTGTGTGTTAATTAAATATTTATTTTCTCAATTTTATGATTCTAAGATTTCAAAATGATTTAAACTTTTTACCATTGGTGTTAGTGTTAAAGGTTTTAATTAAATAAGTTTCAAGGATTGAAAATATTATTGGACATTGTTCTAACTTAAAGGGATAACAAACTTCTTTAACCCACAATTCCCTGCAATATTTTAAAATTGTGTTTTGATTAATTCCTTGAGTCAGTTAGGCTGATCCCCCGGATGGTTTGAATCACGAAATCATGGTATTTTAAAATGTATGGTCATTCTTTTAAATTAAGTGTTACATGTCTTCGGTCCCCTCATAGAGTCATATGGACATTTTAATTTTAAACAATTGACTGATGATAATTTATTAAAGCCTTTCTAGTTGATGACACTCAAATAAGAATTGTGTTTTTAATATGATCTCCATCATTGGTAGAACTAAGGATTATTTGGATTAGACTTGGAGGGAAAACCCAGTACCATTTTATAATTTGGGAGTGAGGGTCATCAGTAGCCAAAGGTTGGTGTTAGTTATTTGAGAAGAGCTTTAATTCTTTTTAGAAAGGGAGGTAGGAGGATTGGGATAAGTCTTCGGTACAATGGTTTGGGTTAAAAAAGGTTCATATACCTCGGTAGTAGCAAAATAGTCAAAAGACAGGTATTCTCACTAGAAGTAGTTAGAACTTTTATTGAAATGTGTCCGTATTTTCCTTAATTTGTAAGGGAAAGGACAAAATAATGATTTATCTCTTAAAATTAAGTGCATGATTTATGGTCCGATCTACGGTCACCTATATATACTCAAAAATCATAACTCAGGGCTGCAACTTGTTTTAGAGGTTATAAGTAACCAAAAATTACTTAAAAGAGAGATGTTCCTGATTATGGGTAATTAGTGCAATGCATCGGTATTAGTGGCGGGATATTCTTATAAATTATGGTCAAGACATAAAGTGAATGTGGGTAAATTATTTATATACCTTTGTTTTAGAAATATTGGTTTCGGTTTTCTAAATTTTTTTTGAACAAATATTCGATTGATTTTATAAAATTTACTTTTTTTTAACAAATTTGGGATATCTTTTATCTGTTCTGGTACATTGGAAAAATAATGTATATATTTTAAGGGTTGTGTCACTAACACTTATAAATAATATTGAATAATTTAGTTGATATATCATTAATGAGAAAGTTTCCATTTAAAACTAACACAATATTTCCACTTGTGCTAAGGTTGTTTTATTCTAAAAGGAGTTCGAATACTAGTTTAAAATGGAATATTGAGTTCATTGAAAGAGGAGGACCTTTTATTCTTGAATCACATTTAGAAGGTAAAATGACCAAAGGGCCTTCACGGCCCAAAGCTTAAGAGCCAAGAATGTAATGGAAATGGTTCACTTCGAATATTATGGTTTAGTGAGTATCAGTTTAAGAGGTAGTTTTGAGTGCTTAATCGAATTTATTGATAATCACTCAAAGGTATGGATATGTTTACCTTATGCACCATAAGTTTTAAGATTTTGATAAGTTTAAAGTGTAAAAGGCTCAGGTGGAACATGGGTAAGTAAACTAATCCAACTTCTACGATCTGATCGTTGAGGTGTTTACCTCTTCGGATAGTTAAAGGATCATTTATCATAGGTTGGGATTCTATCACAATTGTCTACACCGGGCATTCCCCTTCAAAATAATGTGGAGGAAAAGATTGAGTAAGGACCTTTTGGGTATGATAGGGTCCATGGTAGGTTAGTCAGAACTGCAACATTCTTGTTAAGATTTTTTCTTTAAGATACATACATATACATTCTAATTTAGTTTATTCTTAATCGGTATTTACAACCACCATTGAACATTATAGTGGGTGAAAGACCATTCTAAGGCATGCTTGAATTTGGGGTTGCCCGACAGTAGTGCTCTGAATGAGCTAAGGAAGTTAAAATTAAGTAGAGTTATTTTTTTTATTGGTTATCACAAAGGTTATAAAGGGAGTTCATATCATACTCCTATGTTTAAGAAGGTCCTTGATTGCATTAATGCCTAGTTCTTGAAAGAGGATTATATAATAAACCATGGGCCTAAGTGTAATTTGGAGTTAAAGATAAAAAAATTGACAATGTATTACAAATGCATCTAAACCACTCACAAAAGATGAAATATAACCTTCTATTGATAGTACACTACCCTATACTAATGGGAGCATTAACGATGCAAGGTACATGTGCTACTTTTACTAAATAACAAGTGATGCCACGTCATGGTAGGAGCATATGGAGTCATCCTAAACGGTTATTGTTTTAGTTGATCATTTCGACGAGATCCTAGGAAAATATGAAGAGGCTCTCGAGAACTAGAACTAGGTATTCCAAGACAAGGAATTTTGATTTGATTTATGACTATGGATACCAAAAATGATTCAATGTATTAGAATCATGTTTTAGGAGTTATTTACTTGTTGATAGGGTATAACCCATTAGGCACAAATGGAACTACACGAAGTTAAAAGATAGATGGCGGGAATTGTCAAACCTTAAAGGCAGTGGCAGATTCAGGATTTTTGGTCAAGTGGGGCGAAAGTTTCGAGTGGTACCGTGGGATTGGGGGCGAAAGCCCCCGAGACAATTTTTTTGGGTTCTTTCGAGTTTTATACAAATTATTACTTTAAGATTATTTAAATATCTAAACGAAGATAAATATTCACACAATATTATAAGATTGCTACAAATAGAACAAGTGCATTGTAATTACAATCAGTTCAACATTAACAATATTATGGGATTTAAAATTAGGCATATTATAAAAATTAAATATAATGCAAAACTCTAAAAAATAATCAATTAATCTAAAAATAAATAAACACCTAACAGAAAATTAGGCATATTGTTGTCGAGGCATTTTGTATTAAAGAAAGTTATTGTCTAGTTAATTAAACAAAACAACCATTCTTATTACTTAACTAAACAATCACTTAATTAAACAAAGTTAAATGTTGAAGCTATTTTACCTTCAAAATGTAAGCAGCAGCCGAGCACAGTGATTTTGCCCAACTTGACCCCTCTCATACTTGACCCTCTCATACTCAAAATTAGACCCACGCCAGTTACCGTCAAAATTAGGCAGACCTTTAAACACACTGAGCTCCCTCTGGCCATGAAATACCCATCTACCTACCAACCACCCATAAACCAAAACCCTATAACCTCATCTGACCTGCGACCCTACCATCCCAACAACCCAACTTGCTAATCCGAATTTTTTTTCCTCAAATCTGAACTGGGACGGCCGCCCCAGTTCGTCTTAACGTCCATCCACCCCAGCTTCAAGTCAAGGATTATGAATGGGTATACTCAGAAAGATAAGATATGGATTAACTATGAGAAAACCATCTCATGTTAGCCATGTTAAAGTCTATCGGGATTCTCTTAATATTAAGATTTTATTGTTGAATGATTATCTTGACACCTACATAGTAAGAAGTTGGGAAAGAAAATTGATGTGAGCTTATGAAATCCGTTTATGGATTTAATCTAACGTCAAGGTATTGGGTCATTCGATTTGATCTAGCAATCAAGTCTTAATTTTGATCAAATCTCAAAACGTACTTATTTATATAAGGATCATGACGAAAACATTATGGTATTTATAAGTATAATTTGTGGATACTATTTTCCTAATTGGGAATGAGGTGGTATTATTGTCTTACGCAAGAATATGTGAATCCGAACATTCGATATAAAGTACTTAGGACAAGCCATGCACATCTTTATGACCAAGATTTTTCTAGATTGGTTGCAAAGGATGTTGGGCTTATCTCAAGTCAATTATATCGATTTTTCATACACAATATTAGAATCGAGATTCAACGAAAATAATTTTTTTAAAGTATGGAATAACTTTATATAGGAATCAATGTCTTATGACATCTAATTATATGAAAGGAATGACGGATATACTTGATGCTTCGTCGGTGGGTAGCCTCATGCATGCTATATATATATATTTTGCGAAGACAAAAATTTATTATACCTTCATTATAGTCAACGAATTTTAGACTAATACCCCTATACCATTTATGCACAAAGACCAAATTTTTAGTCAGATAAGTATTCCATGTTTTCTACCTCAGAATATGTGTTTACCCAAGGAGGTTAAGATATAATATGGAGGAGTGTGAGGAAATATTGGATTGCTGTCTCCATTAGGGAGTTCCAAATTATTTCCACTTTGTAGGCAACCAAAGAGTCTATATGGATCCGTTACTTCCTAAGTAAATTGGGTGAGGTTCCTTCAAGTGTAATTATCTATTACACTTTTAGTGTGCATAGCGATACGATCGAAATTTTGAGAGAACCCATAACCCATAAAATGGTTAAGGACATTTAGTGTAGGTTTAGAAATCGAACAAGAAGGTGATATGTTTATAACTAATATTGTATCAGGTAACACTATTAATCCTCTACTGATAGGCAACAAACTGTCGTGTAAATTGATTGGGAGTTAGATACATGGCTTTAAGACTATGTGGGAGATTGTTAGAATTTTATTATTAAAACCATGTATGATGTTTACTTTTGAGTAAATGTGTGTCAGTTCATATTGAAATAAGAATCATGGTTGAGAGAGTGCCTTATATTTGGTTGAAATATATTATAAACATGTCGGTCAACAGAGCTCAATAGAAATTCTGGTCAGTCAACTTTGGGTTGATCACAAGGAGATCGAAATTTCATTTCTAGAACTATCAAAACATTTACATCCTAGATTGGGAGTTGATATCCTATTGGAACACTTGCAATGATATCCTGGTAGTTTATCTCAAACTGCGAGAATTTTTTTGATGGTTGGAGGACTTGTATGATAGTTTGATCGAGTATTATGATTGATACATCTCATGAATGTATTGAACATGGCCAACTGTGAGATTTGATTCTAAAGATGATTTTGATTAGACTTAGGCAATCTCACACCATTTGAAAAAAGTTAATATATTCTTAATCCAAAAAATTACGAGGATTGCTTGTGCAAATGTTACCTTGATTTCTATGGGTACAATCTAATTTTATATCGGGTCAAATGATCCTCGCATATTGCATGATATTTGTGTGAGTAGGCATGAGATCATAATTTGGATGAGTCCTCGTCCAGGGGATACCGCGGATTGTGATACCCCCTTGATAGACTTACATGCTTTGTTTCCACCCAGTAAAACTCAGTTGATGGATTTTAAAATCCTACTAGAGTACCAAATAAGTTAAGTCTGAGAATCAAGGAAATTTATCAGATGTTGGTTAAACCTGACTAAGAGTAAATTGATTTGACTAAGCGGGTATTGGATACATAACATGGGGAATCACATTATGCACCATAAACAAGTTTGCAAATAAGACGTCATTATCCAAGTATTTTTGAAAAATTCAATTAGAGTCCAATTATGACTATTTAATGGACTTAATTATTGTTTCCTAAAAAAATATCCCAAGAGTGGGTGCATTGGGATTTTACAAACTTTTTGGCTTCTTTTATATTTTAAAAATTATTGACTTGATTCCAAAAAAATAATTAATTACGAATTAAATTAATATTAAGTTTACTGAAAACTAAATATAATTTTTGAAATTATTAAAATGGTTAAAAGGATAGACTGAAGATGAAAATAAAGATACCCATAGTAAAAACAGTAAATGGAGAGAATAAATTTAAATGCACAACATTTATCGTGGGTTGGCTCAAGATCAATGAGCCTTTGTCCACTTTTTACATTGATTGTGTTCACCTGAGTTCCACTACCATGATCCTTTAAGGATGGGATCAAAACACCAACTATAATTCATGTATCTTGAACCGAGCTACAAATTACAATCGAGCAACTGAAATTGAGCCACTAATTTCGCATCCGAGTAGCTAAAATTGAGATGCTAATTTTGCATATGAGTAGCAAAAATCGAGCTCGTAATTTTATAACTGAGTTTCTAAAACCGAGTTACTAATTTCAAAAGTGTGTAGTAATTTTTGTAAGAAGATAGCTAAAATAAAAATATAGATTTGAGTATGAGTTTATCTCTCTAAAAAAGACTTGAATATAATATGAATATTTTCACTATATTTATCTTGTGTTGTATCGGAATATTTTCTTGGCTGCTCTTTGCTGTGTGTGTTATTGAAAAACACTTCTTGTAAGATATATTCTTATAATTCCTTTGAAGTTAAAAAAATATAACCGTTCAGGAGAAGAAATCTTTATGCTTAAATAGAGTAAACATCATTTTTTCTGACCCTTTAAGAGATAAAAATACTTGGAGCTTGGAAATAATGAGTCTTCAAAACAGTAATCGATATAATAAAGTTTTTTGGTAAGAAAAAAAGAGTTATGTAGACACAAGAATATATATATGTGTGTGTGTGTGTGTGTGTGTGTGTGTGTGTGTGTGTGTGTGTGTGTGTGAAAGAAATAGACGTGTAAATTAAGAATGGAGAATAAGAAATATATATGTATACGTAGATATGTGTGTGGGATATGATAACAAATCCAATTATTATATCACACAAACACACACACACACACACACACACACATATATATACACTAGCGGAATGCACGTGCCTAAAGTCACGACAAAAAATTTGAAAGAACGTAATTTCAAAACGGCAAAAAATTTCAAAGTTCGTAAATGCAAAACGGCAAACAAATAATCAAATTCACCTATAATAGTCTAAATTAAAATAGTCTAACAACATTCAAATAGTCTAAATTCAAATAACAAATAGAATAATAAATATTCCAACAACATTCAAATAGTCTAAATTCATCTAACAAATTCACATATAATATGAAATGTACTATATTCATTAATCTAATTCACATCGTGTCTAAAAAAATAGAGTGTCAAATTTAAAAAAAAATTGGACATAGTCTCCTTTGTTTAATGGACTATCCACCCTACTTAAGGGATAACAACAAATCCAACAATACAAAAAAAATCTCAAATTCGTCTAACAAAAGCTTTATTGAAACAAATTTCTTAAAAAAATAAATATATATATCAATTGAGGTCATCCCACATGTTCCACTATAAAGATTGTCTGTCCTTTTCGAAATGCGACCTGATATAAAATAGAAAATATAATTAGTTAATGGAAATAGCTAGTCAAATATTAAATAAACAAGGCTAATTATTAATTATATAGAAAATACACCATTTCTCTAAATGTTGAAACCAAATGCTTAAAATTCCCATCGATCTTCTATACAGGTAATAAATGTTAGGAAAGATTGGCATACTATGGGATTAACACGAATCTATTAAATTATATGAAATTTCAGTTCAATCAGAGTAGTGTTGTTGCCAGTAAGTAATGTCACAAATCAGAGTAACTGTGAAGGTATACAAATGCCTTGGAAGTCTTGAAAGAGAAGAAGTTATAATCCCAATGAAGAATGATTTGAAAGGAAACTAACATATCATATTACTCAACAAATAATGTGAAGAACTACTCAAATACCCTATAAATGGTTGCGACAGTACTATATTTTTGTTTGAGAGACAATCAATGTTCTTTGATATATCAGAAAAAATAATCCAACAAAAGAAATAGTCCATTTTGGACCTCGTATAAGAAACATATGTCAAAATAATCCAAAGTACATATGCCAAAATACGACTTCAGTAAAAAAAATGAGAATTATCAATAATTCATCATGAAAAGAGGGGCTCTCCATGAACCTCTTGGCATCCACGTAGCACAAATGTAATCTCTTTTTCTTTTGCTGCAAAAAGAAGAATTGATGTTTAAAATGTGTTTAAATACGTTAACATCTTAAAAGTTTGTCATTTCAGTCAAAAGTTCTACACACAGCATGGTGCTCATTTCCAATAATAAAGCAAAAAACATACAAAGACTTAATGCTTTCATAAGCCTACAGATATGCTCTCTTTTTTTTTCCTTTTTTTTTTGTGGGGGGGGGGGGGGGGGGGGGGGGGGGGGGGGAGATAATCAATGAGAAGAAAAGTAAAAGATTTAATTTCTAATAATAAAAAATAAATAAAAATTAAATGTGACCTTATTTATAGTAAGGAGAAAATGGCCCAAATATAATTCACCCTTCCATTAGTAACCACTGCATTCACACCCTATTCAAGCCCAAGTTGTTTGTATAACATTTGACTCGCATGCACATTGTTGTAAAATATTTATCAAATCCACATTCAAATTTATTGACCCTATAAAAATTGGAATTGCGGTGATGCTCACACGGTCACAACCTATAGGTTAGGGTACTAAAACTACTAAAAAACAGTTATAGTGGTGTTAAAAATCAACACCATGAACCTAGGTTTTAGAGGGCCATTCTTCCTGATAAAACTACAGGGGAAAATGTACATGACATGCGATTTTTTCATAATAGCTATGCAATTCTAAACATGTAGCAAAAAATTATATTCTAAAAGCTAGTACATTACCTTCGTAGAAGCTTGGCTCAGACACCGATCTCGCTAAAATTTATGTCGTAACTGCCATCACGGACACAGACCTCCCTCACATGCTACTCAGCGTCCAGTTAAACATTGTCTCCAAATCTAGTATTCATTAGATCCAACCTCATCAAAATAAGTGATCAATTTAAAAAAGGTATCCTGATGCTCCCCCCCCCCCCCCAACCTGCTGCACATTGATGTCATTTGTTCACTTATATAATATTGATTTCAATTTCAGGTAGGGGCATTTTGTTTTAGAGAAAGAAAAATATTTGATCCAACATTTTTAAAAAATATTTTTACTCCCTATCCATGACTTCAACTCAGAATAGTGACTTATATTTTTAAAAGTATACAAACTTTCAACACAACTCTGTAGAAGCAGGGGAATCTATTGTTGAGTTTGAGAGTAGAGGTAGGGGCCACTGCTGTTGCTTTTGGGTCCCATCGCCTTCGAGTTGAAATAGATATAATGTCAGATAACTGAGTCAGATTCTCGACATCCATTTGATTTGTAGCTTTGCTAGCACGTGAGTGTTGTTTCTGAATATATAGAATATCGACCCGATGTTGTGAATACCAGTCTATATATGTTCTGATTTCAACCCGATGTTGTGAATCCAAGAGTATGATCTACAAAATAATCAAATATATGCAAAATATTATGCTTTTGAAACTCTTATTTCTTTCTAACAAAAAACACAATGATGAAATATAGTTAGATGGAGTGTTTTTTCTCCGAAATCAAATAAGTTTCAAGTTTGGGTCGTAGTTTTTTCGTGGAGACAATGATTACCTAGGGAAGTGGCATCGGGAGATTGATGAGCCTGCTTTACCGAAGAATTTAGTGGCCACCATCCTATAAATACATAAAATTGTAAACAAAAAATATCAATTCATTTCATTTAAAAAAATCCCCTAGATTTATATTATTATACTGATTATATATGCTGGAAAATTACAATTTTCTTCATTTTTACAGCCAGTCTCTCACTATGCCAAATTCGGTTATTAGTGGAAATAAACTTCCAAATAGAGAGTCATTGATGGTAAGGGAAAAAATAAAAATAAATAAAGAGAGAGAGGAAAAATTGTCTTATATTATTGGTATTCTGGAGGGGATCTGCAAATTGTCTCCATGGAAGGTAACGAGACAGAAGCGTATCTTCATTTGTCTTATTTGGTAGATTCTCAAGAACCACTGGTAGAATGGAGGCTACGAATACAAACAAAGACGTGCATTTAAGACATGTGCACATTCTGAACCTCGAAAATTATTAAATGTGGCACAAATGTTTGTAAGAAAAATAAAGTTTAGTGGTCCTCACTCAGTTACCAAGTTGTTAAATCCAACCCAATTTTTTTATCAAACTCCACAATAAAGGAAAAACTAAATAAGGGACAACGTGGAATTAAAATAATATTTTGGAGAAATCATAATTGCCATGTTTTAGGTACTCACAACCTTCAAAAATAGTGTTGAAATCACTAACTGAATAAAGGATAGTACATAACTAAAACAAATGTCACATGGTTTTATTAAACTCCACAAAGAAGGAAAAACATAAGAACTTTCGTATCAGAACTCCACATTATAAGCTAGCATTGATACTTTCGAAAGTTAAAAAATGCAATTTCAGAGGAAGTGGAAAATTAAAGACAATGCAAATGCATAATATAGTGGAAATGTGGTTATAATATGGAGGGTTTGAGCGTACAAAGCACAAAAATCATAACTAAAATAAGTACCTACAGTAACTGATATGCAATCCTATAGCATATTCCCACAATGTTTTATTCTAGTCCCCTGGGATCGCCTTTTGTATCCCAAACCTGAGAAGAAGTCTTCCAATAAATAAGTTGTTTCGAGCCGAAAACCTTGTCATCAAACACTACCACCAGAATCTATTTCAAATAGGGTCAGTAGTGGAAATTTATTGTAATTAAAAGCTAATAAACTAAAAAAGAAAGAAAAACTCAAGATTACCTTAATAAGAGAATATCTGCCTCTATAGCTATAAGTGTCCATATTTTCCAAAGAATGAAATCAAGTTAGTGTCACCTGTAAGAAACCCACGAAATGTTGAAAATTAGTTTTGAACCCATTAATAGAAACCCAAAAAGAAGAGAATTAAATTCCTAATATCACACTTAAATGACATACACCATTTTAAACTAAGGTGCCAAGGAAAACATTTTTTTCCCCAGATGAATGCAATCATTATCATGAAAGGTTTCATTATTCATCAAGTTGTTTACTTATGGAGTGCAGTGACTTGTACACCTGAATCCAGATATTAATTAGAGTCAGTGATAATTTTTAGTGTTAGTGGCAATTTTTGGTGAAGCAAACATATCATCCAATAGTCTAGTTACCATTGTACCCAACAGGTGATCATGGTCCATTGAAAGAGAAATTAAAAAGATGAAAGCATCTAAAAGTGACATGACCAAATTTTCTACACAATTGGCATTGGCGCTTATTACAATTCCACTAAGACATGTCATCACGACCTCCGTGACCACCATTAAAACCACGACATCTGTAAGAGGGTAGTTTATATAAAATGGAGGCGTAACCTCTTTTGGGTATGGTAATGATAAGTTAATTTTCCAAGACTTTTGATTAATGATAGAACATGCAAACACAAACTTAATGAAGAGAAGACAACTTAAACTCACAAATAACGCGTGTATAAGTCAGGAGGTATTGCAGAACTTAGAAGTAACTTAGCTAGAGGGGGAGAGAAGTAAGCATCCTAGATACACCTTGGTAGGCAGGTAAACACACCAAACACCCTCAAGAATCTCTGTCAAATATTAAAAGCTTTGTAATAAATAACAATGGTGTGCGAGTAAAGCCTACGATTTGCAATAACTCTCTCTGGTGTATATTTCCTCCTTCTGAACTCTCAAAAGGTCATCCTCTCCTCAAAGGTGGTTGGGGTCCTTAAATATCCCCCCACACCACCCCCGAGGCAACTCAGTCATTAAAGACTATGAAAGACATCCCTCATACTTTATGTCACAGGATAAAATGCCTGATGCACTGGTTGTCTCCACGTCATAAACATTAAATGCCATGACATGCCTTTTGCCTAACCACTGTGTGTCAGGGGGCTATTGTCGCAGTGGTGGCTCACCAACTGCCTGACAGCCCTAAATACCATGGTGGTTTACTCAAGTGCAGGTCTGACATTGTTTAGCTGGCTAGTGACATCACCTACAGTAGATGTGACATTAAGTAGAGGGCTGTTTGGTTAACAACTCAATTCCAAATGGAACTCCAAGGTGCTTCGCCCGGGGTTCCATGGCCAAAGTCCTTCGGTATTTTACCAGGTGTATCTAAGATGGTCAGGACAAGCCCCAACCGTGCCTCACTTCTCAATCCTCCAAACCAAGTCCCTCTAAAGTTCCCACAGCGAGGTCATTCGATAGAGCATGAAATCTCTCTCAGGCCCTGCCAAGCCTGGTCTCTAGTGAGTACCATTTGACCTCACACTAAAACTTATTATCATTCTTGTTACATCATTACAATCATTATAGCTCATAATCAATATAAACAATGATACAATATGACTAACACAACATGCTAAAGTATGAGTTGCCACGCTAAGCCACCTCGCCAAGTTGCCATGCTTGAGCTGCCTCAGTTTCTTAATCCCAAACACTGTTGCTGATGGGGATAATATCCTTAATCTCGGGATTACCTTCAAGCCCCCTCTACATTTTCCCCTTCGTGGAGAGATTTGTTGGAACAAGAAATGTCTGCACAAAATATCTCAATTCGATGACCCTTCTATGAGTGAAAACTTGGCCAACTTTACTTTTCTAGAACCTGAGCGTTATAATCTCCAGGAAAAAGTAAGATTCTCCCTGATATACCTGAGCCGAAGCACTGCAACTTATTGGTGCTTGGGCGAATGGAAATCGCCACTTTTTCCTTACGCTGAGCCTCAACCGTTCTAGCTTTACTATTTGAAATTCTCCCAAAAGGACTACTAACCTTCTCAAATACTCGGTTTAATTCTTGGTAAGTGAAATTCTCCCATGTAATACTTCGCTATGTTCAAAAAAGCTGAAATTCTCCCCGATGTAGCTGAGTCATAATTAAACAACGTTTGGATTTGTGGCGAGGGGACATCATAGCTTTTTTTAAATTGTTGGGATATCTTTTCCGTTAGGAGTTATTGGATATGTCTAACAAAAAATTTGGCGCCAAAACTCAAACTTGCTGAAGAAGGTAACTCCTTTTATTCCCCATGTGTCTCTTCGTAAATGATGTGGCGCTATCTTTTCAGCTGTCAAAACCCTTCCCGAAGTGCCATGTGTTCATTTGAAATGATTATAGGCGGTCGTGCATGTGTGATGGTTGGAAACTCAAAAGTTAGGTTTAAAAGTTTTCAAATGTCTCTTTTATTTCAAAACCCCTCTTTCATTGTTCTTCTTCAAACTCCCGTATTCCCTAGAGAGAGAAATTTTGTGCAAACTCTATTGTTTACCAAGATCTTTTTAGCTTCTTCCTCCTCTCATCCTTTACGCCACCGCCTGTAGTTGTGCTGCTCCACCTTCATTCCCAACCCTTCTTTTACCAAGATTCTTTTACTAAGATTTTCCCTTACCTCGCTATTGTAAGTAATGGCCTCCTCTAGCAACACTACTACATCTGCCACCAGTACGCCACCTGCCATTTCTGGCACCATCGTTGTCCCAAGCACCGCTGCCCCGGGTGCTGCTCGTCAAGAGCAACTACACTTCTATCGTCGGGCTCCTATCTTTGGCGAAGGTGATAAATTTTCTGATGCATGCAAGGCTTGTCATTTCTCATCCAAGTTTGACCCCTTAGTGTTGGGTGATGAGGAAATGGATTCATCAAAGTGGGGCTATCTTCCACCCGAGGGGACTCTGCATTTTTGACTGGATCGTGGTGACTTCCCATATTCCCAGATTGACTTCGAAGCACCTGGGGGGTCACCAGCCCATTTCACTGCCTGGAACACACATATAAAGAGCTCTCACGCTACTGCTCTTACAAAGGTTGGGCTTTATCGAGCCTACTGGTTTAGGGAGTTCACCCTCTCTAAGCACAATGCATCACTCCAAGTGCTAGTCTCCAGATGGAACATCAAAATTCACACGTTCTTTGATGCATGGGGATAGTTCACTGTTACGTTAGAGGACATCTGCGAGCTCCTGGGGTTTGAGCTAATGGGTGAGTTCACATATCATGATGAGGCCCTGGACGCCAAAGAGGTTGCCGATCGAGCTGAGATGGACCAAATCTGCTACAGTTGCACTGGTTCCTCGAACAAAGCCACATTTACTCCCCTCATCAGCTATTTTTTCGAAGATTTGACCCCGAAGGATGTCAATGCTGCAACGGGTCGAGGTAGAGGTACATCCCTGGAACTATCAACCTACTTACTTGTGTTGCTTGCAAGCTTTTTCCTGACTGGGAAACCCAATGATCATCCTAGGAGGGATCTAATAAATATTTCCATTTGTTTGGATAGGGGGTTCAACCTTCTTCTGGCGGCCATCGCCTTTGGGTCCCTCTACACCTGGTTTGATCGAACCCATATAGACATGGGACGATCACTGGGCCGTTATTACTTGACCAATTTTGCTAACACCATCATTCTGACGGGCTTTCTTTACACCCATTTTCCTACCATCACCGCCAAGTCTATTCCTCTACCTGTGGGAAGTACCAAGGCTCCATGACTCCTATGTTTTCACAAAAAACAAAGTCAAAAGGATATAATGGAAGTTTTGATGTTTTATACTCCTTTGTGATGAGGCCATACAGTGAATCTACATTTGCCCATAGTTGGGATTTCTTTCCTTCTGCAGCCACAACGGTCAAGTTCATCCTAGTTATAGAAGATCCCTCGCAAGCCGTGGTGCTTTTATTTACCCCCGTGTTTCTTCCTTCCTACACTGAATGGGGATACACCTCAGAGCCCTAAAACCTTGACAAATGTAGCAAGCAGTTCGGGTTTCATCAGGGGGCCCCTCGACCTGTGTTTTGACACAACCACCTAAGGGCCACTTTCGCTGAAGCCTGCACCTTCTATACTGCCATCGTAGGGCTTAGTGTGACGTCCCCCATAGATGGCTATGTCACCCTTCCTAGTTCCACTAGGAAGGGAGACGTATCCACCTTCTTTGCCACTAAGTTCCATTTGGGGCAGTTGGAAATGATCCGTGAGTCCCCCCCTCAATTTCCCCCAGTCCTTTCTTTCTCTTCTTCTGAACTGGGTCTTAAGGGGAACAACATGTTTGGGGTTGAGTTTCCTTTGAGTAAAACCAATAAATAATCTCCCAAAGAGCTACCCCCTCATTGCCTGATGATCCTAACTAGCACCACAAAACCCTAGGCCGTTGTAGCTCCCAAACAAACAGCCCCTCCAACCGAAGCTACAGCGGGTGAGGGGCCTTCTTAGCCACTTTCCAAAAAGGCCAAGAAGTCCAAGTCCTCAAAGTCCAAGCCCCAGGCTCAAGAACAAACTCCTTTAGAGGCATTCCCTATTGCCTCCGTTCCCACTCCCATATCTGCAGAGGTAGCTGAAGAGATGAGGAGGTAGGTTCAAACTGTGGTTGAAAGAATAAATGTCGAGTTTGACTGGTGCACTATCATCATTCCTCCTTCGGCTGATTTCCCTACATCATGGTTGATCCAACTGAGCCAACGTCAAAGAGGAGAAAAAGGTCGAGGGTACCTCAAGATGTCGATGCTACGGGTTCAAGGAAGAAAACTCTAGGCACTAAGTCCCAGAAGAAGCGAACAACCAAGATAACTCCATCTCTTGCTCCCTCCTTTGTTGCCTCTTTTCCACCTTTACCAGTGGTTATACCCTCTCGTTCTCCCTCCGGATCTCAGGTATTTGTGTATGTTTTGTTGTTGTTCCCCTTTTCCTAAGGTAAGCTGCGTTCGCTTATTTCTTTGATAACTTTGGTATAGGGAGTTAAAGAAGAAAGGTCTAGTCCCCCCAGTCCCCCTGTAAGCCGTTTCGTGTGTGTGTGTGGAGGGGGGGGGGTTACGGTATCTCTCAAGCCGATAATACTCCTCCCCATTCCCCCATGATAGGCCTTACTTACTCTCGCCGTTCATCCTCTCAACGGGCCAAGGATGTTACTGCGAGGGCTTCCACCATTGAATTTGTTCGAATAGCTTACCAACCAGAGACAACCACTCCATCCTCTTCTAAATTACCATCCGAGCAAGAGGCCCCTCTGCCCCTTGTTGTGGTTGAGGAGAGTGCTCCTGAGGTAAATTTCTTATCAAGTCTCACGTCTTTTATTTGTCCCGTTGCTTTGTTTATCATTTCTAATATGTTGGGGATATTTTAGGTGGAAGTAGCGTCACTAATAGCTAACATTCTCCTTCCCCTGAATTGACAAGACCCCTCACAGCAGTTCGTCTTTTTGGTGCCATAACGGGGGTAAGTTAGATGTAATCCTGCCCCTTATTCTTTTGTGTTTACTCCTTGTGTCTAGCACTTGGTTTTGCATTTGCAGCTTTCTCCAGGTCTTTCTCAACCCTATGCTCTTAGTGGCCTTTTCCTTTCCCAGGCCCAGGTTGGTGTTTCTATTCCCGTCAGGGCATCTCTTGAAGGTCCAACGTCTTCTTCTGATGATACGCTTGTGTTCGACTTAGTACCTTTCATTGGTGAGGGAAGTTTGCCTACCGTTGAGGCTTCTTCAGCCAAGGGCCTCATTGAAGCTACTGAGGCAGTTAGCCCTCCCCCAATGGTTACTACCATTATGACCCTCGTGGTGACTCCCGTTCTCGCTCCTACTACTGAGGTAATTTGCTAATTTCTCTACATTTCTCAGTTTCTCAAACTTCACCTATGTAGGTGACTTAAGAATGAAAATACTTCATAAGTTTTTTTTCCATAAACTCCACCTATATCAGTGACTTAACAACGAAAATGCTTGTTAAGATTTTCCATAAACTCCACCTGTATTGGTGACTTAACAATGAAAACACTTGTTAAGGTTTTTTCCAAACACCTGTATCGACTTAATAACTAAAACACTTGCCAAGATTTTTTTTCTAAAAACTCCACCTGTATCAGTGACTTAACAATGAAAACACTTGTCAAGATTTTTTCCATAAACTCCACCTATAACAGTGGCTTAACAACGAAAACACTTGTTAAGATTTTTCACAAACTCCACCTATAATGGTGACTTAACAACGAAAACGCTTGTTAAGATTTTCCAAAAACTCCCCCTATAACAGTGACTTAACAACAAAAACGCTTGTTAAGATTTTCCAAAAACTCCACCTATAACAGTGACTTAACAACGAAAACGCTTATTAAGATTTTTGATACACTTATTATTTCTTCTACTTCTTCTCAGGTTGCATGGGAAAATACCCCACCAGCTCTTTCGCCTGTTGGACCGCCCTATCAGGAACCTATCATCTCGGAATATTCTAACCATAATGACCAAGGTTCCATGACCGATGTTACTATCGAGAGCGAATGTGGGTGCGAGCTTCCTTTGCCCGACTTGGTTCCTCACGCCTTCTGCATGATGGTGCTGCAACGTTCTCCTCAAATTCCTTCCAACCATCGTTTGGTAGTTGAGCAACTCGCAAACCATCATCCTGAAACATTCATGGTGGATTGCCTTCGTTCAAACATCTCAGTTATGAGCTACAGGCTTCAGGGTATGCCTATCGTTGTTGTTAAAATTGACAATACTCTAACTGCAAATGTTACAAGACCCCTCCTCAACCAATTCCTGGGTTATTTGAGGGAGTTGGGTCATGACGAGTTCCGTTTTGATTGGATCATCACGCATTTGAAGACTTTGAAGAGCCAATGACTAGACAACCAGAGGGAACTCTTACGAAAACATCAGGAGGAACAGTGGGCCGAGGAAGCTATGTTGGCAGAGCTAGCACCTCATCTTGAAACCATTGACAAAGAGGTGGGGGACCTCAAAAAAGCTCTACGTACGGCACATTCGAAACGAGAGAAACTCCTTATCGAGCGCACACAAGCGCAAACGAGGCTGGAGGTTTCTATGAATGCCCAACAGTCTAGCCAAGCAGCTTCCTTGGGCCTCCCTGGAGATTTTTTTTCTTCCCCAGACCTATGGTTCCTCTTAGGCTGATGAACCTCTGTACATTTTTTTTCTTCTTCTCATGTAATTATTGGGCAATAGCTCCTAATTTTTTAATGCCCCAAAGTTTATGAATGAAGAAAGATATCAATTTTCTCATGCCATTTCTTTGTGTTACAACTGTTTGCATAGCTTGCGAAATTATGTAATTATTTTATCTCTACTTGATTTATAATAAAAAGAACTTGCATACTCATCATAAAAAGAACTTGTGTATTCATAACAACAGTCAAATACATCAATCGTCAAACATAACTGCCTACACATGATAGACTTTTAACCATTTATTGTTAATATTGAATGGTTTGTCTTCTTCCATTTTTGAAATTAAGCAATAACCAAAGTCATGATCCTCCTTTATGATGAAAGGTCCCTCCCCATTCGCTGCAAACTTAGGTAGAGGAAGCCCCCTAATGTGTTTCACTGCTGCTTTCAATACAAGGTCTCCCTCCACGAGCTTCCTTGGTCTCACTAAGTTATCGTATAACCTGGACAACTATTTCATATACATTTGAAAGTGTTGCCTCATATTATCTTTGTGTTCATCCAACGCTTCCAACTGCACATTTCTATTCTGAGGGAGCATGTTGATTTGCAAGGCATATCGAGCAGAGGGAACTTCTAACTCCACTAGGAGAATCGCCTCGACCCCATAAATAAGAGAGAATAGTGTATACCTTGTGGGCTTCTTCTTAGTTGTTCGATAGGGCCATAATACGGCTGGTATCTTATCATCCCACAATCCTGGGAAATCCTACATTGTTTTAGCCAAGATATTAACCAAAGTTTTGTTAGTTGCTTCGGCTTGACCGTTTCCCTTTGGGTATGCCACCGTCGAAGTGTGATGGGTAATGGAGTATTTGTTGGTGAGCATCGTTACCTCTAAATTGACGAAAGGGGTTCCATTATCCGAAAGGATAACCTTTGGGATCCCAAAATGACAAATGATGTGTTCTCTGATAAATTTGCTCACCACCCCCGCTATTGCCCTTCTTAGTGGTATCACTTCAGCCCACTTTCTGATTGCTACTAGTATCCATATCTTTCCCCTCGAAAAAGGATGTATTGCCCCTACTAGGTCGAACGCCCAAGTGTGAAAAGGATAGGGATTTTCCAGGGACTGTAGATCCACTGATGGGGCATGGATCGTATTTCCATGAAGTTGACAAGCTTTGCATTTTTGAACGAACTCAGTAGAATCTTTCTCTATCATTGTCCAATAGTATCCTAAAGTCATCAACTGGTAATATAACTTGGCCCCTCCTATATGAGCTAGATTGTGATCCTGTTTGAGGACCTCAGATGCTTCTTTCTTTGTTATACAACGCAATGGCCTATTGAAGTACCCCCTTCGATAGTGCTGCCCCTCCTGAACGTAGAATCTCAGGGCCCTTCGTCAGAGTCCCATCACATCAATTTTCTCCATTGGGACAAATCCATCTTTAATGAAGTCAATATACGGATGTCTCCAGTCAGCCTGAGGCTCCACAAAATGACATTCAACTACCTCAAAGAACAATTGGCATTTTTTGCACTTTCGTTGTAGCTCAGCTGCATCCTTCTTCATACTAGGCCAGAAATATCCCTCCCTTTGAATTCTTCTTTAAAGGGGTATCTTAGTCGTTTCGCAGTGCTCTTCGTGTGTTTTCTTTAACCTCTGCCCTGCTTCTTTTGGGCCGATGCATCTTGACAGCCAGCCTCCTGCATTTCTGAAGTAAAGGTTTCCCTGGTTTTTAAAGTACTAGGCTAATTCTCTGAGCCCCATCGTTCCCTCACCAGACTCAAATTTCTTCGTAATCTCTCCCCTCCAGTCCTCAACCTCTTCTATTGGTAGAATTGACTGTATTATCGAGGGAGTTATTCTTCATTGGATCACGATGATAGTTTTATCTCTCCTCATAACCATTTTTTGGGCAAAGATGGCATAGGCGTATGGGTGGCGGTTCATCGTTCTAGGCTGCCACTTGATCTTGGTCTGATGAAACAGGCCGAAAAGCCTCTGGATGATTGTTCTTTATGGTTCTAGGCTAATGTGTTTCAATGCGTATTCTCTATTCACTTGCTGAACCACCAAGTTAGAATCCCCTTTGATGCAAAGTGAACTAATCCCGCTTCGAAGAGCCTCTAAAAATCCCAACACTAATGCTTCATATTCTGCCTCATTGTTCGAACAAGGGAAATGTAACTTGTAGGAAAGGAAAATCTCCTCCATTCCTTTTGAAAGAATAACCCCTACTCCTCCTTTCTTTTCTGCCGAAGACCCATTGAACTGCATTATCCATTCTTCCTCCGTTGTGTCTAGGTGATTGGCCTAAAAATTATCTCCCGGAACACTTTCTTTAGGTGGGTCAAAAGTTTTCAAAGGGAATATTGCCAATAGTCAGTGTAAGCTTGCCCTTTGATCGCTCGAGGAATCACGCATTTCAAGTTATATTCCGATAGGATAAGGAACCACATAGTTGCTCTACCAATTATTATAGTTCTTACTAGCAAATACTTAATGGGGTCACATCTAGTTACAATATGAATTATAAAAGACAGCATATAATCTCTAAGTTTTTGCGCTACAAATACTAAAGCTAAATAATGCCTTTCAAAGCTACTATATCTGACTTCTGGCCCATGGATGATCCTGAAGAGGTAGTAAACTGGCCATTCTTGCCCGTCGATCTCTTGCGCCAGCAAAGCTTCGATGGATCTCGTGGTGAATGTGAGGTACAGCTATAACGGTAACCCTCCCTTCGGGGGAACCATGGTCTGTAGTGAAATGAGCATTTTCTTTATCCCGTCAAGGGACTCTTGGTGAACCTCCTCCCACTTGAACTTAGTGTTCCTTCATAACAGCTTCATCAATGAATGTGTTCCCTCAGCTAACCCAATGCACAAATATCCTAAGGTAGGAGACTTTACCGAGGAAACTTTTCAGCTCTTTCGCCATTCTAGGGCTTGGAATCTCCAAGATCGCTCGTTGTTTATCCTGATCCATCTGCACCCCCTGTCGATCAACCACGACACCTAGGAATTTCTCACTTGTCACTCCAAAAACACACTTCAATGGATTTATCTTCAATTTATACTTCCTGTAATAAGAAAAGACCTTCCTCAAATTTCTCAGATGGTACTCATCCTTCCTTGATTTGATGACCAAATCATCTACATAAAATTCCACAATCTTGTTAAAGAAGTCATAAAAAATGGACATCATTGTTCTTTGGTAGGTCGCCCCAGTGTTCTTGAGTCCAAACGGCATCACCCTATATATGAAGTTACACAACGAGGTTCTGAATGATGTTTTCTCTACATTCGAGGGGTCTATCTTGATCTGGTTGTACCCTACATACCCATCCATGAATATATACATATCACGACCAGCCGTTGCATCTATCAGGCTATTAATGGAGGGTAAAGGGAACTCATCCTTGGGGAAATCTCTATTCAAATCTCTGAAGTCCACGTAGATCCTTATTTAGTTGTTGTCTTTATTTCCCACTGGGACAATACTGGATAGCTAGATTGGGTGTTGTATCGGTTTGATAAACCCTACCGTTAGTAAACATTGGACCTCTTCTTTGATCTTCAGGTCTAGCTCAGTCTTGTACGTTCTTGTTGCTTATTTTACTGGAATGGATGAAGGCATGACGTTCAACTTGTGACATCTCACTTCCTCATCTAACCCTTCCATATTTGTGTACTTTCATGCAAAAATATCTCTAAATTCCCGAATAAACTCAACTAAGGCCTTTTTGATTTCTCCTCACTGAGATCTTTTGAGATGAAAATGGGCCTTGGGTCCTCCTCTTCTCTTGCCAGGTTTAACTGTTCCAGTTCTTGTGCCTGCGGTTTCGATCAACCCGCTATGTAATTTGGTTCCTCGGTGACTTCCTCCATAAATTCCTGTATGCTGGAGTTGACTATCACCATACATTGCCCCCATTGATCCACCAAAAAGCATTCATATATCGGGTCAACCTTATCATCAGTTTATTCGGCCTCCCGCTCACATCGTTATAACTATATACCACATTTCATTCCTCAGTAACGACCTTCTTACACTGTCTGTTGGTAGTGGTGACTGCCTTCCTCTTCTTCTCTCTAGAAGCCTCGACTACTCTTTTTCTTGAGAACCGACTCAACATGCTTTGTCGTTGAAATTCATGCTCCATCAGATCCACTCTGGGCCTCATCCTATCCTTGAGCTGCTTCGAGATGTTTTGGGGTCGAGGGATAGCTTGGTGAGCTTCTTCGGTTATTACTCTTGCGCTACTTGCAACCTTTTTACCATGTTCTTTCAAAGGCCCCATCCTTTCTCTGATCGAGGGAACCCATGATACCTTCATTCTTCTCGTTAGGAACTAGACATCTTCTTCCAACTTAGTGTAAAATTATGCATCTACTAAGTGAGCTTCCTCGACAGCGAAGGGCCTCTTCATAGCCCTAATGGTCACCTCTGTCCCCTTGATGTTCGCCTTAGTGCATTGGTGGTACGTATAAGGAACTAGCCCTTGGTTGTGCATCCACACCCTTCCTATTAAAAGATGATAGGAAGTTGCGCTCTCTATTACGTGGAACTTGATATGGGAACTCAGATTTCCCATCACAATCCCAACATTAACAAACCCAATGAATTTGGAAGATTGGTTATCATACCCCGAAATCACCAAGGGCATGAGGACCAACATTTCTTCTGGAATATTGGTTGCATGAAAGGAGTTAATTGGCATGATATTGATTGAAACTCCCACATCCATAAGAGTCCTTGCAAAGATAAATCCGTTAACGATGGCGATCACATACAATGACCAGTTATGAGGGAACCTTACAGCCCTATCTGCATCGCTGAAGTTTACTTCTGAGAGAAATCTCCTAACCAACCTGGCCATGGGTCCTTTTCATCTCAGCTAAGGGATTGCGTTCTTCCTTGTAATGTCAAGTATTGCCTCGATTATCTCCAACCTACTCTCTTTCGGTATCCCCACCCGGTTGAAGAACCAGGTGAATTTCGAAGATTTCAAAACTACACAGTACTCCAGGACTGGGTCTGCTTCCTGACCTTCAATGCTTTACAGATCCTCCACGTTTTTGGTGCTTGCCTCATCGTAGGCCAATACTACATTATCCATTCCCCTCGTACAATTTTCCAAATATTCTTCGTACTCTTCTTGCTTTATTATTGACTCTCTTTCTCCTCTATCCACCTCTTCATCATAGGCCACCACAAGATTGGCCCCATGTGCTGGCAGTGGGTTGTTGTTGACATTCTATGGAGGGATTTGCCACATCCCTGCCTTCACGTACTTATCGATGATTACTCTTAGTGTGAAAATGCTCTCTGTTGGATGTTGGATCCTTCGATGAACCTGGCAATACTTAGGATTCGCCTTCGTTTCCGCATCGGGTTCCCCAACGGGAATGTCTTTTGGTTCGTAGATCGTTCCTCCTTGGACCATTGCATTGTAATAGCTTACAACCTCCTCTAGTGTACAAGGCAATGGTGGTGGGTCCTCCCTGTTTCTTTCGAACTTCCTCTTATTGTCCATCTTCGGTGCCTTGCCCCCATCTCCTCCCTCGGTGTACCCTACCCGTGGGGGCTGAGACCTCCCCCTACAGGTTGTATCAGCTGCCTAAACATCATGGGTACCACCACTGGATTGGGTCGCACCACCAAGAAAATATTTCTTACTGCTTTCAGGAACGCTAAAAAAGTCCCCTCGCGTGTCTCATTGATAAGATGGCAAATATACTCAGGAAGAAGCCCCTCAGCACAGATCTGTAATAACTTGGACTCTTTTCCCTCCTCCCTCATGTCGAGGTATCTTTCCCCTAACCTTCGAACATTGGACACCACTTCCTCCCCAGGTCGTTGCTTCTCCCTACCCAGTTGGTCAACGTAAACTCATCTTCCGCCAGAAAGAACTTCTGGACAAACAATACGTGCATCTCCACCCACGCAGAAACACTCCTGGGAGACAAATGGGAATACTAGGTATATGCTTTATCGGTTAAGGATTTAGAAAACTCCCTCAACCTGAGCTTCTTATTATTGCAATGTGCTCCCAAATGTTCAACAAAGCGCTTAATATGCTCCTTCGAGTTCCCACCTTTCCCTGTATATTTTTTGAAAATAGGAGGAATATAGTCCATTTGATAAGGCTCATCATTGTATTCCTGGGGATAGGGTGTCCAAAAGTCTTCATAAACCGAAGCTACCTCGCCAGAAAATTGCGAGGAGGCTTGCATGAACTTCAGCATCTCTTTCTGCATCTCCTTTCTCATTTTCTCATTGGGTGATGCTACTAGGGCAATAACCAATGGGACCATGGGCTGAGTGCCCGTTGTAGCTGGGGCGGTTGTCACAGTTGGGGCCATTAATACTCCTGATGTTCCCACTGCTAGATTCACAACAGAGGGTATGCTTACAGGGACAGTTCCTATTACGCCTGCACCTGGTGGGGCCGTTGGGGCTGCCCCTGATGTTACGAAGGAGTTGTCTTCAAATCCTTCCAACACCATTGAAGCTACCAAAGTTTGCAAAAACTCATAAAACTTACTCATGAGGAGTGACACCTGAGTGGGTCCCATCCCTTCACTCATTGAAGTTTGTGTCACCCCTGAAACGCCGGTCATCACCTGAATCGGAATAATATCATCGAGGAGTCCCATCTCTTAGAACCTCCAGTTCTCTCGTAGCTTGTTATTTATTGTGTTGAATGTCATCGAAGTTGATCCTTTGATTAACGTTATCTTACACCATACTCCTTGCTCAGAAAAATGCCTCCCCAACGGAGTCGCCAAATGTAAGAGGGTAGTTTAGATAAGATAGAGGCATAACCTCTTTTGGGTATGGTAATGATAAGTTAATTGGCCAAGACTTTGGATTAATGATAGAACATGCAAACAAAAGCTTAATGAAGAGAAGATAGCTTAAACTCACAAATCCCTCGGGTATAACTCAGGATGTATTGTAGAACTTAGAAGTAACTTAACTAGAGGGAGAGAGAAGTAAGCACCCTAGATACACCTTGGTAGGTAGGTAAACACACCAAACACCCTCAAGAATCTCTGTCAAGTATTAAAAGCTTCGTAATAAATAACAATGGTGAGCGAGTAAACCCTTAGATTTGCAATAACTCTCTCTGGTGTATATTCCCTCTAGTAAAAACTTCTGAACTCTTAAAAGGTCATCCTCTCCTCAAAGGTGGTTGGGGTCGTTAAATATCCATCCACACCACCCCCGAGGCAACTCAGTCATTAAAGACTATAAAATACATCCCTCATACTTTATGTCACAACATTAAATGCCTGATGCATTAGTTGTCTCCACGTCATAAACATTAAATGTCAATACATGCCTTTTGCCTAACCCCTGTGTATCAGAGGGCTGTTGTCGCAGAGGTGGCTCAATAACTGCCTGAAAGCCCCAAATACCACGGTGATTTACTCAAGTGAAGGTTTGATATTGTTTAGCTGGCTAGTGACATCACCTACAGTAGATGTGACATTAAGTAGAGGGTTGTTTGGTTCACGATTCAACGCCCAATGGAACTCCAAGGTGTTTCGCTCGGGGTTCCACGTCCAGGGTCCTTCGGTGTTTTACCAGGTGTATCTAAGATGGTAAGGACAAGCCCAACGGTGACTCACTTCTCAATCCTCCAAACCAAGTCCCTCTAAAGTTCCCATGGCGAGGTCATTCGATAGGGCATGAAAGCTCTCCCAGGCCCTACCAAGCCTGGTCTCTCACAAGTACCGTTTGACCTCACACTAAAACTCATTATTATTATAGTTATGCCATTACAACCATTATAGCTCATAGTCAACATAAACAAAGATACAATATGACTAACACAATAAGCTAAAGTATGAGCTGCCACGCTAAGCCGCCTCGCTGAGTTGCCACGCTTGAGCTGACTCGGTTTCTTAATCCCAAACACTGCTAATGGGTCTATTCTCCCTAATCTCGAGATTAACTTCAAGCCCCCTCTATAACTTCCATTAAAAACTCTCTTAGAATTCAGGTTTCCATCAAAACTTCAAATTTTTTATGCCAAAAAGCGAAGTATGAAAGTTTCCTTGATCGCCTTGGAAATTATTATTAAACTTCAGTCGTGGTGGTTGATATTGTGTTGCAGGATTGACAACACTAGAATTTCTCGATTATAACTCCTTGAGATGCCTTTCAAGGCGACTTTCTTATGCAACTAAAGGGACTCAATTGTAGCAACCTATTATTCACTTGATCTAGAAGTGATAGAGATAGGAAATGTATCATATGTAAAAGGAATTACATCAATGATTGAATCAATGTAATCTTTTATCATGAGAACATAGCCTAAATAACCAATTGATCAATAAAAGACTTGGTCTTGAGTATTCCATATATGAGCAGAAGTTTCACAACCAACCATTCTTATGAGCATTCACCGCGTCATTGATGATAATAATGATAAAAAAGGAGATGATCTTATTGACCCTACTTAATAAATTATTGATTGATCTTATTTATGAGTCTCATCAGATACAGAAAGATATTGCAATAGTGATTCGCATCATTAGCACTTAATTGCTACGATTTATGGCCAAGACTGGAAGCACTCACCTATTGGCACCATAATAAATAATTTTTCTCATCAAGTTTCGTAAAAAATGAGCATGAAAAGAGAATTAGAGGAAGTTGAGTGTTTGAATTCTTGGGTTTGAAACTTACTTTGGACAGGAAACGTAAAAAGAAATGGTTCTAAGTTCAATGCAACTGCCTCTATTTCAGAAAGAGGAGCTGCATAAAGCTTGCCTTTGGGCTACAGGACATGTAGAAAATTCATCAATACTTATTATACAGGGAACAATTCTACTTGATAGACGACACAATATTCAAGAGACGAAATGTCCACTTCATTATATGTCACAATACTATCGATAATAAGAAAAGAAGATAAACAATCAAAGTGAGATCGAATAAAGTAAATACTATAGTTTAAATGGTGTGATTTTTACTTCTACAATATGAATACTAACAACATGCAACCGTTTTAAATGCCTATATGTTAGACCCATTTCAACCTTTTTAAACGCCTATTGGATAGCGATAAATAGTCCATAACTAGACACCATTTCAACCCTTTTAAACGCCTATATGTTTGACCCAAAAATGCAACGCTACATAAATGGGGGAGGGTGACTACCTTCCAAACTGAATTTCCAAAAATCTGGAGAATAAAACTTACAAATCAAAACCCAACTATAGAGATGGAGAGAGATTATACCTTGGGGGATGGAGTTTGGTACGGTTGCTACACTAACATCCATGATCTTCTTATGGATACATGTCAAATAATATCTCCTGTTTAGTTTCATAAATTGCATTTTAGGCTGAAATTTATTTAAATAAATAACATCCTAAACTAAAAATTATAAAACAAATAAAATGCTCAAAAGCGCACAAAAAAATGGCACTCTAAAAAAAGATCAATTAGCACATCAATTGAGCACAATAGGACAAAATAACGCATAATTGCATGCCACATCGCCCAAAAGGAACGCTTTTTAAGGGTCACGCAAAGAAATATGCACAATGTCGCATTTTCCCTGAGCGATAACAATCGCTTTTGCACTGGCGCACAGCTAAAAACACTGATATCTAAAGCTTGGAAGTGGGGCTCCTTAATCTATCAAAACAAAATATTAAAAATAGTAAAATGTAATAGTTTAAAAACATTAAATAGTTATCATTCCGTGAATCCTGGATGTGCAGAAAATTTGAAGCATACCGCGCTTTCTTTCCGAGAACGCCTCTCTTGGGTTGACCTACTACAGATAGCTGTGTCCATATCATCATAGTGATTTCCATTTCCATTAGCCCTACCGTTTTCAATACCTGGTACAAATCTCTCTCTTGAAGCTACAGGATGCAAAATTACCACACAAAAAATAAAATAAAAATTATCTACACTAACTTCAGTGAAAGAAAATATCATGGGATGCCTAGAATTGGAATTGAAATTCAATGAATTTCAAATCTGTTATGTTAGAGTTCAATTGTTTGGTTCCGTCATGGAATTATATTAGAATTCTAAATTCACGTCTGTTATAGCGTGTCCAGTGTGTGTGTGGAAACTATATGCAATGCGTGTGAAACTCTATGTACAGTGTGTGGAGTGGGTAGAGTGTGTGTGCGCACGTAAAACTATATGTGAAGTCTGTGTATGTGAAATTTTAAACAATAAAACTGTGCGCGCGCATTACAATCTTCCTAAAACAGAGTCGGGCTAAAAAGTATGAAAGTGAACTGCTGGTCCAAGACTTTACCTATAAAAAGTATGAAAGTGAACTGCTGCCTTCTCCAATAGTTTCTTCGAAGGTATGGTTCTGAGTTTGGATGGAGAGTAATGTTGCCTCAACTGAAGTCTCCATCTCCCCGAGTAATTGTGAATTGCGTCGCTTAACAAAAACAAAAACTTAATAAAACATGAACAAAAGTAAAAGTTGAATATAGATCAACAAACAAAAGCTTAAATCAAAACTAAAATTAATCAGAAAACCCAAAAGGGGGTACATACCATATTAGTGAGAGAGCAACGTTAGAGCACGAAGGCGGGGGAAGATGGGTCAGACTCGGACATTGCTTGCTAGGACAGTGCATAAGAAACAATCTACACAGAAAACAGGGGAAACTAAGTTTTATCACTACAAGAATGAAATATATACATTACTATAAGAATGTTGAGAAGGGAAGTATCAAACTCAAGAAAGCCTTAAGTTTTAACTTCATCAATGAAGGTGTTTTGATTGACGACAATGTTGAACCTGTAAAGACGGATATTGTGATATTAGCAACTGGAATTGAACAAATTTAGATAATGTCATGTCACGAAAACAATATTAAGGAATTGAAATTGCTTGATATAATTTGAGTGTGTCAAGCTACTTAGATTCCTGTAAATCCCATACCTAAAGCAATAAATGACCTATACGAATTTAGTTGCCATTATAAATAAGTATAAATATTAGTGACCAAATATACACAATAATTGTTCACCCTGGTAATTTAGGTCTGACAGAAAACATTAGACCAAAAAATTGAAAGAATTACAAAAGGTAGACATGGACCTTAATAAAATATGTCATAAAATTGAAAGAACCAAAAGTAGGCATGTCATACAATTTGTCAAAAAATGAAAAAAAAAAAAGTTACTAACCATTTGCAACCTAAACTATAGACCCAATTAAAGACAAACTAAGAGTATAACATTATAAACAAATAAAGAATAATGTTGTGACATTGCTTAGAATAGTAATAACAAACTTCTTGGGGTATTTCAACTGAAAGCACCTATCTACCAAAAACAAAAATAAAAAAACTGAAATGAACTTTAAGTATAATGAATTAAATGGAACTCAATAATAACATAAAATACCTATTGGAATGTGGTGAAAGAAGTGAAATTGCTTAATACCGCTAGGGATTCTTTCACAACGATCGGAGCATTAACGGTCCCCGTGGTGGCCAGATGGAAAAAAATTTGTAGATCAGAACTCGATTTGTAAAAAAAGTTATTAAATTGAAATTTTAGGTACGCCTTTTGGATGTTGGATTTGTCGCTGTGGTGGGTATAGATACATAGAAAAATTCCTCCTTGAGTTCGTATGGTGGGTTTAGAGAGAGATCATGCAGGTTGGAGAGAGAGATCATGCAGGTTGGAGAGAGAAACGGGAGGTTGAAGTAGGGCAGAGGAGACATTGAGGAGACATTCTTATGGCCGGGTTGTTGAGAAGAAATAAATGAAACTATGACCCTTTTCCTTTTTTTGTTCAGTTACAAAAGTATCCCTTATATTTGAATTAAAGTAAAGAATTTAAGAGTGAAATGAGAGGGAAAATAAATTTAGTGGGATAAAATTGTAATTATAGTTAGAGTATAAAATAAGGTGTAGGAAGGCATATAACATTATTGTGTAAATGGTGATCTCACCTTTCATTTCTTGCTTTGTTAGCACAATCCTCACCCCTCATTAAGTTATCATCTTATTGAATAGTAAAAACATCCTACTTCTTATTTTATATATATATATATATATATAGACACACACACACACACACACACCAAAACGCATAACTTTTAACTCATACGAGCCATAACTAGTCAAAAATCTTGTCTTCGAAATATCTTACTCCCAAATAATCAACCGATGATACCCCAAACTCATATAAATCTTAGATAAATACGAAGCACCCCTCAACTAGTCGAACCGATCATAAATACGAGGCAATAGATACTTGTTCCATATAGTGACCTTGTTCAACTCTGTATAATCAATATACAGTCTCAATTATCCGTCCTTCTTCTTCACGAATAAGATGGGAGAACCCAAAGGTGAATTATCCTCTGAATGAATCCCTGACCCAGTAACTGTTGAATTTGGTCCCTAAGATCTCTAAATGACCATCGATATAGTGCATGGGTAGTAAGCCTCATACCCAGAATCAAGTCAATCACAAACTTGATCTCCCTGCACGGTGGTAGCCCTAGAATCTCTCCAAACACATTTGAAAACTTCCTAACAATTAGAGTGGAGTCTAGAGAAACATGACCTCATCATAATTCTCCTCCACAATGAAATACTAATGCATTCACCCTTCGGGTGAGGTATCGCATCCAAGTACATCTCTTTCCTCGGAATGTTAAAGATAATGGACCTCCCATAAAAATCAACACAAGCCCTATAAGTAGCTAAATAATCCATCCCCAGGATAAAGTCACACACTGACATATCCAACACAAGTAGGTCTTCCACGAGCCTATGTCGCCCACTTTTAATACCTATACCTTTGCACAAGAAATGCATAAGCTCCTCTCTATCCGTGGGTGAATAAATATAAAGTACTATGTCAGAAGCTAAGTTTACAATCCCCGATGATCGGGAAAAATAGTACTAACAAATGAGTGAAATGGACCAGTATTAAATAAAATGCGTCGTACATACCCAAATATAGGGAACATACCCTCCACTACCTGTGATGGTGCTTCTCTCTCTCTAGGTGTGATGTGATACACACGCCCATACAATAACTGTGGTTGTTTCCCCTGAGGTGGGGTAGGTGGAGCTGGTAATGCTAGCACTGTGATCACCGACAGGGCTGAAAACTGTTAACACTGCCCTTAAGGTGATACTTAGGTTAACCCCCATGCTCCTGTGCCTCCCGATTGCATTGAGGGAACCTCATCATTAGGTGTCCCTTCTCTCCATAAATGTAATAGTTCCTATAAAACTGAAGCATTTCCTATTATTTAACCATTATCCCTACTGGCCTCTGCCCTGCTGCCACTGGCCGTGATGGCTCCTCTGTTACTGTTCTTGGCCCTGCTTGTTATGATCATCGAAACCCCTGTACTTATTATAATAATCTACTATCTGGGACTCCTTAAACTGTTGGACCCCATGAGCACCATTTCCACCTGTCTTGCCTTGTTGGCTCGACGACTCTAAATTGGATCTCTTCTCTCCCTTACTCTTCTGGAACAACCAGTGATCCTGAAAATGAAATAAAGAGGCATTCACTATCTGAGTGTAGGTGGTAAAAGCTAGGTTCCCCAATAAGGATTTCCTGATATACTAAGTTGTCCCTGATGCAAAATTCTCCATTTACTTATTCTCGGTTTTTACCTTATCCCTAGTAAACAATGACAATGCAATAAATTCCTCCTTATACTTTGCTATGGTGCAACCCTCCTGCTTTAGGTCCATAAATTTCAACCTCATCTCTGATTTCATGGTGATGGGAAATACCATCCCTCTTACTTTTCCCATAACTCATCCATGGTCATCTTGTCTCGCTCCTTCAAGGTGGTGAATGACTCCCACCACTGTAGGGATAATCCTACTAATTAGAATGGAAATAACATCTTATTCTGCATCACTGTTAACTCAACCATCCTCAAATGTCTATTAATTTCATTTTTCCACTAACTTCCCACTAAGATATCTATACTCCCAACAAACTCTGGTGGGTTGCCTTTGGTGAAGGCCTCCTTAGCACTCTCTTAAACTGAGCCCTAGGCCTGAATGGGTAGTACCATCAGTTGTCGAGGTGGTGGAAATAGCTTCTATGGATGAAAGTGTTGTATCATGGCGACTATACCTATAGATATGTATTGATTCACTATCGCAGCTATATCTACTGGAGTAACCAAAGGTCGTACTGGTGATGGTTGTGGCTCTTGCTGAGCTCTATCCTCTACAGCCTAATTGGCACCATCTACAAGAAAATAAGGATCATATTAGTAACATATTGTAAACAATACAATGATTCCTAAATATAGGGCACTATGTATTAAGGAAATGTAACACAGAATGTAACGAGCACAACACATATCTTAAGGACGCTAGAACTTGGACGCTCTGATACCAATTTTAACAACCCCCATTTTCGACGTAAAGGTTGGAAAGACACAATGCACTGAATATGGGGCTTATACGATTCTTAGCATCAAAACAAAAATATAATTTCAATTTAAATCATCCCCACACAATAAATAAACATAAAATAGCAACATATATTGATTGAGTTCCAACTCTTATAAATCATAGAATATCTTCCCCCACATAACTTGAAATAAATAACTGGAACAAATAAGTCTTAGGTTTATGCCATACAATCTATGGAATATAAAAAAGGAATGAAATAAAGTGTAGCAACTTATGCTTGAATCGAAGACCTGAATCCGCTACTAAGAAAATGAAATTGTAAGTCTGACAATATGTTAGTCTTGTTGTTCCTATCTATGATAATCGGTGTGAAAAAATATTTTATAATTTGGGACAACGCCCCCTAAATTCGTAAGAATTAATTTACAAAACTAATAGATAATAATGCAGCCAATTCAAATTACATACTATCTACCGAAGCTCACATGCAGTAAGTATCTCACCCCTTATTTAAGTGAATACTATGCGCATTTCCAATCCAAACCCAAATATATAATCCGGTCTCTATGCTAACGTAAAAAAATCATGGGCAACTAGTCCACATATAATATCGAGGTGAATATCGACACATATGATCTCAGTCCCAAACACTAACCCCACAATAGTACCCCACAATAATACAATCGCATCACATTACGTATTTTACATACATATATATATATATATACATATATATACACACACACACACACAAAGCATGAAGACTTCTACCTTTGGTGTCCATCTCGTCCTCTATTGGTAAGTATAGAGGAGCCCCTCACCAAACGGACATAAATAAAACACACATAAGTGGAGTGATCACTACGCAATACAACATATCATGCCCATACCCCCAGCTATGAGAATGAATATGGACATCCCACTTCTCTCATCACGAAGCGGTGCCCCTGAACGTATTACCTAAAATAACGACATACGTTCAGGCTGGCCCACTTATGCTAGTGCGTGCTACCAGTCTGATGACGTATGCAACCCCTACCTATAGGCCTTTTATGAACACGGGTATGTCCACACAAATATTAAATATATACATATAGCACACAATTTTTGTAGGTGATTATTCTCATAAATATCGTAATTTGATTCCATAATTCTCGAACTATAAATCCTTATCTTGAAAATTAACACTCGGGTTAAATATTTCATTCACCAATTATTGGATTACGACACAAATTCATTTTAATTAAATAGACCTTCACTTGGACAACCTTCCATATACTTGATTAGACACATAAAAATCCTCGAACATTTCCACGCTCTAACATTTACCAAGCCCCAAGAGCTTAACTGATTCACCCAGCTTGAATCAATTCGCCTTGCAGGCCGAATCGATTAGATTTGGGAAGTAAGACCAGATTTAATAGTTTCAATACGAGTTTCTTCCCCAAAATTCCATACTCGTTTTTAAGACTTTTAACCATAACTATATCAGAATCAAGCAAACACATCTACACCATTCTATAATCAATCTACACCTGATAATCACCAATAATTCAAGTAATTGGATCATGAACATCACACGTTGTGTAATCCCGTAAAATACATAATTCTCCTCTTAAGATTTCTAGAATACTACTATTAATACATGATTTAATTTGAGAAATATAATTCAATCCTATCAAATGGATTCTATAAAAAAATCCTCCAATTATGCGATATCAAATATGGATTTGTCACAAAATCTTTAATCTCCAAGACATAATTAACATCAATCAATTTTAAACAACCCTAAATCCAAATCCATTAATGAGTCGATCTCTAATCAATTTTATAACCCAAAATTGGTATAAGAAACATGAATATGATTCAAGAAACGTATTATTAAAAGTTTTTGCAAGAAAATGAGGTGATGAAAGCCTCCTCCCTTGAGCTTTTCTTCCTCTCTGCTTCTCCCACTTTGGTAACATCCTCCAGTGGGTGTAGGGATTCTAAGATAACTCAAAAGTAGATAGAATACATAATTAAGTTGGTTTATAATCATATTAAATCCCTTAATCACGTTACTCTACTTAATGCACAATTTTGGGCCCCTAAATAAGTCCAGAATAGCACTTGGATTAATCCATAATATCCCCTAAGGTATAACCAATAAATGACACATTTTAACTATACTAGTCTTATGGTAATAATAATTTACGTAACATGCAAATTAATTATCCACTAATACACACATTCGGTATAATCAAATCATTTAATCATGCATAATCATATTCAAGAAATTTATTTATTTTAAATTCACCAATTTAAATGACATAAAAATACGGAGTTTACAATATGGTTTAAAAGAAAATATTGTATATATTCAAATATTATTATAAGTGTAATTACAAAATAAAATATTATTAAATAAGGTTTGTTATCGTAAAAAATAATTATAATAAAAATTGAAGTCCAATGCTCTCTCCCTTTTTGATGATGATAAACAATGATTCACTAGAATATCATTATAAGTCATAAATTAACATGTATCATTCAAAATTTCTTCCTCTTTTGACATTATCAAAAAGATTTTTCATAAAATTCAATGTCAAGGATATATAAAGATTGCCACCCTATAAAAAATATTAAATGCAAGTAAGAAATCTATAAATCACATAAATATCTCATTCCCATTTCTCTTATAATATTGCAAAATCAATCCTCTTGAAGTGGTTTTGTAAAAAATATCCTCTAATTAGTGCTCGGTGCTTACAAATTACGTTTTGCCCTTGGTCTCTAAGAAAATGATATCTAATTTCGGTATGAATGAATCTAGAATGTTGAATAGGATTCTTAGTCAAGCAAATAGAACTAATATCATGACACATAATAGGAATATGATCAATTAGTATTATAAAATCCTTTAATTATTCCTTCATATAAAGTGTTTGAGCACAACAACCACCGGACACTATATTTTCGACTTCAGCCATAGACAAAGCTACCAAATGTTTTTTCTTACTAAGCCATGAGAGTAATGAATATCCAAGAAAATTACAAGTACCTTACTTTTTTAATCGATTTTTCATTTGACAAAGTCGGCATTCGAATAAGTAATTAAATAAAATGAAGAAAATCAAGGATACTACAATCTCAATTAAATTTTGCTAATGAGATATCGAGAAACACGCATTCGGACACAAAAAATAGAATTTTTAGGATTATCTTTATTTAAAACCTGAGCAGGAAATTTACAATGTTCAAATTCGCCGGATTGCTTAACAAAATATTCTTTGGAAGTACAAACTTTAAGAAAAACACTTTTAACATCCATTTGAAATAAACGACATTTTTTATAGCATAAAATGGAAAGCAACATACTAATAGCTTTTAATATATCAATGACATCATATGTTTCATAATATTCAATTCCTTCTTCTTGATTGTACCCTTGTGCCAGTAATTTAGCTTTATTTGTTATAATCATTCTCGATTCATCTTTTTTTATTTCTAAACACCCATTTAGTTTTAATAAGGTATAATATTTCGGTTAACTTCTAAAGTTCAAATATTAATTCTTTCAATTGTGATAATTATTCTTGGATATCCGTTTACCAAGATTCATTACTTTTGCCTTCATGAATATTTTTAGGTTCAAGAATAAATATTTCCCCTCCTTTAAAAAATAACAAATGCATAAATTTTTTAGTCTTTAGATAAATGCGAGTATTGTTCAAATAATATGCATATCATTATAATGGAAAATAAGTAGATCTCAAAGCACATAATGGTGAAATTGATACATAACTCTATGTATAATTATATCAGATAGAGTTATAAGATAAGAGATAAGCATAAGCAAAAGACACACATATATATAATGGCCCCCCTCCTATAAGTACTCCTTATGGTACATACTTCAGTCCATACGATTTTTTTAAAATAGTCAAAAATGATTTTTTTTATGAAACTTCATGGATATGATCTCCATGATAAGAAGATCATCTCCAAATTTTTTCATCAAAAAATAAAAAACCCGTTGAGATGAGGTGATATATAAAAAAAATGGTATAAATATGCATTTTCGACCGTTGAAATGTCGGTAATCATCTCACCCACTTTTTGATTGAATTTTTTAATAAAACTTCATGGATATGATATCGACAATGATAAGATCATATCCATGAAGTTTCATAAAAAAATTCAAGCAATAAAGTGGTTGGCGCTAACACAACATTTCAACGGTTGAAAATGAATATTTATACCATTTTTTTACATATCAACTCATCTCAACGGTTTTTTATTGAATTTTTTTATGAGAAAAATTGGAGATGATATTATAATTGTTTCATCAAAAAATTCATTTTTTTACTATTTTAAAAAAATGGTATGTACCGGGGTCTGCACCATAAGGAGTCCTTATAGGAGACTCTCTCTCTCTCTCTCTCTCTATATATATATATATATATATATATATATATATATATATATATATATATCGATTGAAGAGGCCATTAGAGTTAAGAAAGATCTTAGGCCATCTTCTTCATTTAAAACTTTAATGACTTCTGCCTTCCCTTCTTCCCCATTGACATCCATGGGTAAGGGAAAGATTCCCAACCTGATGGACAAGTCCTAATCTCCCATTACTAAGACTATCAAGGTAGTTGATCCCAATAAGTCTAAGGCGATTAAGGAAGTTGACTAAGGTTATTAAAAAAGTGCCATAGGTCATTGAAGAGGTTGACAATACTGCTCATGAATATAAGAGGTTGAAGAAAGGTCAGCCCTCTAGCCAGCAGACTCAGGCGAAGAAGTCAACTGAAATTGCCAATGCTGCTGACTGGGCTAAAAAGCTTCTTTCGAACTGGGAAGAATTGAGAAATCATATGTTGCTGTGAAACTTGGTTTGGATAGGAAATTAATAAATTATGGTACTTTACCTGTGGGCAAGTTGGCAGCAGTTCCATTGACAAGAGTCCGACTAACTGAAAGGGGTGCTAAGGACTTAGCTTCGGTAAGCCTTCACATGTTATGTTGATAGGATATAGCTTATGTTTTTATATGTTGATAGTTCATTTTTCTTGCAGTTCTTGGTCGACTTTAACCAAATGATGGATAAAGATGACCAAATAAGAGCATCCATTTCTTTTGTTGTGAAGGAAGCCCTGACAGGTTTGTAGAGATATCTTAAATCATCTGAAGAGGCATTAGAGAGAGAAATATTCCTGGCAGACCAAGATCAGTAATGCCAAAAATGCACATAAGATGGCCAAGGAATCACTATCTGTAACTATATTGGCTAGCTCTGAAGCTGAGCAGAGGGCAAAGACTATAGAGGACATGTTGACCTTGAATCAAACTTCTCTTAAGACTTTGTAGGAGATAATTATTGGTCTGAAGGCTAATTTGGTTACCGAGAAAGCCAAGAGGAAGAAAGTTAAGCAATATTATTATGACAAGGGCTGGGAGAAAGCTATTTCAGCAACATCTGCTCAGATTACTTATGTAAAGAAGAAGTATTTTAAGGATGGTTGGTCGAAGGCTTTGAAGGAGGTCGGCGCAGCGGTAGATTATGAGTTATTCCAAAGACATGACCTAGGTCCCCCTCTAAGTTTGGATGAGGAAGTTCATGATGAAGAGGATTCATGGACTACTTCTTTGTCTCATGTAGAAACTTTCGCAGTCCCAAATGTTTTAGCCAACCAACCTCCTATTCCAGCTAATCCTAAGGATAAGGAGAAGGTATAAATTTCTTAGTCTATCTTTCTTTGTTCCTGTGGTCTTCTTGGGTCTTCTTTTTCTTTTTTTAATAGGTTTATCTCCTTTTAACACCCTTTTCAATCAATAAAAGAACTTAGTGTTTACTTACTTCATTATACTTAATCTGATTATTGTTCTTTGTTAGGTTTCCCTTAATATAATTATTCTTGAATGTGTTCTTGTGCCCTCATACTTGTTTTTTTTAGTTTTATGCAAGGAAAAAATGTTTACTTATGCTGAATTATATTAACTCAGGCATTGCAATAGTGTGCTTCAGGCTAGTCACGTGGATTTGATCGAGGAAGAGTTGTTTGACTTGCTCGGTGCTGATGTTTCTAATTAAGCTAAGGAAGCCTACTCCTATTTTTAAAGTCTCCTTGATCAAGTTGTGGACACCAATGTTGCCTATTATGAGATGATTAAGTAATTACAAGAAGAACACAACAAGTCTATGTCCTTTCTCCATGTCGATTATGAGGCCAAGTATAAAGCTTTAAGTGAAGGGTGGGGCTTTGACGATAAAATTTAAAAAATTACTTTTTCACTGAGTAAGAGAGAGATTGTGCTACAACAAGAAGTAAAATCAGCCCAGGAGATAGCTGACCTATTGGAGAAAGAAAATAATGCCCTGAGGGATGAACTTGCAGCTTGAACAAATCAATTGCTACCCCTCCCAATGAAGGTGGTTCTTTTTTAAAAAAGGAGAATGCAAGACTACTAGAGGATTTGGAGTCCTTATAGACGAATAAGTCTAAGTCGGGACAGTCTTCCAGAAGAGCAAGTGTTGCTAGGCCAAATATTGAGGAGAAAAGAACTATAAAGACTTTGGTCAACCAAGCTTCTCAGTTAAAGATCAAGAGTGATGTCGTGAAGAAGCACCAGCATCAAGTAGAGAGATTAACTTTTCAATTTCATAAACAACCCAGTGAAGTTTGGATGGATGGCTGTAATGAGGCATTATATCCCATATAGATGATCACTTGCTTCAAAGTAATCATGAGGAATACAAATGGGGATGGACCAACCTTTTAATTTTGCTGAAGTATGACCAAAATAGTAACTTCTGGCACTGGAATGACCCAGGTTTTCCTGACTATGATAAGCCTCCATTAACACTGGACAAGAATTATATTCCTCCTAATGTTCTTCCCCAATGTTTAATAACCAAATATTTAGCGGACTATGGCCTCCATGATGAACTTGAGATAATTCGTCCTACACATTCGATTAACCAGTCGAGCAGTTGTAATAGACAGATGCTGAGTGATTTTAACTACATATATTCTCCATACACTTTGGATGACCGGTTGTCTATTTATAAAATACCGCAAGTGCACGGGCTATTATAGAATAGCGAGTGTAAGTACGGGTCGAACCCACGAGCATTTGTCAATTTTAATTATTAAAAGAATTGCAACTGTCCAACTAGATCAAATGGGGTAAAGAATAATTATAAACTACACTAAATAAAAGTAACTACGATAAATGAGAGTAACACAAGAGATTTGTAAACAATTAGGAAATAATTAGGATTTGGGGTCCATTTATCATGTAACTAATATTGCACACTAATTTAATGTTGTCATTCCCTTTTTATAACTCAAATCAAACCGACTCTCGCCGCATTTAATTCAGAAAATATGACGATTATGTTTAAAATATTTTTAACGTCTCTAATAGACGACTAAAATCCCTATTCCCTTAGAAAATACAAGTTTTAAAATTCGCAAATGTATTTAAGCATGGACTATCAAAACAATCAAAGTGCAAGCATAATCCATCAAAAATTACTATTTTTAAATCTCAAAACTTGATTTGACCAAACAATCTTAAAGGTTTTAAAACACACTCTCGTGTCGCTTTAAAATGAATACCGAATCTTTAATAACAATTAAAACAAGTAGAGAATAGACACTGATAAAATTAACGTGACAATATTAGCTAACTATGATAAACTTCACCCTACTCCTAATATAAGAATTAAGCTACCATAATAAAGGAGAAATTGCAAGAATGAGTAGAGATCTTCATTAATAAACCAAACTTACAAATAGTTCTCTCACAATAATCTTCAATCCTCTAAAAAAATGATAAAAACTTGACCCTCAAATTGATTACAATCACTCAAAGTTGCTCCCCGAAATTCCTCTCTAATTGTCTATGAAATTATGAGCCTAAGGGTCCTTTTTATAGGACAAGTGGTGAGGTATTTGAGTTGTGATGGGACTCTTTCTGATTGGCCGAATAGTGTTGGTAGCTATCTCTCCATCTCTTTAATCTTTGGATCGTGACAAGGGATGGAATTTCCCTCCACTCGAAAACTCTTATATTTTCTTGCTGAACACGCATGCCGAGTTTCGTCCAAATCGGAGAATAAAAATTTCCGACCTTTTTACGATTTGTAAAAACAATATTTTTTCGAACGACCGTAAAAATCAGTTTTTTCGCGCCTTTTTTGAATTGATCATCAATTTGCACCAAATTCCATCATTATCTGCAAAAATTTCACTTGGTAACTTTTTTCACAAATTAGCACAAGAATGTTATAAAATTATCGAAGTGGCCATTTTTGACTTAAAATTGCCATTTTCAATATGAATTCAATCATTCTCGCATTTTGTCCTCCTTTTAATAAAATAGTTCTAAGAAATTATTAAATACACTAAAATGGGAATAACATAGTATAAATTTGGGTATAAAATATACAAAATAATGCACTCATCAAATACCCCCAAACCTAAACTTTGCTAGTCCTCCTCGAACAAAACTAAAAATTAAAATCTAACTCACTTTCGTAGGAATCATGATTGCACTTAGCATGTGCAACAAACCGTTGAACCCCTAGATTACCCTAGTGGACGAGTTTTGTCTCGTGAGGGTTTGCAGTGAATATACCCACAAAATTCAACAAACTTGACTCAATACAAAAGACTCAAAAGTAATATAACCAAGTTTGAATACAAACTTCATAAATATAGTAGAACTTCATTTTTCAATCTCAACTTATCGTGGTGTGTGCATAGCCAATATAACCGTCCATTTCAAAAGATTTGATCGTTACATTTCTTATTCGAAAGTTCATTTTGATTTCAAAATCTCACGGGATGCACTCACAATCGAACACTCGAAAATGGGTTATTTTCTCTCAGTATATGTGAATAAAAGAGTAAATTTATATGAACAAATTTCACATATACATGATCAAAAACGAAATTTTTTTAATGGATGTGTATGATCTCATGAATGGAAAATCGATTACTTTTTGAAAACATTGAATCACACCATAGACCCTATTCATCTTCTGTCCACACTTTAACTAACTTCACTTTAGATCGATTAGGACTTTCTTTGGTTGTATTGTAGGTTCGGATTTTAGCTAGAAATAATGGCTTTGGAGTTCAAAAATTTCTGAGAATATAGAGATTTTTCGATATTTTGACTTTAAGCACTTTTTCTTCTAACCTCCATTTGTCTTTTCTTTCGCTTTTTTCTTTTCAAGCTCACATTTTTTTTTCTTTCTTTTTCATACTCACATTCTTGCAACCTCATTTTCTTTTGGCCTTTTTCCTACCGTAATTTTACCCTAGTATTCTCAGAAAATAGGTATGGCTTGTTTTTATAGGCTTTAAACTCCCAGTTGGAGTTGGGTAGGGTAATGGGTTTTCAAAAATAGGCTTATTTTCTTTTTGGCTCAAATGGGCTTGCAACGAAATATTGTAAAAAGGTTGGAGTTTAAGCTTATTTTTAGGCTTTCAAATGATGGCCTAATCTCATTTCTCAAGTTTCGTTAATCTAATTTGTGTCTCAAGATGATTTACTTAGACTTTTAGTGCTTAAGATTCACATTTTGACTTTTTTTGTTTTTAGTAATCGAACAAAATAAAGAATTTGAGATCATCAACGAATTTATCACTGAAGAAAGATTGAGTAATTTTAACTCAGATTGATTTAAATCTCTCGAAATCGATGAATGGCACAAAATCTCATCGGGTTAAAATCTCCACATTTATTCGTTAAGCATATTAACTTTCGCCTCAATCTCCATTTTCGATCATATTTATGGCTAATGTGTAAAAGTTTCATAAGATGAGAGATCCATGAATTAATTCTATATTAAGAAATTGTTTCAAAACTCAATTATATTGAACAATCTTTTTGGATTTTAATTTTAATTTTTAATTTTACAAAGCGGAGAAAAATGACCTCAATACTCCCAAACCTAATTTCCTCATTGTCCTCAATCTTCAAGACAAAAATTTAAAAGGCGGGAAAGATATGAAAGATATTACCGTAATGAGGAACTTTTTCCAACTCATGATTCCTGTAAAACAAAAAGTGTGATACAACAACAATGACCCAATTTCATATTCACTCGTGGTACACAGGGTCTTGGAGGAGAATATCCTCCACTTCCTGATCTCGCAATTCCAGATGACCATTAACTTTGAAAATTTCACCATTTTTAGGATTCTCTATGTCAACCGCCCCATGTGGGTAAACTGTCTAATCAATAAATGGACCGGACCATCTAGACCTCAACTTACCGGGAAAGAGATGCAACCTAGAATTGTACAAGAGAACTTTCAGTCCAGGATCTAATGACTTCCGTAGGATGGACTTATCATGGAACATTTTCATTTTCTCTTTATAAAATTTTTCATTTTCGTACGCATCATTCCTAATCTCTTCCAACTCATTAAGTTGCAGTTTTCGGACCTCTCTTGCTGTAGGTAAATCAAAATTGAAGGTCTTAATGGCCCAATAGGCAGTGCGATAAGCCCACAATGCATCCAATAACCTTAAGGACCAATCCTTTCGGTTTGGATTCACTGTCTTCTCGATGATTTGCTTGATTTGCCTATTGGAAACTTCAACTTGACCACTGGTTTGAGGGTGATAAGAACACCCTAATTTGTGCGTGATCGAGTACTTTTTCATAAGACTTTCGAAGGATCGATTACAAAAATGGGTTCCCTGATCGCTAATGATGGTTCAAGGCGTGCCGAAACGGGAGAAAATATTTTCTCGAATGAATTTGACCACCACGTGGAGATCATTCATCCTACATGGTATAGCTTCTACCCACTTATATACATAATCAACTGCCAAAAGAATGTAGAGATTTTCGTTGGAATTTGGGAATGGACCCACAAAATATATGCCCTAACAGTCAAAAACCTCGATAATCAGAATGGGATTTAAGGGCATCGTATTCCTACGTGTGATATTTCCTAACCTTTAGCAACGATCACAACTTCTACTGTAATCATTCGAGTCACGAAAAATGGTGGGACAATAGAATCCACACTGCAAGATTTTTGCAGCGGTCTTTTTAGCACTGAAATGACCTCCACAGGCTTGGTCATGGCAGAAAGAGATTACACTTTGAATCTCGTGATCGAGGACACACTTTTGAATGATTTGATTTGGACAATACTTGAAAAGATACAGGTCATCCCAAAAAAAATGCTTGGCTTCCTTTAAAAATTTGGAACAATCTTGCATAGACCAATGCAGTGGCATTTCACTTATCACAAGATAGTTCACAATATCGGCGAACCATGGAAGCTGAGAGACAAGCATCAGTTGATCATCGGGAAAGGACTCATTTAGTGTCAATAGGTTATCGGAAGATTCAATGGTTAACCTAGACAAATGATCCGCCACTACATTCTCACACCCTTTCTTATCCCGAATTTCAAGGTCAAATTCTTGCAGTAATAGGATCCACCTAATGATACGAGCCTTCGCATCCTTTTTAGATAAAAGGTATCGCAGGGCTGAGTGATCGGTGAAAATGACAACTTTGGATCCTATCAAGTAAGACCTAAACTTGTCAAGAGCAAAAACAACAGCGAGGAACTCTTTTTCAGTCGTGGAATTATTCAATTGGGCATCATTAAGAGTTCTATTGGCATAATAGATGACGTGAGGAAGTTTCTCATTACCATGACCTAGAACCGCACCTATGGCATAGTCAGAAGCGTCACACATGATCTCAAACGGCTGATTCCAGCCGAGAGGTTTCATAATAGGTGCAGAGTTCAATTCCGTCTTTAGCCTTTCAAATGCATGAACAAATTCGTTAGTGAAATCGAAGGGTGTGTCCTTGGCAAGAATATTGCACAAGGATCGAGAGATTTTTCTAACATTCTTAATAAATCTCCGATAAAAACCGACGTGCCCTAAGAATGACCGAAATTCATGCACAAGTTTTTAGGGGTGGGATATTAGCAATGAGATCTATTTTATCTTTATCTACCTCGATACCCTTTTCAGAAATGATGTGACCTAGCACTATGCCTTGTTTGACCATAAAGTGACACTTCTCCCAATTAAGCACAAGGTTCTTTTCCTTACACCTCTTCAAAATGAGGGTGAGGTGATGGAGGCACTCATCAAAACTAAACCCAAATACAGAAAAATCATCCATAAATACTTTGAGAAACCGCTCCACCATATCCGAAAAGATACTCATCATGCACCGCTGAAAGGTAGCGGGTGCATTGCATAACCCAAAGGGCATGCGTCAATAGGAAAAGTACCAAATGGACAAGTGAAGGTGGGTTTCTCTTGATCCTCAGGAGCGATGGGAATTTGATTGTAGCCGGAGTAACCATCGAGAAAACAGTAATATGGATAACCGGATAATCTCTCTAGCATTTGGTCTATGAAAGGAATGTGAAAGTGATCTTTCCTTGTAACAGCGTTCAACTTCCTATAATCAATACAGACTTGCCAACCAATTGGAATCCTAGTGGGTACTAACTCATCATCGTTATTTTTCACCACCGTAACACCGGATTTCTTAGGGGCCACTTGAACGGGACTGACCCATTGGCTATCAGAGATGGGGTAAATGATACCCGCATCGAGCAATTTTAACACCTCGGATCGGACGACCTCTTTCATATTGGGATTAAGTCTACGTTGTGCTTCACGGGAATTTTTAGCATTGTCTTCTAAGTGTATCCTATGCATGCACACCGAGGGACTTATCCCCTTAATGTCGGCTATGGTCCATCCTATGGCTTCCTTGTGTTCGTTGAGAACACGCAACATTTTATCTTCATGTTCTTTGTTTAAGTCAGATGCGATGATAATAGGTAAGGATTCAGAAGGTCCTAAGAACCTATACTTGAGCGTTTCAGGCAGTGGCTTCAATTCAAGCTCGGGAGCTTTCTCAATCGTGGGTGGAATAGGTGATGAGGAAAGTGGGAAGGGCTCAGATTTAGACTTCCAATTTCCTACTTCCATGTTAAGGGCGGAGTCGAGGAGGGCATTGACTTCTTCGATGGACTGTTCGACATCAAATTTGGACCCCAAAAAAGGCAAGACTAGATGCTAAAGGGTCGTCATTATAATTTTGCTCGAAAGTCTCTTGGACAATACTATCAATCATGTCGATATCCATGGGTTCATCGTCATCGGGTGATTGTTTGGCCAAATTGAACACTTTAAGGTCCATAGTCATGTTCCCAAAGGATAGGTTCAATTGGCCGCTTCGACACCTAATGATGGCATCAGATTTGGCGAGGAAAGGACGACCCAAAATAACAGGGATTTGTACCATAGGATTGTTCACTTGTTGGGTGTCCAAGACAACAAAGTCGACAGGAAATATAAAGTCGCCCACTTTAATTAGGACGTCCTCAACAATACCTCTCAGGATTTTCATAGAACGATCGGCTAAGGACAAGGTAATACTAGTCGGTTTCAACTCCCCCAAGCCTAGTTTCTCGTATACGGTGTACGACAGAATATTCACGCTTGCTCCTAAATCTAGAAGTACTTTATCGATGAGGTGCTCCCCTATCTTGATAGAGAACGTCGGAGTATCGTGATCCTTATAGTTGATGCTAGTTCGATAAGAAATGATCGAGCTTGCTTGCTCGGCGAGAAAATCTTTCTTGGGTACATTACTGCTTCTCTTGAAGGTATAAAGGTCCTTAAAAAATTTAGAGTAGGATGGAACTTGTTGAATAGCATCAAGCAGTGGGATATTGATTTGTACTTGCTTGAATACTTCCAACATCTTATCAACTTGTGCATTTTTATTTTATGGCACCAAATGCTGTGGAAATGGAGCTTTTGGGACATAGGTCTCCACAGATGGCTCGAAAAGTAATGGTGAGGATGAATTTGGAGACACGGGTTGATCTTCGTTCGCCTTACCTTTCTCGGATTCACTCTCGGTAGGTGGTGAAATATTTTTCTTTACTTCCTTGCCAGACCTAAGCGTGATGATGGATTTTGCATGCTCTTGGCGGTGTGATGCGCTCGTGTCATCTTGAATAAGAAATTGACCCCTTAGCATGTTACCCTTTGGATTGGGTTCGGGCTGACTCGGTAATGTTCCCTTATTCCTCTCACTCAATGCATTATCTAGCTAGCTCATTTGGACCTCAAGTTTGGTAATGGCTTGCGTATTCGCGTGCATGCTTTGATGGGTGGATTGGAGGACATTTTACGTGGTTTACTAGAATTGAATGGTACTTTGGGAAAGAAGGTTTATCGAATCCTCTAAATATTGAATCTTTTGGGATGAGGGATTCGAGAGTGCAGTGGCATTCTTTAGGAAACTCGGCGGTGGGTTATCGGAAGATTAACCTCCACTTCCTTGGTATTGACCCTTCCACCATGACAGATTGGGGTGGTCTCGCCATCCCGAATTGTATGTATTGGAATATGGGTCATACTTTGGCCTATTTTGGTAGAGGGCATTGGCTTGCTTGGGGAGTGCCTTGTGGGCCGGAAGGGTGGGGCAATTCTCGACTAAGTGGTCGAATGCTTCACAAAGGATACACATAGGGGAACCTACATGTTGGACGGCCGTAGATGCAGTTCGATTGACCTCTTTGCTTGTCTCTGAAGCTTCTAAACTTCGGGCCAATGTGGCCACTTTGGCATTCAAATCATAACTTTGTTCGACTTGGTGAGTGAATCCCTCATTGGAGGTGGTGGATTAGATTCTCTATTGGGTGCCCATCGCAGGGACTTTTTGGCTATGCCTTCTAGAAATACCCACACATCGACCTCACTCTTCTCGGTAAAATCACCATTACATAGTGAATCGAGCATAGTTCGGGTGTTACAATCGAACCCCTCATATAAAATTTGGACTTGGCGTCCCATCTCAATCTCATGGTACGGACATTGCAGAATCGCTCCAAATACATCCACAATGCTTCTCCCTCCTTTTGGCTAAATGTATTGATGGCGTGACGTATCGACGCCGTCTTTTGGTTAGGAAAGAATTGTTGTAGGAAGGTGACACTCATTTGGTTCCAAGTGGTGATGGATTCGGGTTTTAACGAGTTAAACCAACTCTTAGCTTTGTCTTTCAACGAGAACGGGAACAATTTAAGCTTAACAATCTCATCGAAGAGTTGCTGGTACTTAATGGTCCCACATATCTCCTCTAATTCACGCACGTGAAGGTACGGATCCTCTTTTTCAGTACCCCAAAACACGGGCAACAATTGGATTGTTCCCGAATGGAATTGGAAATTGTTTGCATTGTGATTGGGGAGAAGTATGCATGAACACTGACTAGACCCAGTTGGGTAAAGGTAACCTTTAAGGGCATGTGGTGCTAACTCGTCTCCCATCTTGGTGAATATCGAAAATCTACCTACGTAAGTATCGGGAATGCTAGACTCCACACTTGACAAACGGTCGGCATGATTTCAAAACCAACTTCGCATACACTTATCTCACTTGATTTTTTTTATCTGATGAAAAATAATATTTGACTCAAACCATGTAATTCCTAGCTAACACATAGCAAATTGAATTATCTAATTTAGGTGAGGGGAATTTTAATTTTAAAATCTAGTTTTCCTGAGATTAATCGACGACAGCAAGGGTCCCCAAATTAATCTCCCTAGTTAGACAGCTCCTACTCTTTGACAAAGGAGAATTTAAAAGATTACCAACTACGGTTATCGCCTCAAAACCCGTTTTTTTCGCCAGGTAGGTGGTCGGTACGAAGACACATTAAAAACCACCAATCCTAGACAAGGTGAAACGGAATTGATTTGACAAGTTCGCGTTGGAGTAGCTTTTAACTCTAGCCTTGTTAAGAGGTTTCGTATGAGCTATGTGATATCCTAAGGCCAATGTCTAATTGATTTTAAATTAAATGTCATGGCTCGGGATATGCAAATGCTTGGATAATTAGTGATTTTCGGACCAAGGATAGGTGATGAAATCCCCACCTTATCTTTCACACGGGTTTTGCTCTTAATTCAATTTATGCAACGTGCTAGATTAAATGCGAAATTAAACCGCGTAGGAGCACCCAAAAAAAAACGTACCTCCGGCGTGGACTTTTTACGGTCACTTGTTTACGTCGGGCCAAAGTTTAACTTGACGTCGATCGGAGAGAAACTCCGCCTACGTTTTAGTCTTCCCCGAGAGTTCCTTCTTCTCGTGGCAAGATTGCACAATTTTTTTCTTCGCGTTCGAACACCGTTGAACACTTTTTAGAATTTTTCGTCACCCTTTTTTTTTAATAGTATTATTTTTTAATATGCTCCTGAAAAAAATAAAAGAAACTACACCAAACGTAAAGTACGACACATACACACAAAAAAAAATGACACACGCACTAGTGGTGTATTTAACAAGAAAAAAAAAAGAAAATACACTTATGAAACAATTTTTTTTTACCCCCAAAAAACTAAAAATATTGCTGCTGATTTTTTTTTTTGATGAATTTTTACTAACAGAAATGCGAAAAGTAAAAAAAACTAGTCCGAAAGTCACAACTCTTTTTTTTTAAATAGAACAAATCCCCGGCAACGGAGCCAAAAACTTGTTGTCTATTTATAAAATACCGCAAGTGCACTGGCTATTATAGAATAGCAAGTGTAAGTACAGGTCGAACCCACGAAGATTTGTCAATTTTAATTATTAAAAGAATTGCAACTGTCCAACTAGATCAAATGGGGTAGAGAATAATTATAAATTACACTAAATAAAAGTTTCTACGATAAATGAGAGTAACACAAGAGATTTGTAAACAATTAGGATTCGGGGTCCATTTATCACGTAACTAATATTGCACACTAATTTAATGTTATCATTCCCTTTTTATAACTCAAATCAAACCGACTCTCGTCGCGTTTAATTCGGAAAATATGACGATTATGTTCAAAATATTTTTAACGTCTCTAATAGACGACTAAAATCGCTATTCCCTTAGAAAATACAAGTTTTAAAATTCGCAAATGTATTTAAGCATGGACTATCAAAACAATCAAAGTGCAAGCATAATTCATAAAAAAATACTATTTTTAAATCTCAAAACTTGATTTGACAAAACAATCTTGAAGGTTTTAAAACACACTCTCGTGTCGCTTTAAAATGAATACCAAATCTTTAATAACAATTAAAACAAGTAGGGAATAGACACTGATAAAATTAACGTGACAATATTAGCTAACCATGATAAACTTCACCCTACTCCTAATATAAGAAATAAGCTACCATAATGAAGGAGAAATTGCAAGAATGAGTAGAGATCTTCATTAATAAACCAAACTTACAAATAGTTCTCTCACAACAATATTCAATCCTCTAAAAAAAGGATAAAAACTTGGCCCTCAAATTGATTACAATCACTCAAAGTTGCTCCCCGAAATTCCTCTCTAATTGTCTACGAAATTATGAGCCCAAGGGTCCTTTTTATAGGACAAGTGGTGAGGTATTTGAGTTGTGATGGGACTCTTTCTGATTGGCCGAATAGTGTTGGTAGCTATCTCTCCACCTCTTTAATCTTTGGATCGTGATAAGGGACAAAATTTCCCCCCACTCGAAAACTCTTATATTTTCTTGCTGAACACGCATGCCGAGTTTTGTGCAAATCGGAGAATAAAAATTTCCGACCTTTTTACGATATGACAAGTGTAAAAATAATATTTTTTTGAACGACCGTAAAAATCAGTTTTTTTGCGCATTTTTTGAATTGATCATCAATTTGCACCAAATTCCATCATTATCTGCAAAAATTTCACTAGGCAACTTTTTTCACAAATTAGCACAAGAATATTATAAAATTATCGAAGTGCCCATTTTTGACTTAAAATTGCCATTTCCAATATGAATTCAATCATTCTCGCATTTTTTCCTCCTTTTAATAAAATAGTCCTAAGAAATTATTAAATACACTAAAACGGGAATAACAGAGTATAAATTTGAGTATAAAATATACAAAATAATGCACTCATCATGACCCTCCTGCTGGCATGGATAAGGGTAAAAGAAAGCGTCCAGTCGAATGATTTTTGTATTTCCTCTTTCATTGTAGTTTATTAAATATTGATGAAATTGAAGGTTCTCTTTGTCATCTCTGTATTTCATTTTCGATCGACTAGATAGTCTGCTATGACTAGTTAGTCGACTCTATAAATTGAGTCATTATTTCTTCATTATTTAAGGTTGTGGTTGTTACTAATCTGATCCTCAACTAAAAAGTATGTATTGAGACTAGTTAATTGATTTAAAGACTATTGAACTTGCTTAAATGTGAAGAATATGAATGTAAATACATAGATTCTATTAATGTTGTTTTTAGATAATACTGTAATGAGTTTTGTTAATATTAGTTATCACCGACGACCAAGTGTGTTTGGAATATATGGGTGCATTCCTTTATTTAGGAATGCGTACATGTATTCCTATATTTAACCTAGACAAGTAAAACTTTTTTTTAACTTTCTTAAAGTTGTATATAAAGTTTTACGAGCTTCTTGTTCTTAACTTGTCAAAGACGAAGTTATACATGAAGCACTTTTCTGAAGTTGGAAAAGTTTAAAAAGCTAAGGCGTAAACTATTCTGGAGTTGAAAAGGTTTGAAATGTGGAAGAATAAATTTTTCTGGAGTTGGAAAAGTTTAAAAATCTAAAGTATAAACTTTTCTGGAGTTGGAAATGTTTGAAAAGCTAAGGTATAACTTTTTATTGTTAATAGTGTCATCTACTCTGACAAATAAAACATAAAATTTGATCATGACTGAAACAAACTTCTTTTAATTAAGTGGTTGAGTTTGAATTTAATGAACTGATTACATAGCATAATAAAAATTATTAATCGTACTTACAAAGATGGTCGGTATTCCAGGCGTTCTTGATTTTTTCTTCTTCTAGAGTCTTCAGTCGATAAGTTCTCGGTCGGACCTTTGTTGAGATATGATAAGGACCATGCCGGTTGGGTTCTAACTTATTGTTCTTTAGAATGAATTTTTTGAGAATGAGGTATCGTTATTTCAAGTTGGTCAACTTGACTCTTTTCTTAGAGAACCTTGTTGTTCGTTGTTGGTAAGCAGCCAACCGAATATCAGCATCTTTTCTGACTTCTTTGATTATATGCAGATCTAGTCACCTCATCATATCGCTTTTTGGTGAATCAAAATTGAGCACTCTATGAGTCGGCAGACCTATCTCTCCTGGTATCACTACCTGAGTACCAACAACGAGCATGTAAGGTGTCTCTCCTGTTGTTGTTCTCTATGTGGTCCTATAAACCCAATGGAAACTATAAGTATCATTGATCCAATTGCCTTTAACATCATCTATTCATTTCTTTATGCCATATAGAAGAGTTTTATTGGTGATTTATGTCTGAACATTACATTAAGGGTGTCCAGGAGCGGAGTGAAGTTTCTAAAATACAGATCTCAAACGGTATTCTTCAAACTCATCATTATCAGATTGTGTGCCATAGTCTTTGATGAAGGCATATGGCATCCCATAACGGAATATGATTTGCTTCCATATTAATTGGAACACATTTTGATAAGGCATATCTACTAAAGGTTCAGCCCCAACTCATTTTTTAAAGTAATCTATTGCCACGACCAAGTATTTGAACCTCCCTTTTGTGGTAAAAAAGGGTCCAACCAAATCTAGTCCCCAAATTGCAAATGGCCAAGGTGAAGTGATAGGAGTGAGGGAAGCACCTGTATTTCTATGAAATGAAGAAAACCTCTGGCATTTATTGTACTCTTTTGCAAAACAAAATACAATAAGTTTTTCATTGTGAGACAATAGTAGCCTTGCATGGCTATTCGTTGCACCAATGACCTCTCATCCGAATTGGCGCCACACAAACCTTGATGTACTTCTTTGATCAAGTTTTCCACCTCTATTGGATGGACACATTCTTGCAAAGATACTTTATATCCTCTCCTATACAACACGCCTATTTAGTAAGGTTCTTTGTGTCTTAATTTCCCGACTTCTTTCTGATCAGCGAGCAAAATTCCTCTCTTAATATAAGTTCTGTTAGGATCCATCCATGAAGGACCTGAATTGATGGACATCATGAAGGACCATCTCTACTGGGATTATTCTTCTAAGTTCCATAGGAGTAGCTAAATCTAGCCGAGGAAGTGCATCTACTCAGGCATTATCCTGTCTTTGGGATTCTTACTATTTTTACTGCTAAGAACGAGGAAATTACTTCAATGGTCTTTTTCTAGTACCTTTTCATTATTTATCCTTTAACCCCTATATTTGAAGTAACTAATGAGCAATGAGCCGTGAATCACTATACACAACCACTTATTCGGTGCTCAAGGATGATGTTAATTCTCATCTTGTAATCAAGGCTTCATATTCAGCTTCATCATTAGATGCCTAAAATTGAAACCTTAGGGCATACTCAACATCTAGATCATCGGGGGTGTTTAGGATGAGCCTTTCCCCACTTCCAGTAGTATAAGAAGAACCATAAACGAATAATTTCTAGAATAGAATTTTATTGTTTAACTCTTCACTTACTAGTACTCCATGCTTGAATATTTTTCAGCTTTGCTTTGCTAGACGTTGAGCTTTTTCCTAGCAAGATGAGGAATATGGATGGTTAGCGACTATGTCGGTTTGATTTTGAGCTAAGCTCTATTTCTGAGAAGTCTTCTCGACAGGCATACATAGCTCCTCTAACGCCTCGTCATAAGTAAATTCTATAATAAAATTTGTCATGGCTTTCCCCTTCATCGAAGTTCAAGTTTCATATATAATATCGTAATCTCCCAATTCCACCACCCAAGACATTAATCTTCCTGACTTCTCAGGTTTGTGTAGGGCTTGTCTCAAAGACAAGTTAGTGTATAGTATAAAAATGTGCGCTTAAAAGTATGTCCCCATTCTCTTGAATGCCTCTATTAGTGCTAGTGCCAACTTTTCCAAGCATGGATATATGATTTAAGCTCCTCGAAATGGTTTAGTTGTATAATAAACAGTCTGTTGGACTCCTTCCTCTGTCATATGAGTGACGAGATGACAGTTGATTTTGAAACAACCAGATATAAATACAATTTCTCTCCCATTATTTGTCAGGGGAGAAATGGCAGAGATCCCATATATTTCTTAAGTTCAACAAAAGCTCTTTCACATTCATCATTCCAATCAAAAGTCTTTCTAAACACTTTGAAGAATGGAAGTCACTTTTCGGTTTCCCAGTAAACGAAACGTTTTAAGGCTAGTACCCTTTCTGTGAGATTTTACACCTCTTTTTTGGTAGTCGGACTACATTTCTAGTAAAGATTTGAATTTATTGGTAGTAGCTTGCATCCCCCTCTGATTGACAATGTACCCAGAAAACATTCCTTTTTGTACCCTAAAATTACACTTCATCAGGTTGAGTATCATTTGATGCTTCTCCAGTTGGTCGAACGTCTGGGTTAAATCAACGATGTGGTTGGCAGCCACCTTTCTTTGGGTGAGCATATAATCAAAAGAAACTTCCATATTTTTGTCAATTTTTTCATCAAAAACTTTGTTTACTAACCTTTGATACGTTCCTCCAGCATGCTTTAGCCCAAAGGGCATGACGTTATAGTAGTATGTTCCTCGCCTAGTAATGAAGGATGTGATTTGTCTATCTTCAGGCTTCATTTTTATCTGGTTGTAACCAGAATAGGCATCTATAAAGTTAATTAACTCATGACCTGTAGTTGCATCTACCAATTTATCAATCATTGGCAGAGGAAAATGATCTTTTGGGCAAGATTTATTGAGATTGATAAAATCAATGCACATGTATAACTTATTATTCTTATTCTTTACCATCACTACATTAGACATCCAAGTCGTCTACTTGACATCTTCGATGAACTTTGCTTTCTACAATTTCTCGACCTCCTCGTGGAATGCCATATTTTGCTCGAGACTAAAAACTCTTTCATATTATTTGACTGGGTTAGAGTCTTTGATTATATTTAGCTCATAAATGAGGAAATTGGGGTCAATTCCTAACATATCCTCATGGATCCAGGAAAACATGCTCTTTCTCTCTCTAAGAAATTTTATTAATTCCTGTTTGAGAGAAGGGGTTAACCTTGAACTAATTTGGGTAGTTATTTTTTTCTTCTCATCATCCAAGAAAATACATTTGATCTACTCCATGACTTGTACCTTAACCAGATCCTTTTCTTCTCTTAGTTTAAATGTGTCGATATAATAAGTGGTGGTGATCTTCTTGACCTCTTGCTGATCGACTGAAGTATAATAGCATTCCCTAGCATTTTTTTGGTTGCCATTGACCACACAAACTCCATAGTTAGTCTAGAATTTCATACATTGATGAATCGTGGATGGGAAGGCCTCCAACTGCTTTATTCCCACTCTACCAAGAATGATGTTGTAGGCAGATGGGACATTTTTATCTAACTTGAAGAAAAGAATCCGCTCTTGCTTCCTTATCAAACAAGTGCTGATTAGGACGTCCAACTTGACAGTACCCAAAAGATATACTCTTTCTCCAACAAATCCTATGAATGGTCTATGATATGGTTCCAACACGCTATCTTTCAGCCCAAGCTTACTAAAGCACTCATAAAACATTAAGTTTGTCAAGCTTCTGTTATCGACTAGTGTCCTTGCAACCCTGCCTTTACCAACTCAACATGTGATGACTAGTGGATCATCACGAGGATAAAGTACCCCATTCATATCGTTCTTAGAGAAACCAAATACTGGTCACTCTTTATTGGCCTTTCTTCGTCTTCCATTATTGGAGTCGACTTTGTCAACTTGTCTGATGGTTGGGCAAACCTTGGCTTCATTCGTCTAGGCCTTCCTTTATGATATTGTATATCCTCCTCCAACATCACCCCTATAATAAAATGACATCCGAAAGATATCATAATGACGTTCATCTCTGTTTCCTTTGGTTTATTGGGTAGGTCGGGATCATCTCTAACCTCTTGGTTGCATGCTCTTTTATTATCTTTTATTCTTCGTCAGGGTGAGTTTGATCTTCTACTATTCTGATCATGCTCTTGGTCGACGAATTTGGACAAATTTCCCCTTCGAGTAAGAGTTTCTGTATCATTTTTCATAGAAATGCATTTGTCAATGGTATGCCCCATGGTCCCAATGAAATTTACGAAACTGTGAAGTGTCTCTTCGATTGGGCGGTGCCTTTAACTTTCTTATCAGTGGTATTCTAAATTTCTTCAAAGATATGATGTACAACTTTAGTGAGGGGAGTATACTCATCATATTTCTTCATTCTTTCCATCTTGTCCTTCTTCTTATTTCCTTAATTCTTTTTAAAAGAATCGTTCTTTCGCTCTTCAGCTTTGGAATTCGTAGCCCCTTGGCAGCCATAGCTTCTTCGGCATTCATTATCTTGGCAGCTTTAGCCTTTAATTTCATAATATTTTTGGTGGTTTCTTTGCTAGGGTGTAATAGAGCTCTTTAGTGAGTATCCTGCTCATGAGTGCTTCAATAGTTGTCTTTTCTTCATAATCAAGAACTTCCAACTTTTCATTATTAAAACGGGTGATGTAGTCCCGGATACTTTCCCCAGAATTTTGATGCACAGTCAATAGATGAGTAAAATCCTTAATTGGTTTAGCCCCAATGTAGAAATTAGAAATAAATTGTCGAGGAGTTTATTGAATTAAGTAGTCTTACCACTAGGAAGGATATTATAGAAAATTTGAGTTGGTCTTGTGATAGAACTAGAGAAAGCCTTACATCTCATTTCGTCGAGGACAAAGTAGATGTCGACAGCAGCTTGGTGTTGCTTTATGTGTAGGAATGGGTCCATTTTTCCATCATACTGAGGAGTGATCATTGGTGGTTTAAATTTTTTCGGTGTAGGGTAATCCACAATAGCCTGCACAAAGGGCGATCCTTTGATAAAAATCCTTTGCAACGATCTTTTGGCTTTTGACATTTTTCCCAAACAATCCTCTAGACGTTGCATGGATCCCTTACTGGATTATTCTCCTAATTTAGCTGCATTATCTTTTGGGGATTTATTGTGCTTTTTGGTTGAGCTCTGTTTCGAAGAAGTCTGCTCAGCGCGCACCAAATTGCTAATACAGACTCAGGATCTATGAGGGCCTTCACGCTGATGTTAATATTCCCATAAATTACCCCTAGTTGCTTGAGGACCTATCCTATCAAAGGCAGCCTCCCTACTAAAACATTCCAAAGCACTTTCCATTTCGTGAGAAAAGGATCTATCATTGTTGATACCAAAATTAATATGCTGATATGGACGAATAATATGAAGACACGTGTCAATCTACTTGGCACAATAGCAACGAGGAAGTTCGTTTCCCCGACCAACTCATGTTCTCTCCGAGCAACGAGGATACACCGAGGAACTTCAGCACTCCGAGGTAATCTAGCGCTCCGAGGAACTCCTGAGCAACGAGCAACTAAGGCGGTCCGATCTGCATCTCGGCCGTAACATTAATTTCCAGATAATCAACAGTTCAATTATTCATTGAATGTTTATCATCTTGATGCACACGCTGCATTAAATGTATTACCATTTCATATGTATATCATTTAATGTATCAACCCTTTCATGTACAGCCTAAGGGCTATAAATACCTTGTATCACCCTCATTCAAAGGGACCGAAATTTCTTGATAGAGCTTGTAATCGAGAATTACCAAAACACTCAGCAATAACATAATAGTGGACGTAGGCCATTCTTATAAGGCTGAACCACTTTAAAAATCTTTGTCTCATTTTATTTATATGTGATTTAAAAAATTAGAGCGATCTAATTTTTTACATCAACAGATTGGCGCCGTCTGTGGGAAACGATTGTTACTATCGTTTTTCACCAAAAATCGTTCATCATCAATGGCGGATAATCCAGAATCTAGCAATCGAAACGCTGGAAATACTGGAAATCCTCCAAATCCCTCTGCACCTCCAGATCTAGCCGGGATTATGACAAATCTGGCTCAAGGACAAACCGCCATGCAAGAAATAATGAGGCAACTCATTCAAACCCTTCATGGCGGTTCACCTGCACGTTCAGGACATCAAAGTGGTCAGAGGCAAACTTATTTACTTTCTTCATGATCCAGGCGTACTGAGTCACGTCGTAATGAGGAGTCTGATGATTTCTCTTATCAACCTGGGCGAACTTCGTCAATAAGGGCTATAGATACTGATCAACATATCACCCTCTCTCCAGAAAGACCCAGTGCTTTAGAAAGACTGAGTAGGGTGTCTCCTTTCAGTCGATTAGGCCCTAGGAGGAATAGGAGTCCACCTAAGACCATGTCGAGGAGTTTTCGACAACCATCAGATCTAAGAGAAGGATCAACACAATCACGACCAGTTGCTCGTCAAGATAGATCTCAAGAAGCTACCTCAGAACGATCAATTGCTCGAACCAATAGGCCCGAGGAAGGAAATGAAGCGTGGAAAGGATCTCTCCAACGGTTGGAGGATAAATTGGGAGAAATGGCCAAGGCAAAGAACCCCCTACAACGAACTTTTGTTCGAGGAACACCTTTTGTACAGGCCATTGTGAATTTTCCTACACCGTCAAAGTTCAAAGCACCTGTAGTGACCCCCAAATATGATGGAAAGACAGATCCTGTTCTTCACATAGAGCAATAACAAGCTGCTGTCGACATCTATGTCGTCCCCGAAGAGATGAGATGCAGAGCGTTCTCAGGAACTCTTACTGGAGCTGCCCAGATATGGTACAACAATCTTCCTAGGGGTAAGATTTCAACTTTCTTTCAACTGGCCGAGTTGTTTATTAGCAATTTCTGTTTTGGAGCAAAGCCAGTAAAACGAGTAGCACACTTGTTAAGTGTTAGACAAAAATCTGGTGAGAGTACTAGAGATTACATAACTCGTTTCAATAACGAGAAGCTGGAAGTCATAGATTACAAAGAAAATACAGCAATCAACGCCTTGAGGAGTGGGTTATTGCCTAATAAATTGTATTACACCTTGGCGAAAGATCCACCTAAAACTATGTCAGAGTTGATGGCAAAAGCGGCCAAAATCATGAATGCCGAGGAAGCTATGGCTGCAAAGAAGAATATGGATAAAGACACCAAGGTGGACGTCGACAAGTCTAAAAATAAAGAGCATAAGGGCAATGGCGGTGACAAACGTTCCATAAATAATAAATCATCATGGGAAGTCCTGAAGAAATACGACAATTATACTCCTTTGAAAATGGGTATTCATCATGTCTTGGAAGAAATCAAGAACAACGAGGAGGTAAAATGGCCAAAGAAACTGAGGTCAGACCCTGATTCGAGGAGTAAGGATAAATATTGCGAGTTTCATAAAGATCATGGTCACATGACCAAAAATTGCATATCTCTTCAGAACGAGATTGAAACACTCATCCGAAGAGGGAAGCTAGCAAAATATGTTGATCGGGGAGGTGAAAGAAAAAATAACGACCGAACTAGAGAGAGGTCTAGATCTCCTCATCGAGCAGAAGAGAAAAAGAAGAGAAACCATGAAAATGATCCAGATGATGACCCCGACCTTCCCAAGAAACCAAGACAACCAGAACGAGAGGTATTTTCTATACGTTTTGGGTCATTTGATTGTAATGTCATTACATGAGGAGATGCAGGAGGAGGAGACCTTACTGCAGAAAGAAAGGCTTACCTTGGAGAGGCTCAAGCTTGTTCATATATTCAGCGAATAAATCTGGTCGAGGACGATCGTCCGAGGAAGGTAAACAAAGAGAAGCTGGTCATTGGCTTTTCAAAAAACGACCTAGCAGGTGTTCTTTATCCTCACGACGATCCTCTGGTGATCAAAATGAGGATGAAGGAAGTAGTGATTTCAAGGGTGTTGGTAGACAATGGAAGTTCAGCAGACATCATGTACTATTCATGCTTTGACAGTTTGAATCTGAAATTATCTCAATTGGAACCATATCACAGACCCCTCCTGGGTTTTGCTGGCGAGAAAGTTTTTCCACTTGGGACGATCAAGTTGGATATATTCATTGGAACTTGGCCTGCTTGTCGAACAGAAAGAATATGCTTCTTTGTGATGGATAAGAATGTGCAGTCAGCGTACAACATCATCATGGGAAGAGTTGGTTTGAAAAAGTTTGAAGCAGTTCCATCTACAGTGCATCAATGCTTAAAATTCCCAACAAACTTTGGAGTAGTTGTGAAAGGTGATCAAAAAGTAGCTCGGGAATGCTATTATTCATCTGCCGAGCAAGGGGATCTTGAGGAATCAAGGAAAAAGACTACTACTTACCAGGTGGAAGAAGATACAGAGATTGAAACTCTTGATCCCAGAGATGAATCCCAACTTGTAAAAGGACAGGTGGTGGAATCTACAGAAAATGTTATTCTGGACGATGAGCACCCTGAACGAGTAAACCAGATAGGTTCATCGTTGGATGCTTCAATAAAATAGGAGTTGATAACTTTTTTGAGAAATAGAAAGAAAACTTTCGCATGGAGTCATGAGGACATGCCAGGAATAGATCCAAACTTGTTATGTCACGAGCTCAATGTGAATAAGGAGATCAAGCCTGTAAAGCAAAGAAGAAGGGTATTTAGCCCCGAGAAGAATCAAGCTATTCAAGAGGAAGTCGACAAGCTCCAGAAAGCTCAATTCATTGAAGATGTGAAATACCCGGACTGGTTGGCGAATGTGGTGATGGTAAAGAAGAAAAACAATAAATGGAGAATGTGTGTTGATTTCACTGATCTCAACAAGGCTTGCCCAAAGGACCACTTTCCATTACCCAGAATTGATCAGTTAGTGGATGCTACCTCTGGGCACGAGCTGCTCAGCTTCATGGACGCTTATTCAGGATACAACTAGATCAAGATGAAACCTAAAGACAGGGAGAGTACTTCTTTTATTACCCCTAGGGGTACTTATTGTTAAAATGTTATGCCTTTTGGTTTGAAAAATGCAGGAGCGACATACCAGCGGCTGATGAACAAGGTTTTTGCAGAACAAATCAGTTGCAATATGGAAGTCTATGTCGATGATATGCTAACAAAAAGTAAGAAAGCTACTGATCATCTAGTTGATTTAAGTCATACTTTTGATCAACTGGATAAATACCAGATGAAGCTCAACCCGACGAAGTGCACATTTGGAGTACGAGAAGGAATGTTTCTCGGGTACATTGTCAACCAGCGAGGCATTGAAGCAAATCCAGAAAAGATCAAAGCTCTTTTAGGGTTGCGATCTCTAACAACAAAGAAAGAAGTGCAGAGTCTTACAGGACGAGTTGCAGCGCTCAACAGATTTGTATCTCGAGCAACAGATAGATGCTTACCATTCTTCAAAACACTTCGAAAAACTTTCGAGTGGAATGATGAATGTGAAAAAGCTTTTCAAGACTTGAAGAAATATCTGGGAACACCTCCATTGCTGTCCAGATCAGTGATGGGCGAAAAGTTGTACTTATATCTGGCAGTATCAGAGAATGCAGTCAGCTCGGCACTGATCAGATTGGAGAATGGAGTCCAGAAACCAATTTATTACACAAGTAAGGATTTCTGAGGTGCAGAGATCAGGTACCCGAAGTTGGAAAAATTGGCATTGGCATTAATTGAAGCTAGTAGAAGAATGAGGCCATATTTCCAGGCCCATACCATCATCGTTTATACCGATATGCCATTAAGACAAGATCTTCATAAGCCAGAAAAATCAGGAAGACTGATGTACTGGGCAATAGAGCTCGGTGAGTATGATATTGTGTATGAACCCAGATCATCCTTAAAAGGGCAAGTTGTAGCAGATTTTATAGCAGAGTTTACATATCCTGATACCCCCGAGGAACAAAAAGTGCTCACTGATCAACCTGTGGATGTTACAGGATCAACAGACATAAGTCCAGACCAACTCCAGTTGGTAAAAGGGCTTGTGGATGTAGAAAGATCATCAAATTCAAACCCAGACCAACTCCGGTTGGTAAAAGGGCGAGAAGAGGTGGTCGACGAGGAGAAAAAATTAGCAGGGGAGGATGGAAGAGAACAACAGATATTCCACCGAGGAACTCTATTGGATAAGAAATTTGAACACGAGTTACCTATATGGAGATTGTATGTAGATGGGTCATCTTGCACAGCAGGTTGTGGAGCAGGGATTATTTTGAAAACCCTAGACGAGATTGATATAGAATATGCCTTGCGATTTCAATTCAAAACCTCCAATAATGAGGCTGAGTATGAGGCCATGATAGCAGGTCTTAATTTAGCAAAGATTATGGAAGCACAACAAGTGATGGTATTCAGTGATTCTCAATTAATTATGAATCAGGTGATGGGAACATATGCGGTTAAAGGATAACTAATGGTCAAGTATCATGCAAATGTGATGGAATTGTTGGCAGAATTTAATGCCATTCAGTTGATCAGAATACCCAGAATAGAAAATGCACAAGCAGACGCACTGGCCCGACTAGCATCAGCTACTCGTACCGAGTTGCGAAGAACGATACCAATTGAAGTACTGGAAAATCGGAGCATAGATGAAAACCTGACGATGAATGTTGTTACCCTTGATTTAGGACCATCTTGGATGGATCCCATCAGGGCATATATTGAAGAGGGAGAATTGCCAGAGGACAAGCTCGCGGCAAAGAAATTAAAGTTTAAAGCTGCTCGGTATGTACTAACTAATGGTGTTTTGTATAGACGAGGAATTATGGTAGGTTTGCATAGATGTGTACACCCCTCCGAGGTGAAAGAATTGATTGAAGATATCCATGAAGGGTCTTTTGGATCACATGTGGCAGGTCGGACACTTTTGCAAAGAATGACGATGCAAGGATATTACTGGCCGACGATGAGGGCTGATTGTATAACCTATGCTAAGAAATGTGACAAGTGCCAACGTTTTTCCTCCATATGACGAACTCCACAAGCTTTGTTGACACCCATAACTTCCCCTTGGCCATTTGCCATGTGGGGAATTGATTTGGTTGGACCATTGCCGACCACTCGAGGAAGATTCAAGTACCTCGTCGTCGCAGTAGATTATTTTACTAAGTGGGTAGAGGCTGAACCCCTTATCGATATGACGTACGAGAATGTATACCAATTTGTCTGGAAGAATATCATCTGTCGATATGGTCTCCCTCATGCCTTTATCACAGATCATGGAACACAATTAGACAACAAGGAGTTTGCTGCCTATTGTCAACAATCAAATATCCTGAAGACCCATTCAGCACCAGGCCATCCTCAAAGCAATGGACAGACTGAGGTGACGAACAGAATATTATTAAATGGTTTGAAGAAGAGGCTAAGTGAGGCTAAAGCTAATTGGATTAACGAGCTACAGTCAGTACTGTGGGCTTACCGAACAACTCCCCGAGCAACAACTGGAGAATCACCATATATGCTGGCGTTTGGAAGTGAGGCTGTGATACCTGCCGAGTTGGGTCTTCCAACACATAGAGTGATGAATTTCAATTCTCCGGTCAGTGACTTGATGAGAAGACTGTATTTGGATATTCTCGAGGAGGTCAGAGAAGAGGCAGCCATTAGGAATGCTACTTATCAACAACGAACAGCTCTGTTCTACAACAAAAGGGTGAGAAAATGCGATTTAAAAGAAGGAGATTATGTGCTAAAGAAGGTCATTCATAAGCAAAATAAATTGGAGGCAAACTGGCATGGACCTTACCGAGTTACGGAAGTTGTTCGACCAGAAACTTACCGAATAGCAACTCTAGAAGGAGAGGAATTCAAGAATGCTTGGAATGCTGAACACCTTCGCAAGTATTATCAATGATGTAAAAACAGTTCCATCAATATGAATAAAACGATGATGTTTTCACCATTTTTCTCTCCTTTGTTTGAAAGTTTTTCGGGGAATACTAGTGTTGTACACTACGCTACTCGACAGCAAAAAGAAGATGATAGTTCAGACCCACGACCAACTTCGGTTGGTAAAAGGGCGAGAACAAATTATATACTCCTTTGGTTAGGAGGCGTACACTTGCGTGATCAACTTCGGTTGGTAAAAGAGCTTGTGGACAAGATAGTTCGAAAGAACCTGATAGTTCGAGCGTGATCAACTTCGGTTGGTAAAATAGCGAAAACAAATTATACTCCTTTGGTTAGGGGGAGTACACTTGCGTGATCAACTTCGGTTGGTAAAAGAGCTTGTGGACAAGATAGTTCGAAAAAACCCGATAGTTCAAACCCATGACCTACTCCGATTGGTAAAAGGGCAAGAACAACATTCTTAAAAATGCCAATTTTGGCTGGTTAAGAAACAAATATGCCAATTTATGTTGGTCGGAAGGTAAAATCATTCCAGAAAATACAAGAATTCCAAACTGAACCAAGTATAGTTGGTCGGTGATCAAAACTCTAATTGGTCGACGAGGATAAATTATCGACCTTGGTTGGTCGGACACATTTTATGAAAAAAAATTACCAAGTATGGCTGATTGGAGATAAAAACCCATCAACTGTAGTTGGTCGACAAACACAATTTAACAACCTTGGTTGGTTGGAAACATTTTAAACATTTTATACTCATTATTAAGTGATTGAGCAACATTGATACTTGTAATTTTGATTACTAAGTTGGTTGATGAACAGCACAATATTGTTATCTTTTTAACAGATACATATGCACAAATGTAAAAATGTTTGATAAACACAAGACAATAGCAATACAGATTTGCAAACAGAAAATGAAAGTCTTTCATTAAAATTCAAAATAAATTACATGTTACATATGTTTGCTAACAATTACATTGAAAATCCTATTCTATTGGTTTTTTCCCCTCAGCCTTCGATACAGGTTCCTCGCCAGCAGGAGGATCATTTAATGTTTGGGGAGAATTGATAAAATTCAAGTCCCTCAACATTCTGACATTCATTACTGAAGGAGTATCCAAGAGATGCTCGGGACGAGATAATTCAATCTGAGAATGAAGACTATAGTCACCAAGGTATTTTGAAATTAAGCTCCGAGGAATGGCACGAGCTGGGATCCATTCCATGTCTAGTTTATAAGGCGGTACAGGCAAATCTAGTAGCCCGGAGCATGATAATCCCATAAATAATGGCCCTGCTCTAGCTTTAACACACCTAGGGCGTTCAACCATCCTTGTTTATAACCTTCATTATTGGCATTTTCAAGACGAGCATCCAAGTGACAAAGGGCTTCATTGTAGCCTGCCATCCAAAACTCACGAGGTTGTTTGTGGAATTGGAAAGTTATTCTCTCTAGTTGCTCGTGAAGGCTCCTGGCAAAAACATCTTTATTATTCAAAGCAGACTTCATCGCAGTAAGTTGATCTTCCAAAGATAGGTTTTTCTTGGACATTTCAGATAAAGCCCGATCTTTGGCGTTCAGTTGGTATGCTTGGGTTTCCAATGTTGACAGAGTACGAGCTTCTTCAACATTACGGCTGAGAACTCTTGTTCGACTCCGAGCAGGTGGAGAATTTTGCTCCTCGATAACATTTTGAATAGCTCTTCCTCGCCCACGAGAACCTCTTCCTCGTCCCCGAGCAGTAGTAGAAACACCAGACTTTCTTAACGTATCCAATTCTTGCCTTAATTTGGCATTTTCAACCTCTAAAAATGAGAATCCTTCATCAGTGACTGGCACCAATGCAGTAGAGGATGAAGCTGCAGACTCATATTGTGCCAACTTTTTCTGCAAATTATTGTTCTCATGTTCCAGCAGCTTGGCGATCTGTCTGCAGGCCTCAACTTCACCTTTTAGGGTTCTCTCCCTAACATCGTACCCAGCGATGATCTTTTTGTGACCTGTCTCAGAGGAAAGCTGTTGATACCTATTCTCATATTCCTTGTGCAACAAGGAAGTTGATTCGTTGTGCTGATTCTGAAGATCTTCTAAGGTACAATGAAGCTCCTCGATCAATTCATAGTAGGCCACGTTATTGTCCACAGCTCGGTTAAGTAAAGCTTTCAAGTACCGATAAGCCTCAATTGCCTGTTCTGAAGCATCATGGCCAAGGATGTCAGCAATTTCTGATACACTTAACTCTGTGTGACCAGCCTTATAGTATTCGTGACATTGCTGCATCAGTTTTGTATCATTGGCAGATAGCAATTCCATCCTGGCCATAAAACTAATGAAGAGGCGACAACAGTCAACAAAAACAAATCATCAACAACAGAGAAGAACAAAGATGTATTTGATTAGATCATAAAAAGATTACATTGTTTGATTACAAATGATAATGAAAGATAGAAATGATACCGAACAACTTCACACCTTTTCCTTGTCTCCCAAGACTTTCTCGGGAGGCTGGGACGAGGAGCTTGGTTGCTCGGTGGTAACAGCAGCTTGATCAGCAGGAGTTGAAATTTTCTCAGGAGGAGGAAGCATGGAAGAAATGTCCTCGTTGGCAGAAGGTAAAGAGACAGGGACTTGATCACCCATGGCCATGGAAGATTCATCAGAGATAGACTCATCCTCCTCTTCTTCTACAATTGGTGGGGAGGACCAGGGAGGTGTAGCTGAAATATCCCAGAGTCCTCTTTGATCTTCAATTCCTATAGGGCAGCTACCCAGCCATCTCGGAAGTATTTCAACTTCCCGTATTGTACTTGGGATGTCATCGCAGCAATCCCTTTGTCCCATCCTTTATCCCAGCCAGCGCTGAAGGATTTTTTAACTTCGAGCTTTCTTTTTAGTTTCTCCGAGGAGAGCTTCTCGGATAGAAGATCCTAGGCAGTCTTTAACTTCGCATCCAATTCTTCTTTTTGGCGCTTGACATCTCGCAGGACGGACAACTCTTCCTCTGCCTTTTTCAGCTTATCTTCAAGCTCTCCAAAGTTCTTGAGCTTGTCGTCATATTTTTTATGCTCGACCTCTAAACTTTTCACCTTATTTTCCAAACTCTTAGAGATCTCAGCCATCTTCACCTTCTCAGCTTCAATTATAGACAACTTTTTCTCCCAGTCAGCTTTGTCCTCATTATACTGCTGACGAGAATCCTTCAAGGATTGGGTCAAACCCAGTAGAGCATCCTCTACCCCCGACGAGGAGCTGGAAGATTTAATTGCTTCATCTTTCTTCACGATGTTGTTAAAACAATTCACCAGCTAAACAAGGGAAAAAGTGACAGGTCAGTACAAAAATACAAGTATTCAAAGAAAGAAAGGAAATTCAGAGTGTGAGAAATTTACTGAAGAAAGGTGACGGGTAGCTAGGGATGTCAACATATCCCTAGAAATATTTTCATCAGTTTCTTGGACCTCGGGTATGATCCAAGTTTTTACCGAGCTCATGGCAGAGCTCGGAGGAATAATGGTTGGAACACCAACACCACCAGCTGGTAGAGAGGAGATGGTTTCAGCCAGATTGGCAGTTTCAGCCAAATTGACTGAGGACGATTTCCTCAATCTCCTCAAAGGAACTTCAGCAATTTCAACCAAGGAAGAGCTCTTAGTCGGAGAGATAGCAGTCATCTCCACAGGAGCAACCTTCTTGATCGGAGCCACTGGGGGCTTCTCGGTAGCTTTGGAAGGCGCAACATCCACCTTCTTAGTCCCCTCTGGGACATCAACTTTGCTTTTCTTGGCCTCAGCAACAGAAGTAGTGTCATCAAATAGAGCAGGAGGAGCTCTTTTCCTTCCCATTCTCTGACTTAAAGGGATGTGAGAATCTGAAGAAGAATCCTCTGGAGTTGAGGCTGGCTCAACAGATCTAATCACAGGACGAGCAGTATAAGAAGTCGTATAACTCCTATACTGCAGCAAATATGATGCAGACCTGATGTGCTCGTCTGCAACGTTCTTATGCAAACCCCAGATAAGTTTCAGATGCTTAATATTAACCTCTGATTCTTTTGGAGTTTTTCTTTTACTATCAACTGCAAATAAATACATAATGAAATATCAGTCATACATTTTGTCAAATATGATAAAAGCATAATTTCATAAGTAAAGGAAAATGAGAATAAACCTATCCCATTGCCATATGGGGGGCATTTAGGACCCTGGTATACTGCATCTCCAACCAAGGGGGCATAATGCCAATTTTTAATAACCACCCCATGTTCAAAATAATCTCTATTTGCATTAGGGAGGTTAACTACAAGAGACCTATTTAAAAACCTAGTTTTTAAGTAATAAACATTATGTAAAATAGCCCATCTATAGCAATACATAATCTCAGCAATCCCTATACGAGTCCCATGAGTTAGATTTAATTTATACACCCCATTAATTATTCTCCATGAATTGGGGGCTATTTTTGCAGGAACAACGTCAAAGTACTGATAGAACTCTAAGCATAAGGGGTTTGGCGGAAAAGAAAATCCACATTCAGCAATGAATAGACTGGGGAACCAATGTCCCTCAGCCAATCGAAAATAATCTAAAGGCTCAGAAAGAACCTCCAGAGTTACCCAGGAAGGAATGGAAAAATCGGAACGAAATTTCTCAACAGACTCCACAAGATAAACCATAGTGAATAAAGAAATACAGAAGAAAAGAAGAGAATCTTACAGGAAAAAGGAAGAGCTGACAACTAGCGAAGGAAAAGATGAACGCACAAGAGAGAGAGAGAACAGAAAGCTTGAATGCAGAAAATTGGAAAAGGTAGAAGACGGTATGGTTACCTAAGAAGTCTAAATACTTTACCTTGGGAAGCTGCGAAGGAAATGATTACACAAAAGAAACTAATACGCCACCGGCGGCTAAAAGGACAAAAATGCACGAAGATCGAAGCACTCATAAAAATTCAAAAAAGGCGGATTCTGTGAATTTGGAAGAAATTCAAATATGAAGAAAAGGCTCCTAAAACCCGGGAAAGTCATTTAATATCGCCATATACCGAGAAAGAATGTTCCATACTCCTCAAAGTTCGAAATATGAAACATTGGGGGCTTCTGTTGATACCAAAATTAATATGCTGATATGGACGAATAATATGAAGACACGTGTCAATCTACTTGGCACAATAGCAACGAGGAAGTTCGTTTCCCCGACCAACTCATGTTCTCTCCGAGCAACGAGGATACACCGATGAACTTCAGCACTCCGAGGTACTCTAGCGCTCCGAGGAACTCCTGAGCAACGAGCAACTAAGGCGGTCCGATCTGCATCTCGGCCGTAACATTAATTGCCAGATAATCAACAGTTCAATTATTCATTGAATGTTTATCATCTTGACGCACACGCTGCATTAAATGTATTACCATTTCATATGTATATCATTTAATGTATCAACCCTTTCATGTACAGCCTAAGGGCTATAAATACCTTGTATCACCCTCATTCAAAGGGACCGGAATTTCTTGATAGAGCTTGTAATCGAGAATTCCCAAAACACTCAGCAATAACATAACAGTGGACGTAGGCCATTCTTATAAGGCTGAACCACTTTAAAAATCTTTGTCTCATTTTATTTATCTGTGATTGAAAAAATTAGAGCGATCTAATTTTTTACATCAACAATCATTATAGTAGTTTGTAAAACAGAACGAGGAGGTTGCTCCTAGGAGATAAGAAGGATCATAAGATGCATTAGAATTATGACTCCTTCTAATTCTAGTAGGTGGGCATAGCATATCTCTCTTAGAGTTGCAGGATTATCTTACATTCCACGACCCAATTATCGAACTGACTCTTACATCGCTTCCTGTCATTTTTCCAAATTGAATAGAATTTTTTGGAGATTTTCATTGTCTAGAGGGGCAGATGATTCTGGGACATTAGTCGCAACAACAAGACTAGTTTCGGGTTAATTAGTCATCCTTTAAGGCAAGGGATAAAATATGGAACAAATGAGATAGATAACGATGGCTGACAAGTCATTTCCACCAGATGATGCCAATATGTTGATGTCTAAAAATGTACTGATTCCAAATTTATAATCACTGATAAATAAAAGAGAAGTAACCCAAATCACACACACAAAGACAAATTTGTTTAAAGTGGTTCGATTATAGAAGAAAGATTATGTCCATTGTTATTTCATTCAAGCATTTAAAATAGCTCAAAAACGAGTGACTTGATTTGTAGCGAATGGACTTTCCCCTATTAGCTGGGTGATGATATCTATTTATAAGGGTTTAAAACCCTAAACATGGAATGTCTTTGTATTTCCATGAGCTTACATTTATATACAGTGACTAAGATATTTGTTATTCCAAGTTAGTTGGCATTCCTATCCGAGAAACGCTTAGTATTTCAGTTGGTTGGCCTTCTGGTGTTGGTCGGCGATATAGCTGACTAAGTGTCTCTGAAGCTGATCAAGTTGGTTGGTCGGGCATGCTAGATGACAGGTGTACGCTCATCATTGGTCCATGTGGAAGTATAGTTTTTACATACAATACTATATATTATAGAAATAAGAAAAATAAGAAAAACGAAACAAAAAATTAGTTAAGAGTAACAAAAAATAAAGAAAAAGCATAAAAAATAATAAGAAAAGAAATAAGAAAAACTAAATAAAAACTAAAAAATAAGATGATAAACAAAAAATAAATAAAAAATCATAAAACATAAATGAAAAAAAAATAACAAATATGAAAACAAGAAAGATTAATATTTATGTATGTGTGTGTTAATTTATATTAAGTGTGTTTATGAATGTGTTTGTGAGAAAAGAGAAGATTATTTATATATGTTCTTGTTAATATTTATTGTGTGTAAGTCGGTTAATGTGTTTGTGAGAAAATAGAAGATAGAAAATGTGGTGACAAAAAACACAACACAAATTAGAGAAGAAAGCAATCACTAGAAGATTAAGAAAAGCATGCAATTACAACATATCACAAAAATATATGTGGTTTAGTAAATTTCCTACATCCACGGAGAGGTCTACTATTTTTATTAAGTATCTCTCAAGAGGGTTTCTCTGTTACATGTCCCCTATGCCCCAGGCCAGGGGTTATAATGTAATCATCATAGAAAGCGGTTGTAATGTCCACGATATGCCATGAATCCCTTGAATATCTCTCTAAGATTCTCGAGGATAGACTTGGTCTGATCTCGGGTTAGTTTCATAATCGTGGCTCATAATTTGGGTCCGACACTTAATTAGCCTTTATGGGCCTGGTTGGCTTCTCTTATGGGATGATCGAAAATAGGTACCCACAATTGCCCTTAAAATTTTTAGGGCGACAAATTGGTCCCACAAATTTTAAAAGAGAGTGTTTCCATCCTGATGGTACAATTGCAATTTAGATGATTAAGAGAAGAGCGGCTTGTTATTTTGCTAGATATTGGAGCGGCAGATCTTCTTCTAATTGCTTGAACCATCGTTGGAGTGTTTAAACTCAAGTGTTGGAAGAGCTTGATCGTCACTTCAACTTCTTTGCATCTCGTGATTCCCAAGTTGTCTTTTACTCTTTGTCTCCCAAATTCAATGTCTTTCAACATTTATGGCTTCTTTCTTACTTTATAAGCCTTCAATTCCTTTCTTTTTCATATAATTTATTTTTGTCGTTGTTCTTCACTACACTGTAGCTAGGTTTTTCTGAGTTTTTGCATGGCGATGATAGACAACAAATCTTTTCTTGAGTTTAAAAAATGCTACAATATCCCTGACTGGGTAGATATTGAGTGTGCCCTTGTTCCTCGCAACATTCGCGATGTTGATGATGGACACTGGATACATATCCTTCGGTTATCTCAAGGGGTTTTGACGTTTCCCCCAAATATTCAATTCTTACACATTTTTCAATACATTGACAGTTCTTGATCAATGCTCTCCAAATATTTGGAAGATGGTCAATGGAGCCCATAGGATAAATCAACTTTATGGCACCAATTTAGGGTTAGTTAAAATTTGCTATTATTATACTTTTTCTCGCACAAGCGGGGGCCTTCTATATCTAAAAGTAAGGAGCTCCGATAGGGTATTAGTAGTGAATTTACCTGATTCCCCCAAGGACTATTGATCTAAAGGATTTATTGCTAGAAATTGGCAATTTCCTCCCCAAACAGGGGGCGTAAGGTATAGGGGACCTCGGATCCCTACCTACGGGGAGGATTACATAGATTGTTGGAAACCTTTTTTCATTTATTTCTTTATTGCTCATATGGATGTATTTTTCTTATAATGTTCTCCTATCTATCCTTTTTTCAATGAAGGCTAAAAATCGAGAACCTATTCCTCAAGAGATCCGAGTTACTAAGTTGATAAAGGCTTGGAAGATAAGGAACTCCATAGCTGAGGGTGAGCGCCCTAGGTTTGCTGCATTTTTGTTGGAGTATAAAAATAGTACTACTAATTTCATTGCTCTCCCAGTTGACACTATACCTCACCTTGATATCCTGGAAGAAGGAGTTGGTTCTTCTGAACCCATCGACATAGACAATGAGTAGGAGAGAAACTCAGACGTTAGTGTTGCTGAAGGTGGTAGAGGTGGTAGAAGCGAGGAAAGATCCAGTGAAGAAGGAACCAGTGAGGTGGAAATGGCTCCTCTAAGAAGAAAGAATCTAATCCCGGATGATGATGATGACGATGACTTGTTATCCAAGAAGATAAATTTTCTATAATAGAAGCCTGTAGATTTTGTTAGTGGTTCCAAAATAGTGGCTAATGAGAAGGAGGTAGGGAGGAAGAAAAAAGGAGAAAAGGAGGAGAGAGAGAGAAAGAGATAAGAAGATAGGAAGAGAAGAAGAAAGAAGAAGTGAAGAGGAAATAAGAAGATAGAAGGAAGAAGGAACATGCCTTGATGGCCTCCATAGTGCTTGTTGCTATTCCTACCGAGGGTACCTCAATGGTTGTAATCCCTCATCTTGCCCCACTACTTCTAGAGAAGGCAGTGCTCACAATGGACTGCGAGCAATCATCGAGCATAGGGCCTAACTAGTTAGCCTTGAAGTCAGGTCAAGGGCGTGATTTGGTAAGTACACTTTTCTTCTTTGTATTCTTCTGTCTTGTGATATATTCATACTCCATTAATTAAAGTCGGTCTTCTTTTGTAGTACATTTCTGATTACACTGTCCTGCAGCATGGATGAGCTGAAGTATAAAGGAGGAATGCTAAGCACGAAAAGAGTTTAAGGTCCTCCCAAGAGGCTTTTATGTCTTTAGAAAAAGATTTGACAGATTCCAAAGCCTCTTTTGATCGGGAGAAGGCTGACGTGGTAAAGGAATTATTTGAGTTACGTGAGTCCTATAATCTGGTCATTACTAACAAGCAAGTTGTAGCAGAAGCAAAAAAAATGCTGACGGAAGTGAGTAAAGTGTTGGATGAGAAGGTGAAGAGGTTGGAGCTAGAGGTGGCTACTATTCTGGAGAGAGCGTATAACGAAGGATGGGAATAAGCATATGAAGATGCTAAAGTCCAAATTTCTTGCTTCGATCGAGAAAGTTTTAGAAAAGGTTGAGATCAAGACTTAATCGCTACTAGCATTGCTGCTGACTCCCTCTTATTCTCCCAACACCACCCAAGCCCCAAACCTATAGTCAATGAGGATTCCCTTGTTGTTTGACCTGCTGTGGAGTCTATTATCCATATTATAGGTGCTTCGTCTACTGATTAGGAAGTGGTCTCTGTTCTAACAGAAGGAGATGCACCAGCTGTTGGCATAAGCGAGGTCGCTATAACCCTATTTCTAACAAGGGAAAAGGGCCCTCTTCTTTCGAGAAGGTTGACGCCACTAGCTAGACCTCTAGGCCTCTCCTTTTGTTTGTATTTTTTTATTAAATGATGTATTTTGTACTCGATTGGTACCACTTTGTTCTGAATGAAAGAAACCGCTTTTTTGCATCCACTAATTTATGTTTCTTTTATTATTTGTTTTCATCATTTGTGGCTTGTTGATTTAGATAACTATATCCCTGCCATCTCTCGTATGGCCCAAATCCTTGGTTCAAACATCAGTGCCCAAGCATGCCGAGCTTTCATACATATTTGTAAGTCCCTTAGGGAAAGTAATAAGAAATATAAAGACCAATCTGAAGTGGTTTCCAGGTTAAAGGATAGACTCATGGAAATGTAAGAGATTGGTGCCTCTGTTCAAAAAGATATGGATGCCTTGAAGGCGAGGCTTCTGGATGCATCTGAAGTTAATCAAGTGGGGGAGATGATGTAGAGGGAAAATCATGCTCTAAGAAGAAAAGTTTCACGTCTCAAGGAGAATGCCCAGAGCAATGCTCCTTAGATCCTGCGAGGGTCCTCTTCGTCGTCTGCGTGTTGAACTAAATTAGATGATGATGCTTATCCGAGGGAGATTGTTGAGCTAAAGGGGGATATTCGATGAGCATATGTAATTACTATCGATCTCCAAAGAGATGTCACCCAATTGCGACACTTGTTCCGAAAGGGTCCTAGATAAGTGTGGGCTAGTGGCTATAATTAAGACTAGGCAGATGCCCTCACAAAGCTCAAGGAGGCTGAGGAGATAGCTTTTATCAGAGGGTGGCTAAGTGCCCTTAGGAAGTTGATGGTCCTAAAAAATTCTACCTTGTGGTATAGACATGAAATTACTCCTCCATCTTTGGAGTCAAATCCCTTTTAGAGAGACGACTGTTGGGTTACCATAAATGCCATTTCGATGCAGCTGTTAGAGCCATTATTGAAGGGGATTATGGAAAGATTTATTCCACATCCTGATGATGATTGAAGAGATCGAGTAATAAATTATCTTACTCGTCGTCTAGGACCTTCATAAACCTTACCAAATTTCTTATTGTTGTAAATGTAATCATGTAGCTCTAAATTAGAAATATAATTGATTATTTATGTTTTGGAAGTATGCTGACTAAACATGTGTTGATTACTTTTCATTTATGAACAATTAGTATGAAATATAATCATTTAGGAACTTCAACCGACTAAATGACATTTAGAGCTACCTTTATTTGAGAATTCCCCCAGTCCAATATGCCTTAGCCATATCATTCCAATCCCTTTACCTTTTAGGTCGTGTCGTCACACTACCTTAGGCCTAAGTAGGGCAATGGATAGAATGTACCTAGTTAACGGGTAATTCACTCGATCAGGATTTTCAAGACAAACTGTATTGGCGACCAACCGAGTTGCCATGTTACCTAAGGATCCCCTGTCGGTCTTTATTTGTCGTCGGAGCAACCTAGAGGCCATTGTGTTTTCACATAAATGCCTGAGGAAGGTTACTGTGTTATAATCATAGAGGGCTGGTTTATAAGATCCCTTGATTGAAGCAAGGTAGTCGGCTCGCTATAGTCGAAGAACTCTGTTATATTTATAAAAGGGGTGAAGTCTGTTACTTGGAAAGGGTGTGCATTGAATTATTATCAAGACAACCAAGATATGTAGAATGCCAAGGCTAATCAAATTTTAATAATCAAAACTGCAATAAAGAGAAACATCAGTTTGTAAATGAAAATTTTCCTACACTAATGATGCGCAGGTAAAGGAAGCCTAAAGGTATAACTTCTTGAGATTAGCCTCGTTCCAAGCCCTTAGTATCACCCTGCCCTCAAATGTTTCCAAGTGATGGTCTCCTTGTAGGTCATCCCTTATTATCTTGAAGGTACCTTTCCAGTTTGGTCCAAGTTTGTGGTTTGATGATTTTACCATACTGCACAGGACTTTCCTAAGGATGTAATTCCCGACTTAGAATTTCCACGGATTGACTTTTTGATTATACTGTCTGGCTAGCTGTTTTTGGTAGGATGCCAACATAATTAGAGATAATTATCGACATTCATCGTCTAAGTTAAGCTTAGTGAGTAATGATTTATCATTGTGGCCAATATGTGTGGATCTCATGGTAGGGAGCCCGGCTTCCAATGGAATGACTACCTCCATTTCGTAGGTGAGCACGAAGGGAGTTTCTCCAGTTGCTTGCCTTGGGGTCATGCGATAGTCCTAGAAGATGTGAGGCAACTTTCTCACACAATCACCTTTGGCCCGTTCGAGTCATTTTTTCAGTTCGTCAATTACTGTCTTGTTGGAATCTTTCACTTTCCCATTTCTCTAAGGATATGCTACGGAGCTAAATTAATGCCTGACCCCGTGATCGTTGCAAAAACTTTGGAAGAGACCACTTTTGAACTAGGTACCGTTATCAGTAATGATTGTATTGGGTATGCCGAAGAAGGTGATGATGTTCTTCCATATGAATCTTGTCATTTTTGTGTCACGAATATTGGCCAATGATTTTGCCTCTATCCACTTCGTGAAGTAGTCAGTGGAGACCAATAAATACTTTTAATTTTCGGAGGCATTAGGAAGTGATTCTACAATATTCAAAACCTACTATGCAAAGGGCCACAGTCTGGTTTGTGATTTGAGGTCGTCGGTGGGCTGGTGAACCATAAGCGAGTGTTTTTGGCATTTTTCACACTTTCGAACATAGACTCTAATATCTTTTTGCATATATGGCCACCAATACCCTTCTTTCATTGCTCAATAGGCCAATGACCTTCCTCCTTCTTAACTTTGACAAATTCCCTCAAAAAGTTCGTGCAGAAATAGCTCGACATCTTGTGGATGAACTCACTGAAGGTAGGGGCGAGTGAAAGATCTCTTATATAATTTTCCATCAGGATATAAGTAAAAGCGAGCAACTTTGATTCTTATCTAATGTACCGACCTCGTGTCACTTGGTAGCGTATCACTTCATAAATAGTCTATGATGGGGTCCATCCAACTTGGTGCTCTTTCTATATGGAGAACCTTCTCGGATGTTTCCGTGAATTTAGTAGTTAGATCAATATTGGGTTATGCGAGGAAGTCTATTTGGATCGTTCTTTTCAAATAAAAATATATTGCAGAACTCAGTACTGTTAGGGCATCGACTTGACTATTCTGTCTCTTAGGGAACTACTGAACGTTAACCTTATCAAAGTTATCCATGAGTCCCTTTACGATGGCGAGGTAAGTTTCCATCCTTTTATCCTTTGTGTTAAAATATCCATTTATCCAATTGGATACCATCTATGAATCGTCAAAGACTTGGAGGTGCATTGCCCCACCACTTCTGCTTTGTACAGGCTGGCTATTAGTGCCTCGTATTCTTTTTCGTTGTTGGAGGCTTTAAATCCCAGATTGATGATTTGCTCTAGCGCCATGTTTTGGGGGGTTACCAATATGATGCCTACCCTTGCCCCATGGGAGTTGGAGGCTCCATCTACGTATAAGGTCCAAGGGCTAGATCGTTGTGTGCTTTCCATTGATCGATTAGTTTCTGGATGATTGATGGTCCGATCTTCTATGAACTCAGTGATAAAATCATCTAGAATCTTCCCCTTGATGATTGTTCTTGGTTGAAAGTGAATATCGAACCTCTCGAGCTCGATTGACCATTTTGACAGTCGACCGAAGAGGTCAACTTTCCTCATAGTAGCTTTGAGGGGGTATGAAGTGACCATAAAGATGGAGTGAGCCTCTAAGTAGTGCTTCAACTTCCCCAAGCCTATCACTAAGGCATATGCGAGCTTCTATAATGGTTGGTACCGTTGCATGGCTTCCAAAAGTGTCTTGTTTATATAGTAGATCGAATGTTAGCCTCTCTCCCTTTCATATACGAAGGTGGAGCTTACAGCATGGTATGATATAGAAAGGTAAAGGTATAAAGGATAGCCTTATTTAGAAATCACGATCAAATAAGGCCTGCTGAGATATATCTTGAGTTATTTTAAGGCTCTAGAGTAGTCCTCGTTCCATGCTAGGCCCTTATTTTTCTTTAATAGATGGAAGAACGATTGACATCACTTTGAGGACTTCGAGATAAAGTGATTGAGTGAAGCGAGCATTCTAGTGAGCTTCTATACATTTCTTATCGTCTGAGGGGGATGGACTTTATTGATGGCGTCAATATGGTCGGGGTTCTCCTTAGGGCTAGCAATTTTTGACAAGATAATCTGTTTACGGTAAAAATCCGAAATGACCCAAATATGACATGATTAACTTGTGTAGATTTAAAAATACCTAAATCTTTTACTCAAGTCAAAATCAACACGTCCTAGAAATGACATGACTAACCCGAATTTCCACCCCAAGTTCGCCTCGATTACTCTTTCGCTGGCCAGGTATCCAAGGTATTTTCCTGATAAAACAACAAATGTACACTTACTGGCATTAAGTTTCATTTGGTATTTCATGAGTATATCAAAAGTCCCTTCCAGATCGAAGAGGTGATCATCTTTGACCTTAATCTTGACGAGCATGTCATCGATATAAACCTCCATAGTCTCCCCCATTTGCTTCCTAAACATTCTGGTAACCAGCCGCTGATAAGTCGCTCCTGCATTCTTAAGGTCGAAGGGCGTAACCTTGTAGCTATATAAACCAACAGGAGTTATAAAGGAGTTCTTATCTTGATATTAACCATAAATGGGGATTTGATGGTATGCAGAGTAATTGATCAATATTTAGGAAAGGGAAGATATTTTTAGGACAGGCCATGTTGAGGTCAGTGAAGTCAATACAAAATCTCCAGCTTTCATTGCATTTAGGAACTAGCACTGGGTTAGATAAATATTTAGGGAATTGGACTTCCTGTATGGAACCTACATCCAATAACTTCCTAACCTCTTTCTCTACTACTTTTGCTTTTTCTGGTGCTTTTCATGGATCCTTCTCTGCGATTAGATTGAAGGAGGGGTCAACGTGAAACCAATGATAAGCGATGGCATGATCTATCCCAGGCAACTCATAGGGTTCCCACGCAAAGACATCCATGTTTCTCCAAAGGAGCATGACTAACTCTTTCTTCTCGCGATCAGTTAAGGAGGTACTAATTAGAAGTTTCTTCTCAGTCGAGTTGCTTTTAGATGAGACGTATTCCAGGTTTTCGATGACCCTTATTGAGCAGTGGATCTTGGTTTCCTCTACCACTGGTCGGTTGTACCTTAATTGGCTATTTGGAGGGTGTTAACCCCTATTTGACTTCCTCTTAACTCTTCGATTCATCTGTGATCGTCTCCTGCTTGGGGCGAATGGTTACGATAAAGACTTTCTGGCCATATCGTGGTCACCGTGGATCTCAACCACTCATCGATCTGTAACAAACTTGAGTTTTTTATGGTATGTCCTTCATTGCATGGAGCCGCCCTCTGCCGAGGATGGCATGATATGAAGACTCAATGTCAACTATAATAAATTCAATTATTTTTAAAATGTTTCCTGCTCTAATTGGAAGGACGATATTTCCCAAAGGAACTATGATTTTTCCAACAAAGACGACCAACGGAACGGTGTCTTCCTTGAGGTCGGCAACACTGATCTTTAACTTTCAAAATAACTCGAGGTACATTACTTTGGATGAGCTACCTTGGTCGATGAGGAATCTATCGACATCCTAGTTGGTTATCCTGAGTGTGATGACCAGTGCATCATGATGTGGGGTTCTAACCCCAACCAAGTCCTCTTATGTGAATACAATATGCTTATTATAATCAACGTCCTCTGGTCTTCGATGCTTCCCGACCTAAGTTTTGGTGGGATTAATCTGAAAGGCTTGCATGACTGCAGCGAGATTCTTGGCCTCCATATGAGCAATATTTCCTTGTATTTGCATGAGGTCTGATGCCACATGGATTACTGCGAACTCGTGACTGATATCCTCCTCGAGGACATTATCGGGCCTTTACTCTCCATTTGCTTCTACCTTATCGGTCTTATTTTCAATGAACTCATTGAGATGCCCATCCTGGTTCAACTCTTCGATATGAGATTTTGGGGCTTTACAGTGCTTAGTTGTATGACTACCCTCCTTGTGGAATGTGCACCTTCGTGCGTTATTCCATTTGGTGGGGTCTCCTCCCATTTTCCTTGGCCACTTGATAAATGGCTCATCTTTGAGAATCTTTTATATTGGTTCCTTGAAGACTGTATTCACCGCCTGAAATGCCTTTGAAAGGTCATTTTTGTTTTCATTTTTAGAGCCATTTTCCCCACCTGTTCTTGTTCCCCTTCTTTCGCGGCTCGTTTTTCTCCACTCCTTTGTTCGCCTGTGACCGACCATTATCCAATGCGTTAAGATGGGTTACATCTTCGACTTTGGGATATTTCTCTATACGGGCCATTAAGTCATCAATGAATGTAGCCTCATTCTTAGTTAAGGACTGATGTAGCAGGCAGGAGCTTGACAAATCAATTTTAAAGGACGCTACGGTTTACCTTCTTCGAGCAATCTTTGATTTCATTAAACACTTCCAATACCTCTTGGTGTATTCCCTAAGGTTCTCTTGTGGCTTCTTTTTCATCGTAAGTAGTGCATCCATCCGCTTCGGGTGGGAACTTCTTGTTGTGAAGCGAGGTGTGAATAACTCAGCCAAATATTTGAAGTTTTTAATAGACATATGTTGTAATATCTCGAACCACTTATGGGTCACATCGTGCAAGATGGAAGGGAACAAACGACACATGATCACGTCATTATGACTCCATAGGGTCATGGACTGTCGATATTGCCGGACATGATCAATGGGATTAGTCTTCCCATCATAGATCTTGAACCCAGGGATTGAAAACTTTTTTGGAGTGTCTTATTCTTCTATTGACCTTGAACAAGGGGAATTTATTTAGGTTTTGAGATATCTTTTAGCTAACTCTCGCGTATATCTGGCATTACGATGAGTTGGGTGCTGGTCCATCACCCTTCGGACCAAGCTCTTTATGTCACTGTTCTGCCGACCAAGACTTCTATGGCATTAAGCTTGTTGAGATCGCTCTGATCGATCATTGTTTGACCTATTTCTCTCAGTTCATTTTTTTCCACGTCTGGGGCTCCTTCCTCGGCGGCGAGACTTTCTCACCTGAGGAATAAGAGTTCGGTCATGGCCTTGTCGAGTATTCTGATGGAGCTCTCTTTTTAACCTTTCTAGTCGCCTTTTAAGGTGAGCATTTTCATCTTCTTCTCGACGCGTAACCTCCTCTTGTTCTTGGAGTCCGACTTTATAAGCATCAATGAATCTTTAAATTTGCGTCGACCTGGGTGGCCCCTGGGTTTCTTCAGAGACCTGCATTTCTTGGCACAATCTTGGGTTTGAATGCCAAATCAGACCTTACCCTTGGAGGGATAGCCTGTTGTTGAATATCACATGCTTGAGGGACGTTGCTATTGTGGTGAGACATTACTGGCTTTTTACTGATGAGTGCTTTCGTAAGAATAACAGTTGCTTCCTACAGACGGTGCCAATTGTGGTGATAAAAAACACAACACAAATTATAGAAGAAAGCAATCACTTGAAGATTAAGAAAAGCATGCAACCACAACAGATAACAACAATATACGTGGTTTGACAAACTGCCTACGTCCACGGAGAGGTCCACTGTTTTTATTAAGTATCTCCCATGAGGGCCCGGTCTAGGGGTTACAATATATTGATCACAGAAAGCAGTTGTAACCTCCACGATAAGCCATGAATCCCTTATATATCTCTCCGAGATTCTCGGGGATAGACTTGGTCTTATCTCGGGTTAGTTTCATAGTCGTGGCTCATAATTTGGGTCAGACACTTAATTACCCTTTATGGGCCTGGTCGGCTACTCTTATGGAATGATAAAAAATAGGTACCACGAAAAATAATTAAAGAAGAAAGAGAGGAATGTAGAGAGAAAAGGGAATATAGGAAAGTGAAGAATAATTAAAGAAAGAAAAATGGAATTTTAAAAAGAGTGGAGAAAGATGGGGAATTAAAATAAGGGAAAGAAGGAGGAGAGCAGGAAAAGAAATATAAAATAATGGAAATAGAGTGTGGGGATATAAAATAAGAAAAAGAATGAGAGGGAAAGAAGTAATAAATAAATTTAAAATATAAAATAAAAATGCAAAAGTTCAAAAAATAAATGAAAAATAAATACATAAAACGTAAATAAAAATAAAGTAATATAACAATAAAAACTATATATATATATATATTGCAAAGTGAATCTTTAAACAAGTATGTCAAAACATAAAACAAAAAAATATTACAAATTTTTAAAAACTATTACAAAAATATGGTTTAAAATAAAAAATTGTATTTACTAAAATATTTTTATGAGTCTAATTACAACATAAAATATTAATAAATAAGGTTTGCTATCATAAAAATAATTATAAGAAAAATGATTGTCCAACAATTATGATTAAATTAGGAAAGAAAATAAATTACAGTAATTGTAATCAAATTTTTTGAGTATTTATCTGGAGCTAAATTAATTATTTGTCTTGGGTCCCTAGTGTAGTCCACATACCCAAGTATTTAGACCCAAACTCTCAGGTGACCTAGTTTCACTCAAACACACCTTTTGTACTTGTATATAAAGGTATGGGTAGGGGTGTGTTTCAGCTAGATCGGATCGGAATAAGGGTGTTCGAATTTTTTTTCAAAACTTTCAAAATTTTAAAATCCTTTCTAATTCGAAAAAAATAAAAATCGGATTATCATTTTTTTCCTATTCGGCTAATTCGTATTTTTCAAGATATTCAAAAATTTCGGAAATTTTATTATTCGGAAAAATTTCAAAATATTCGGAATTATCAGTTATAATATTTTCAGAAAATATTAGATTAACATACTAATTGCCAAAACATACGAACTGATTTAAGTTTTCTCACACCTAACTACCAAAACATATTAACATACTAACTTTTCTTACACCTAAAAGATACTAAGTTTAGCTACCAAAACATACTAACTGATTTAACTTTGTTGGTTACCACCTAAAGGATAGTATAACAATTAGTATTACTCAGTTCAAAACATACTAACTAACAGTTTAAATTATTTAGTATCTTTCCACCTAAAAGATACTAAGTTCTTGTATATAATAGTTAGTATTACTAACAGTTATATCTTTTATACATGAATAGTCATAAATTGGTCATAATAGGTGCAAACAGGAAGATGAGGTCCAAACAGAATACTATGGTCCTCTCTTATAACAGAATAATATTCATAAATTGGACATATATTTATGAATACTCATAAAATGGTCATATGTTATACATGAATACTCATGTATAACAGCTAAACTAATATATAATAAATTATATATTAAAGTGGAAGTAAAAATGTATTAAAATAAATAAAAATATTATTATTTCAAAAAATATTTTGGATAAATCGGATCGGCGTGATATTGGAAAATTCGAATCGAAAATTCAAAAACTCGGAATTCATATATAATTTGCAATTCCATGCCAATTTTTTTTCAAAAAATTCGAAATCGGAAAATTCAGAAATCAACAATTTTAAATAGTACCATAATTGGAAAAATTCAGATCGAAAAATGAAAAACTCGGAAGTTCGGAAATAATTGACACCCCTGGGTGTGGGAAGTGATTTTAAAGCATATAAATTATTATTAGGGTTTGTGATAGGTGAGAGAAAATAATGTTAATATTTTTGTGAAGAGGACTAGAGAGATACCACGGTATCTAATCATAAGGAAGGATTTTCTTCTCGAAAGGTGTCTTCACACCTACATAGATTTGGGGAGGATCATACACTAGATGATCTAAGATTTACAAGAGGTTAAACAATGTTTTTGGAGACCTGGTAGGGAAGCAAGGATTTTATCACCTTCTACCTTTTTCTCCTCATAGGAATCACAATATGATTCACTATGGTATTGTATTCTTGAACCTTAGGTTTAATCTTTAAACCCAGTTCGTGTTTTCTTTTCAATGCATGATTAATTAAAAATATTTAGGGCTGAAATATTTATGTGCTTTAATTTTCAATCCCAATTTATTTTTCCAAACGTACCAAACTAACCTCATAGAGAAATAAGTTCATTGGAGAAATTGTTGACACCCTCAACAACCCCATGTGATCTAATGATGTTAGCATATGGTAGTTACACAAGATATAGTAGAAGCATGAATATATTTGCACACATGTGCACTAATCCATTCGTAACTATTTCCCCTCACTCATGTAATGTATTTTCTCATCTTTCTAACCAGAATAGAGTAATGCATCCCTAATGCTCATATTCGTTCACTCTCACTCAACACGCGCACACACATGCACCACACACACATACACAAAAATAGAGACAATGAGAACTTTAAAAGGTATGTATGATTTAAGTCCTTACAATTATGTTTTTCGGGTGAGGATTGAGTGAGAGAGAACTTGCAATTGAGTTCTTGGGGAGTATTGGATGTAATTTAGTGAAGAAAATAACACTTATGAATGTAAGAAACCAATTTGGGACTGAACCAAATTAAATTTGGTTTCTACGTCTCTTAATCTTTCCATTTTAGTTGGATTGGAGTTCATTGCATCGTTAATTGTTTAATTGTTAGATATTTAAGTTCATAGCAAAAATTGACCTTATACTAATTTATGCCACCAACAATTTTCATCTTATATCCCTATAAGCATGTGTGTCAATGATTTATTCTACAATAAATAGAGGCTAACATGTTATCTCTTAATCAATTTAATAAGTGGTGATTGGGGTGAGCATAGATACCCCTGATAAATGAAATGTTTAAATCTTAATTTGGATGTGGGTGATATTTACTTCATTTAAATCCATAAACAATTTTGGTTGAAGTGTGAAAGGTCACTATTGATGGTTTCATCCATCCATGTGTATAAAAGTCCTTAAATGATCATGTAATCCTTAGAGCTTTTAGAAAATTTAACTTTTGATTCATATATGTGAAAGTATTTCTTGTTTGTAACCATGGTTATTACTTGAAGACTATGCTCACTAAGTTCATACATAAATTTAGGTTATATCTACACTAGGTCATGGTTTAATTAAAAAAGACATCATTATTGATACATAAAATTCTACCCCTATTTATGTAGAATATTTTGAAACTGGTGGGGTATATTTGAAATTAGTTTGAAAATAAATTAAATTTGAATAAAACTTGTCGATCTTAAAGGTTTTACTATGTTAACCATTAAACTGTGCCCCTCGATCTTTCTAAGTTTAAAGGACTCGTGATATTTAATTTTTGACTTTCTCATATTCTAAACTCACTATAAATTAGAGCATTGGGAACTTGCAAAGGAAGTGAAAATTTTAATTATTTTTAGGAGTAAAGAACTATTCTAGAGAAATTTTAGTTTTTCCTTAATTTTTAGATTGATCGAATGGATATTGATGATACCAGAAATGGTATCACCAGGTCACAGATGTGTGAAGCTCAAACAGTTGTACAATATTGGTAACAATCACACAGTAAATCAACAAAGAAGGAGATGAGGAGAAGAGGATGACCACCTGGATTTAAGTGGTTCGGACGGAGCCTATGTCCACTGTGTGTGTGTGAGAGTGAAATCCACTAGTAAATATGGATCTAATGGCCTGGTTACAATACAAGATTTCTCTCTCTCTCTCTCTCTCTCTCTCTCTTATGTATATAAATGTGCAGAGTTTTAGCTAGGGCTTGAATTAATCAATCCCTTCTCATGAAGAAGATGAAGAGTATATATAGGGATCAGGGGTTTAGTGTACCCCCGAGTAGGCATGGAATGTTCCTAGATAATGAGGTTGTGCCATCTGTCCTGCAATATGTATATCATGATGATGAAATATTCCCTCGCGTGTGAGGGAGATATTGCTATAATGGTTTCGTATGCGTGGGATCTGCAACCCACTAGCACTCTTCCATTCATTACCCAATCCACATGCTCTACCAGCTGTCACTATCAGCCATACCGCCCAGGCCGAGGTTGAGATGACGAATAAACCCCCTTATGTGATTTAGTGGTGATGGTGTCGTCTGGATCGGTCGTCATCTCATGTGTAAGGGGACAAGTCAAAGGATACACTTGTAGTGAGATCTCTGGGGTTTTACATGCATATATGGTATGTCAAGTTTAAGCCAAGGTACAATATGAGAGCTATAAGGTATAGGCTGAGCCGACCCATGCTGAGGCCATAGCTGAGTTGTCAAACCAGAGTCCGCTAATATAATGAGACCTCTCATGCTGAGGGCCGATGTCGGACCATCTGAGGGCAGGCCGAGTGATAACTTCTCATTTCTGGTCAACTGGTGAGGTTCGTCTTAGTTTGTGGTCTATGATCCTAGATGAGTTGATATTTGGCATATCAATCACCCCTAACCCTTAGTCTATGACATCTATATGAGTTTGAGGGGTAATGAAGTTATGTCGTCTGATGACCTTTTAGAGGACACATAGAAGCCATCAGGTGAGTAATAACTTGAGTTCACAACTGCCACACTTCCTATAGGGTCGTGTTTAATTGAGGTGTGAACGGAAATTTACACATTTTAGGTTTCATGCTTGTTATGATAAGGGTCATGGGAAACTGTGCACCGCTTTGCAAAGCATGCACAAATCGTTACCTGCATATAAAGGGGTTATTTTTCAAAGCCTTTATTCTTCCCTGTTCCATTTATTCAACACACTAACTTTCCCCTTGTCTCTGTGCCTCCAAACGTCTTTCCAAGGTCTTTTATGCTTTTCCATTCTCATTTCCCTTCCACATAATCTTTTTCCACCATTGTATTCAAGCTTTTATAGTTTCTTAAATTTTTTGAAAGCTTCATAATTTTTGGCGAGATCAAACCCAACTCTGATGGCTTGACTTGATTGTTAGGGGCTTACTTATTGGTTTTGAGTGGTGGCTTTGAGTGGTTTCAAGCTTTTAGGGGCATTTTTTTATTAGTGTTTACACCATTTAGGCTATCATTTGTCCCCTTAGTTAACTCCGATCACATTTTGGTTATCCTTCCCATGAAACTGTTCTTCGCTGTTCTTGGTAGAAAAAGATTCACTCTTGCCTCTTTGATCTTTGAGTCAACCTTAGTCAAACCTAAAACTGTTTGTGATTTCGAACTTAAACTTAAGTGTTACCTTGGCCACTGAGTGTTAAAAACCTTATACGAGTTAGCATTTCAGTACCCAACCCTTAGGGAGAGGTATTTCCAAGAGATACATAGGTTAGAGACTGAGGCTAAGCACCAAGTCGACCCTGTCTGGGGACGACCCCTCTTTCTCGTCCCTTTGAAAGTAATTTTACCCTCTGCTGAAGAAATGGTCAACTCATCTTTCGCCCAAGTCGACAATAGGGATTCATATGAGAAAGCCATGATGTATTTTCCAACCCATCATTGGGAGATGAGAGAGCCTGATAACATGTCCCGAACCTCATCACCAAATCGAGCCGAGGCGTCTGGACGAGACTATATTTCTATAGAGATTCTTCCAGACCCTGTTGAGACGACCACCAATATAAATATTTCCCTGACTTACAGTTCCTTTATCTGCTATGATCGAAGTTGAGTTCCAAATAACTTACCCTACTACTGATGCCAGGGGTGGGGAAGGAGAGGCTAAAAATGAGATGGAGGAGGTCTTTGAGTCCGACGAGAAAGTGGACTGTTCGTACACTAAGCAATACCAATCCTCCATCCGTGAGCTTGACATTATTTACTTCAAACACCTTTATGGTTATACCCGACTTCACCTTACGAGTTCCAATCGAGGATGAGAGAGTGTATGATATACGAGAGGGAGAAATCACTCTTTACGATCAAATGTTTAGGGTTCGATTTCGCCTTCCTTATTACTCGACCATGTGGGGTATCCTTTCTAGTCTCGACCTCACTTCCACTCAGATAGCTCCAAACTCTTGGAGGGATATCTATCTTTGAAGGAATTAGTACGAGGATGAGCCCTTAGTTGAGATTTTCTATGCTTGTTACCATGTCTCGTCCTCCATAAATCAGGCCGGTTACTACCACTTCGGGTCTAGTAAGGCTAACAAGAAGATCCTCTATATCAACCGACTTCCAATCATAGCTGGGAAGAGAGATTTTTCTATTTGTCTGGGGCTTGGGAGTTTCCTGCCGACTTCGACCACGAGGGATGAGACGATGAGCCGAGGGTACCCCATACATGGGCAAAGCCCTCAATGCTTTCTAAGTCTGATCCCGACCTTAGTATAACTAATAGGGAGAAGGCTGACTTCCTCAGGGGGAAAGGGAAAAATGGTCAACTCCTTTCCTTTGAAGACCTTATGTCCTTGGATTACTTAGATAAGTTCAGGTTGAGGGTTGATCCACTAGACGACCTTTGTAAGTGAAATAATTTCTTTCTTTCAAGTCCTTTGTGTTATTTTGTGACTGTGACTAATAATCCATGTTATGTTTTTATAGACCGCCCTCCTCATATGTCTAAGGAATCTTTGAACATGCATGTGTCAAACCTTCATAATGCTTTAAGAAAAAATAAGTAGTTGATCACTAAGGCTCAGTCGAAGAAGACAATAGCCACAAGGCTGACACACTCTGAGGTGGACCAAAAAAGGACCAATGATCAAGTTCCCCTTGAAGTTCAGCCTGAGAGGGACACTCAATGGTCGAGAGTCATCCCCCTACGCTTATGTATGATGAGTAGCTCAAGAGCTAGATCTTATTCTAGGGATTCTTTTCACAAGTACTAGTAGAACAACATTGCCAACCTCAGGAAGTTCCCAGGCTCTATTCTCCCCTTAGTTGCAAGATCCAAGAGGGCTATTCTTGGAGTTCCCATGAAGGATGACTACAAGTTCTTGGAGAATATGGATCCTCCTCAGGTCTTTTATTTGGGCCTTGATCTAATGGCTCATGAATTATTTTCTTCTTACGCACAAGTATTTTTTGTACTCTTACCTCCCCTGTACTAAAATAATTTCCTTTCTTTACAGTCTGTATACACCTTCCCCTCGGACAATAAGTGGATGGTCAAGAATTATCCCAAAGTTCAGGAGGCCGATCTAGCTCTTAGATCGGAAGAAAAGTTGAAAAAATTCCTAGAGTCATGACAAGATGATATTTTGCAAGCTCATAATGATCTGATGATCAATGACAACTTACTGAAGATGAATCAACACCTTCTTAAAGAGAAGGACGTTGCTTTGATCTCATTATTGAGCACCTATACCAAACATATTACTAAGGCCTTGCAGAGGGGAAAAGACAAGGACTTGTCTCTTGAGGCCCTTGAGAGGATCAGTTCCAAGGACATTGAAGCTTTCAAGGCTTCAAATGAGTTTGGCATCTTTGGCATCATTTACTTGGATAGAGGCATAAAGATGGATTTTTAATGAATTTCTCCCAAGTTCACTGAGGTTCTATATTCTATTTGTCCTGCCTTGGATTCTACAATTTTGTCTAACCCCCTCTTTGATGTCACTCTAGAGTATGTGCAGTTGATGGCGGCAGACGAGGCCATGGCTAACATTCAGTCCGATGTTCGATCCCAAGAAATACAAGTCGATGGTGGAACTGAGCCTAACGTCGAGGAAACTATAACTATCAACCTTGAACAGACTTCTTAGGGTGGTCGTCTGTGATCAATACCCTCTTTTGATTGTACTTCTATTTTGTCTATTTTGAACACTTTTTATTCTTTAAAGTTTTTTGTCATATCTGTACTTTGTATTTTATGAAATGGAACCTCTTATTGCTCTTCTTATTAGCATCTCCTCTTGATTTGCTTGCGTGCCATAACTATGATGTTGTATCGTACTCAAACAAGATAATATTTCAAATCAACCATAAATCAATCATAATCAAGTCCTCCCTCATCTCGTCAATACACAGTCGTCTCGATCGAGGGAGCACATTCACTAAGTTAATGATGTTTTAATATTAACGAAAATTAAGTGATTTTTAATTTGCATCCACCAAATTATGGTGTTTAAGCACAATTCCTTCCTCTTCATTTTGAGAGTGTATGGAGAGTTGTCTCGTCCATGCACAGTCGTCTCGATCGAGGGATCACATTCACCAAGTTAATAATGTTTGAATACTAACCAAAATTAAGTGATTTTTAATTTGCATCCACCAAATTATGGTGTTTAAGAACAAGTCCACCCTTGTTGTTTTGAGAGTGTATAGAGAGTCGTATCATCCATGCATTGTTGCCTCGACCAAAGGAGTAAGTCCACCAAGTTAATGATGTTTAAATGATAACCACAACTAAGTGATTTTTAATTTGAATCCACCAAATTATGGTGGGTAAGCACAAGTCCTCTCTCTTCATTTTGAGAGTGTATGGAGAGTCATCTCGTCCATGCACTATCGTCTCGGTCAAGGGAGTAGGTTCGCCAAGTTAATGATGTTTTAGTAATAAATGCCTTTTGATGTTAGCAACCCATGGATGAGGTTGACCCCATCTGGACTGCCGTATCACCGAGGCAACTTAAGCTTACTTCACCATGCTTAAGATAAGTTGATACATATTCACAAATATCTAAATAGATAATCAACATATGAGGTAACACTTGGATTTCATTTGAATTTCATTCATCCGAGTCTCATACTCGTGTATTATAATAGAATTGAAAAAAAACATCATAACTGTAATCTCATTGGTAATATTTCTTGAGGTAGTTAGCGTTACACGAGTTAGAGAATGACTATCCTTCCATATTTTCTAATCTGTGCGTTCCCGGTACCACCTCTTTGACTACTCTATATGGGCCATGCTAATTTGGATGAAGCTGATTGGGTTTCTACCATATTTTCTTCAGTACAAGGTCCCCTACCTTCAGTGGTAAAGCCTTTACTCGCTTGTTGTAGAATCTTGTTGTTCTTTGCTAGTAGGCAGCTTGCCTAACCCTAGTGTCTTCTCTTCTTTCTTTGTCAAGATCCAAATCCAACCTTCTTTTTGTAAAGTTATCTTGTGGGTCATACGTTTGAACCTTATGAGTCGAAAGGTCAATTTTTGTAGGCACTACTGCCTCTAATCCATAAGCAAGCATGAAGGGAGTCTCCCTAGTTGAGGTCCTCTTTGTTGTCCGATAGGACCATAGGAGTGCATATACCTCTTCAATCCATCTCCCCTTTTCATCCTCTAGATCCTTCTTAATTCTATCAATAATCATTTTATTTGTTACTTTTATCTGCCCACTAGCTTGGGGTCGGCCAAGAGTGGAGAACAATTGCTTGATGCCGACCGTCTCACAGTATTTTTCTAGGGAGATGTTCTTGAACTGTGTTCCCTTATCAGATATCAGAGTATTGGGTAGGCCCTACCTGCATATGATGTTTTTCCAGATATACTAAAAGGTCTTCTTCTCCGTAATTATTATCATCATCTCATCCTCCACCCACTTTGAAAAGTAATCTATCGCCATGATTAGATAATGGTAATTGTTCCCATCTATGGGTAAGGGTCCTACAAGATCAATTCCTCACACTACAAATGGCTAGGGAGAGGTGATGGAGGTCAGAGGTTGATGAGGCTGGTGGGGAATGGTAGCAAACCTCTAGCAGTGTCGCACTTCTTGACATATGTTGCACCATCCTTTTCTAAGGTCAGCCACAATTACCCCTGGGTAATAATCCTCTTATCCAAAGATCTTCCCCCAATATGACCTGAGAAGGAGACTTCATGCACATCCTTCAAGATATACACTACCTCAGATGGATAAACACATCTCAGCAAAGGAAGCATAAACCATTTCTTATATAAAGTGTCTCCTATGATGGAGAACTTAGTATCTTTATACCTTGACTTCCTTTTATCGATCTTTGATTATGGAATGTCCTCATCCTTTATGTACCTGATGATCGGATCCATCTAGCAGGTTACCATGTTAAAATTTAAACAAAACTCTAGAGCGTTGTCCTCCTCTTCAATGGTTGGTCGATGTAAGATTTCTACTAGCACCATCCTTCTTATCTTTGTTCTTGTAGCTGAGGCCAGCCTTATAAAGGCGTCGGCTCGGCCATTGTCTAGCTGGGGTATCCTCTTCAGCTTCACTTAAACAAACTACTTTAATGTTATCATAACCCTTTTGAGGTACCTTGTCATCCTGCCATCTTTGGCCTCACACACCCCCAAAATTTGGTTGACAACCAAACTAGAATCACTATGCACAAGGAGTTGGCCAACATTTAGTGCATCGTAAAGGGAGAGGACTACTAGGGGAGCCTCATACTCTTTTTTTAACTATAATATCACCAAATTTATTAGAATAATTGGTAGAACGTCCCTACCAAGGAAGCCTTACAAGAGAAAATGAGGAAAAATGAAAGGCAAAAAAGAAAATCAATTAAAGATTCTTAATGAAGAATTTTAAGAGAATGAAACCCAAAAAGATCCATTATATATTGTCCTTTGGATGCTAAAGGAAAATCTTTAACCAGCTTGAAGCAGGTGTTGGTTTGAGTTTTCACCGCATGAGAAGCTAGAATATCTTTCACTGAATTGGATTCTCTCCAGATATGACAATATGAGATAGACATTTGATGTTCCATGGATTTGATAAAGTTGATATCTGACAAAATGTTCCAAGGAGAGCCTTTGAGGATGTCAATGAGAATTTTAGAATCTGATTCAACTATAACTGAATTAAATTTTAAAGATAAGCAAATATGCAGACCCCCTAGGATGGCATACATTAAGCTTTATTATTTGTGCAGATGCTCTCATAGGGTGAAAAGGCTTGAATTAAGATACCTAGATGATTTATCAATATTTTCCCTGATCCTGAGGGTCCTGTGCTACCTTTGGATGCACCATTTGTGTTTAATTTCACCACCCCCTCTTTAGGTCTGATCCACTTTGTGATTTCAAAGGAGTAAGGCTTAGGACTCAATGGATTTATCTTGAACGTCTGAAATAGATACTCAAATTGGGAATGATTGGACTTGAAATTTTAATTTCTGCTGTAGGTCCTCACAAGATCAGTGATATGCTGAATAAGAAATTTTGTATTCATATGGATGCCTTCATATCGAGCTTTATTTCTACTCTTCAAAATTTACCACACTATAGCACATGGAATGATCAAGAATAAGTGTTGAAGAATGTCTCCATAAGGTTTATTTAACAACCAAGACATCAAAACCCCGTTGAAGGAAGAATATGAAAACTTAAGACCAAATATATTTGAGAAATGATTCCAAATATTTTGAGCTAAAGGGCACGAAATGAATAATTGATGAAAATCTTTCGTATCTTTGGAGCAACAATGACAAATGGAAACCAATGGAATAACCATAGCCTAAATAGAATCATTTAGGGGAATAATTTGGTGATAACACTTCCACAGAAAAATAGAAATTCCATGAGGCATATCTGACTGCTAAGAGAGATTGCAAATAAGAGAAGAGGTTTTGGATGATCTGATCAGTTGCCAAGCATATTTAGAAGAGAATTCCCCATCAGATCTTGGTTTCTAGTATCTTTTCCCATTATTAATGATTAAAGCAACTTCTGATTAAGTTTTTATCATCTTAAGACTTTTATAAGTGGGGGATCCACCAAATTGGGGCCTGCTAGTATACTTATTCAAGAAAAATTCAAACCATAGGTTTGAAAGAGTGGAGAGGTTCCACCAAATTTTGATGTAGAAAGCCTTAACTAAGTCTGGGATAAGTTTGCAACCTAAACCAACTTCACAAACATTATAACACATTTTATTCCATTTATTCCTATAATGCCTATGCCCATAATCTTTAGATGCTCCCCATAAAAAAATACTGAACATGTTGTGAACAATGTTAATGATTTAAGTGGTAGGATTCATGGATATTAGAGTATGAATAGGAGAGCCTCATACCGAGGTTCGTTATTTAAAGCCTTAAAGTTAAACCTCCATATGTACTCAATATCGGTTCTATCTGGGACCGACACTATCAATCCTACACCGCTTCAACTCTCACATGAAGACCCATTAATAAAGAGACTCCACACAATACAATTTGGTGAAAAATTACCCTATTTTGGGCTTTTATTCTTGAAAATATACTTTTCCTCCTCATTCTCAGATACTTTGATTCTTGTTTAACTCGTCTCGGTCTGGTCCGAGGGAGGGCATGATCTTCTTTCCCTCTCATAAGTAGCCTCTACATACTTGCTGTCAGCCTCTTCCCAAGTGAATTTGGCCACAAAGTTTTCTAGGACTTGACCTTTGATGGACATTTTTAGATGATAGATGATGTCGAACTCTCCCAATTTTATTGGCCAAGCCATCAATTTTCATGACTTCTCAGGCTTGTGAATTACCTATCTGAGGGGTGATTCTGTGAGGATCACCATGGTATGGGAGTGAAAGTAAGGCTTAATTATCCTCGAGGCATGGATCAGTGCATAGGCTAACTTCTCCATCTTGGGGTACCTCTGCTCAGCCCCTTAGAGTGCCTTATTATTGAAATATATAGGTTTTTGGATTCCATCCTCTTCTCTTATAATAGCGGCGCTAATGTCCGACTCAGATACTGCTAAATAAAGATATAGTCTCTCCCCTTGAACTAGTCTTGATATGAGGAGTGGGGAGACTAGGTAGGACTTTAAATCCTTAAAGTCTTTATCACACACCTCATTCCATTCGAAAGCTTTTCTCAACACTCTAAAGAAAGGAAGTCATTTATTAGTGGTTCTGGAGACAAACCTGTTTAGCACTACTACTCTTTCGATGAGTCTCTACACATACTTTATTGTCACAGGAGTCTTCATTTCCAATAAGACCTTGATCTTATCTAGATTGGCTTCAAACTCTCTCTAATTCATAATAAATCCTAAAAACATCCTTGCTCCCACATCGAAGACACACTTAGCGAGGTTCAGCTTCATCCGGTATTTGTCCATCGTATCAAAGGTGCACTTAAGGTCGGCCACATGTGTGTCGACCTTAAGGATCTTAGTAATCATATTAGTAACATATACTTCCATCATCTTTCCAATCTAGTTTTCAGACATTTTGTTGACCAACCTCTGATATGTCACCCCAGCATTCTTCAACCCAAAGGGCATGGCCCTATAACAATAGGTCCCCTTGTCATTGATAAAGGCTTTATTTTCTTCGTTGGTTGGGTCCATGGAAATATGGTTCTAGCCTAAGTAGGCATCCATTAAGATCATTAATTCATGGTCGACTATCGCATTTACTATCTGATCAATCCTGGGCAAAGGGAAATTGCCTTTTGGGCATGCTTTATTTAGGTCTGTGAAGTTAACATAGATCATCCATTAAACATTAGCTTTAGAGATGATAACAACATTTACCAGCCAGTCAGGATAGATGACCTCCCGGATGAAGTCATCCTTTCCAACCTTTTAACCTCCTCCCTGATAACATTATATTTTTCTCTTGATTAGACTCGTCTCTTCTACCTTATTGGCTTAGCGTCATCGTCTATGTTGAGGTTATAGCACATAATTCTGGGCTAATACCTGGCATGTCATCGTGGCTCCATGCGAAGATATTTTCCTTCTTCTTCAACGGCTTCACCTGTTCTTTCTCGACCTCCTTTTTTAGGGGTTTTCTAATTTGGATGTTTTTTTTCGTCTTGTCCTCATTAAGGATGAATGCTTCTACCACCTGAGTGTCTTCTCCCTTCTCGAATTTCTTCTCATCTCTTGGTTCTAGCGTATTGATATTGTAGTTCGTAGTTTCTTTTTTGTGAGCTTCCCTCTCCTCATCTGAGTTGAAGTAGCATTCCCGTGCCAACATTTGATCACCTTGGACTTTCCCTACCCCATAAGGAGTCGAGAATTTCACTATTTGGTGTACAGTGGAGGGCACAACCTCAAACTCTTTGAGGGACACTCTTCCCATAATAATATTATAAGACGAAGATACACTTTCATCCATTATAAAGAAATTGACCTTTTTTGTGAGCCTCATCGGCCAGACATCTCCCATCCTGATGTCCATCTCATACATTCCCAACGGATGTACTTTCTCACTGCTGAATCCAATCAATGGGTGATGATAAGGTACAATCCTCTTCTTACTGAGTTCTAGGCCTTTGAAGCATGGACAGAACATAACATGGCTAAACTTTCATCGTATTCTTAGCATATCATACCCATGAGCCTTGGTTGTAATGAATAGGGGGTCGTCTTAAGGGGATAGGATACCTTTGAAGTCAAGTCTTGAAAAACCCATAATCAAAGTATACATATCCACCTTCTTCCTTTTCTCTGACTTAATGCCTATTTTAGTCGAGTTTACCACCTCAACCTTAGGAAGAGCGTTGACTTCTGCAACGTGTGCCTTTCTGTCAGCCACCTTTGAGCCTCCTCCTACTAGACCCCCACAAATCATCTTCATATCTAATGAAATCATATGAAGGCAGCCTTTAGGGCCATCGTCCTTTGGTGGAAGATCTGGGTGGTCTTCATCATCGTCTTCTGAGGCATCATCTTTTATCCCAGGAGTATCCTCTTTGAAGTTATTAGCCCTTATTTTTTTGGGGTCATCATGTCCCCTCTTCGGGATACCACTTCTCATATACTTTCTTAGCTTCCTAGCCTTAATCATATACTTAATGTCATCTTTCAAAGTAAAACACTTGTCGATTAAGTGCTCATGATCTTGGTAAAATTTACACCATAAGCTTTTATTCCTTTTGTGAAGGGGATCCTTCAGCTTTTCGGGCCATCTTAGGGACCGATCATTCTTGATCTCAATCAAAATGTGCTCGCAGCTGATAATGAGAGGAGTGTACCCGACAAACTTATCATCAGTTGATCTGTTATTTCTATCTTTACTCTTCTTCTGAAACTTTCTCTCACTGCTAGTCCCCTTATCATCATCATATTTAGTTTTCATAGCTTCCTTGACATTCATCACCTTACCGACCGTTGCCAATAGCTTGGAGATAGACTTTGGTGGGTCCTCATCAAGCTTTCGAACAAATTTACCTTTCTACAGGCCTCCTATTAGCACTGTCATTGCAATACTTTCCTCATATTCCTCCACTTATAACTTCTCCTTATTCAACCTTGCGATGTACTCCCTGAGACTCTCATTTTTCCCATGCTTAACGTACAGTTAGTGCGTAGTTTTCTTTTGGGGTCTTACCCAAAAGAAAAATTTATGGATGAATCATTATGCGAGTTACTTAAAATTTTCAATGGAGTTCTTCGGGAGTGAAGTGAACCATATATGGGCAGCTCCAGTCAATGTTCTTGAGAATGCATAACATTTTATCTCATCAGAGATGGAGTTAATGTCTATAGTCGATTAATACATCTCTACATGGTGCACATAATTGGTACTCCCATCATACTTTGGAGTAACCACTAGTGGCTTGAACTTGGCACGGGTCCAAAATCTAACTATCTTAGCTACAAAAGGAGAGCCTTCATAATAGCCCCTTTGAAAGGGGCCGCGGCTCTTAAGAATGTCCCATATTTTATTCTCTAACCTTTGAATCAAATCATTCCAAGGCCTCTTGATTGCTTGCATGATGTCGGTTTGGACGGTATCATCTTTCATTACCTCAATAGGTTGAATTGATGGTTCCCTGGCTAACGAAGTAAGTCGGTTATTTACCTCTCATTGGCCCTCGTCTTGGCCACATAAGGGTCGACAGTCTGTCCACTCTCTTCTTGAGATAGAATTTCTCCTTGACATAGACTATATTTTTCTCAAATCGCCAACGATGCTAGGTCTTTTAAAGGCCAACCCTTTACTTAATTAATCAAAGACAAAGACCCTTCATTGTGCATCACGGCTCGACCTCCTATAATGATCTCTAATTCCTTGGATGGGGCGCACCATATTCCCAGATACTTTGTATGGCTCCCAACAATCATCCTAAGCATCTTCAGCCTCATAGTCATCATAACGGTCCATCGAGAAGGGTTGGCCTTGCCTCCCCATGCGTAAATCCCTAGGTTTAGGCACATCCCTCCACCGCTAAAGAGGTGGCAGGTCTTTGTGTGGTGCCTAGGGTGGTCCCCTAGCATCCTTAGGGTGCTCCATGCCAGCCGGAGTAATAATCTATGGTTGTAACCCCGCTGGCCTAATTATCACATTTTGGCTGAAGGCAACCAGTTGTTCTTGCATTGCCTATTGGATGGCCACCAAGTAATTCAATGCCGCCGCTACCTCAACCATCTCCGACTGAGGAGGTGCATTGCTGGAACTAGAACCACCAGCTGGTGGTGGAAATTTTGATGCCATGTATTAAACCTTATGGATGAGAAATACCTAGCGAGTATAAACATGAAAGCTCAACATGAACTCTTTCTATAGTGAAATAGCTCCACAAGAGGGGACGACTGGTTTACCACCAGAGACTCGAGTGAGGACAAGCTAAAGGAGAGAAGAGATGATATTACTCATTACCACAAACGACGTCAAACTGATGATACCATAAATGGTATCACCGGGTCAAAGATGTGTGAAGCTCAAACAGGTGTACAACAATGGTAATAATCAAACAGTAAATCGACAAAGAATGAAGTGAGGTGAAAAGGATGAACACCTGGATTTAAGTGGTTCAACCGGAGCCTACGTCCACTATGCGTGTGTGAGTGATATCCACTAGTAAATATGGCTATAATGGCCTGGTTACAATATAATCTCTCTCTCTCTCTCTCTCTCTCTCTCTCTCTCTCTCTCTCTCTCTCTCTCTCTCTCTCTCTGTCTCTCTCTTTCTCTCTCTTCTGTATACAAATGAGCCGAGTTTAAGATAGGGATTGAATTAATTGATCCCTTATAATGGAGAAGATGAAGAGTATATATTAGGCTCAGGGTTTAATGTACCCCTGAGTAGTCATGGAATGTTCCTAGCTAATGAGGTTGTGCCATTTGTCCTGCCACATGTATATCATAATGATGAAATATTTCCTAATGTGTGAGGGATATATTTCTACAACGGTTTTGTATGCGTGTGATCTGCAACCCACATGCACTCTTCAACGCATTCCCAATCCACACACTCTACCAGCTATCATTGTCGGCCGTACCGCCTAAGCCCAGGTTAAGATGACGAGTCAACCCCCTAATGGGATTTACTGATGATGGTGCCATCTGGATCGGCCGTCATCTATTGGGTAAGGGGAAGAGGAAAAGGATACACTTGTAGTGAGATCATTCGAGTTGTACATGCATATCTCCTATTTCGAGTTGAGGTCGAGGTAAAATATAAGAGCTATGAGGTCGAGGCCGAGACAACCCATGCTGAGGCTATGGATAAGTTGCCGAGCCATAGTCCACTGAAGTAATAACACATGTAATGCTATGGGCCGAGGCTGAGCCATCCGAGGGTAGGTAGAGTGGCAACTTCCCATTTCTGGCCAACTGGTGAGGGTCGGCTTAGTCCAAGGCCAATGATCCTAAACGACCTGATATTTGGCATATCAGCTATGAACACATGGGTTCGTGGATAAAATTGCAATATTCATGAAAATACATATTTAAATCCAGGTTTGGTTGAATCCAAAGATAATGTTGCATTTGATTTTTCTTTGTTCACCTAGGATATGCTTTCATTTTCTTCAAGTAATTATTTACATGACTCTAAACCTATGATTCATAGTTTTTTTGTTGTATAGATTTTTTATATTTTCTTAAACTATTTATTGAACATTTGTTTACCATGTGATCTACAAGATGAATGACATCATCTAACTCTAATTTGGCAAATCAAATCTAAATAGTAGTGTGGTGGAGTTATCTAACCTAATCGAGAGAGCTAACACCTGTCCGAAAGTTATGATATACTATCATATCCTAAAGATAAGAACAAAAAAAGGATCTGATCAAGCGAAAATCTCAGGTTTGATATATATGGAGAAATAATAATTGCACAAAAAGACCATAGAGTCCCACATGACTCATTCTTTTTATGTTCTTTATAAATATAACCCTAGGTAATAGAGTCTTGTAATTCATATTATTGAGAATTAATCAAAACATATAGAGAGAAGCACCATTTGGACATAGAGACAATAACGAACTACGTATATCTTATGGTGTGTGTTGTGTGCATTACCTTTTCTACTCGGCTTTAATTTCTTGAAGTAGATCTAAGTAGGATTTTACCACCTACACTTGGAGTTATCTAACGAAAACAAGTTTTCTTTTCTCAATTAATTAGAGCCAACGAGTAAATATGTCTCACCCATGTACTGCATCATTGCCATTTAACCATGAGCATCAGGACGAGAAAAATGAGCCCCTAGTGCGTGGAGTCAGGTCTAAGGTCCACCCCAATAGCAGTCACAATAATCCTAATAATGCTATCATCACTGGGAGGAGGAAATCTTAGAAAATGACTCATAGTAGAAGTCCACTCAAAATTTAAAAATCGTGGATACTTATAAATGATGACTCCATCAATAGGAGGATGCCACATTCCTCCAATAAGAGGAAAATACATATTTGCAGCATCACAAGGAAAGGATAGATCACAATCTCCATGGGGGAAAATGCAAGCGATCCTCAGGTGAGTATGAATCACAACTGAGGAAGGAGTTCGCATCGTGATGAAGAACACTCCAGGCTCAGGAGTCCATCGAAAATAAGAAACCAGGTAGGAGGACATTGAAAGAAATTTCTTCACATCCTAATCTATTCGAGGATAGACGATCAACCCACTCATCGGGGGGCCAAATCCATCAAGGAATTGGCCAGGAGGGCCCTTATTAGTTAGATGAGGTCTCCATTCTCAAAAACAATTGAGGAACCATAGCTTACTAAAAGTTCACCACACTTAGATTGAAGATTTATAATGGGATGACTAATGGAGATGACCCTATGGAACAATAATGAAGGTCTCATGAGTAGCATATTCCCCTCCAGTCTGAGGGATATCATAAAAGTGATTCAAAAAGCTCGCACACAGGTCGCTCAACAGCTTCAAGCTGCTTACAGAGGCTTGTATCGCTAGCTTCATCACCTGGAGTGCTCATCCAACGAGGATGGATAACTACAAGAAAAAATCACTTCCACGAAACTTGATATGAGTAGTCAAAGGGTTTTAACTACACATTTGTGGTGTTATTTATAAAAGGGGTCCTGGAAAGTCTAGCCATCTTTACGACGCCTGTAAAATGTCATCGAAACCTTTTCACGAATAATTTTATGTGTCAATGTAAATACTTTCTATAACATGCATATAGATGTCGCAAACCTATGTACCCGAAATTAATTTGAACGACATGTACATAAATGTCGTGAAATTGACTTCTATGACACTTAATGTGTGTCGTAAATTTTATTTTATTTAAAAAATATTTTTTTCTTAATGAACATCTTTCATAAATTATATCACCATTCCTTACATTCCATTCCATTCCATAATCAAATCATAACCAAAAATGTTTTAAAGCTATGAAAATAATTGAAAGTGTGTTCCATTCATAATTATAAAATCCAAAAAAAGTCCAGCACCGAAGAAGGTCATAGTCATAAATAACATATTCATCATTGACCACATATTCTAAAAAATGTCAAACAAATTAAAATAAGATCTAAACACAATTGATCTTGTAGACACCACATTCTAGGACCCCCTAAGTCTCTACTTAGGTCCTTAGCACCTCCCCCTTTCATACGCCCTCACATACTTCTAGTACCGATCTAGAGGCCATTGAGTGATCCTAGGCCCCATTTGACTTTGGTCAACTTCATAATTAGAGAGAAAGATCAATCGATCTTCTAAGGTATCTGAATCCCCATTTTAACGCTACGACCCGTGCATGAATCGACATAACGGTTTGGACCAACGAAACATTTTATTACCGAAAACAAATCTGGAGGTCACAGGGAGCTTCCGGTCCCCAATTTGACACCAATACACTCCATCATCAGATAAAAATCTCAATGAATCCTCATAGGTCACTAAAACACTTTTCCAACGGTCCACCTCGTGCGCGAAATAACATAATTGTTTAGACGAATGATCAGTGTTCCCCTAAAAAATGATTCAGAGGCCATCGTGCTCTCTCGGGATTTGTTTGATCAAGTTAAACTCTTTAGCTTAAACAATATTGAATGAATCTTCAAAGGCCATTGAATGTTCCTTCCAACGGTCCACCCCATGCACAAATCAACATTATAGTATGGACTAAGGACTCATTTTACTCTGAAGGGCCACCGAGCCCTTCCGGGACCCATTTGACCAAAGTTAACTATCCAAATCAAGATAAACTCTTTGGAATGTCAAATTAACTTGCACAAACTTTCCAATGATCTACCCTGTGCGTGACTCTGACTTACGGTTTGGACGAACGGTCCATTACCATCCGAGAATCTCTCGTCTAAAGGAGCAATGAGCACTTTAGAGCCCCATTTAACCAAAAGTTAACTCCCGGACCTGGGAGTGGCCAAAGGACCCTTGAAGATCTCTGAATTAACTTTATAATGGTATTCCTCATGCGCAATTCGGATTAACTAATTGCGTTCTACGATTGTTTTTTCATAAAATCTGCATAAGACTCCTAATTGGCAGGTCCATTTCCCTGCCTATCGACAATGTGTCTAGAGTCACCTGCCAATTAAAAGATCTAGGGGTATTCCGATCGGCAGTCCCCCTACACTAAAAAATGAGGTCATGAGCCTACTCTCAAGACAAACCTCAGATCCATTAGTATCAGTGATATCATCAAAATTCTCTTGCAATCCGCGAAGTGTCCTTGTGTGAAACCCCTTTCCATCTTTCATTCCCATTATTTTCATACATAATTTATCAAAATCTCCTTCTGTCTCATCCAACGTTCAAGGAAGCTCATCAATGATCATGATTAAGATCAAGCCTCAATTCTTCAAAGAAGGTCCAAAAATCATTCTCTCTCTTTAACTTCTTTATTTTCGCATTAATTACATAAATTCTTAATGTAGTTTTTACTTTAGTTCATACACATTTATATATCATCATTTATTAGTTGAATTGCACATAATTTATTTTCAATAAAAAAATAAGAGGGTTACACACACAAATATAATAAACTCTCGTTTTAATTTATGGTATACAACCCACCCATATGTCTTATGTGAACTACGTTGATTTTGATTCCTTTATAGGCTACGTAGGCATTTCGGGCTAAAACTCGAGACTCGAGTCCAATTTTCACATTTTTGTCCTTTTTTATTTATTTATTCATTTATATATTACTCATATATATCATACTTATAATTCATATTTTTGTTTGATCTAACATATATTGTTGTTCCATTATAACAATCAATATCTTGATAAGCACGCACATCATATTTTCAAATTATTTTGGGAACATTCCTTTGACTAACCTCACTCTATCTTTCTCATGATATAATTCGAGAGATTACGATATCCGTTTATATATACACGCACACACACTTCATTGAGAAATTAAGGAAAATAGTAACACAAGCCCATGAGAGACCGAAAGGGCGGTATGGGTTTAATTACTTAGCCCCCGAACCTCTGAACTATTGGTTTCATAACCATCAGTTTGTCTTTGATGCCGCTCTCTTGAGGTGGCGACATGTTCTTTTTCTTATTTTGTGCAAAATAGGCTGGAGACTCCATCTTTTTACATCACCCCACATTGACACGACCGAAGTGCTCTTAGAAAAAGGGGCGCGAGACCTTCTCTCCCTCTCCAATTGTGCGCGCGCGAGCACCGAAACCCCGAGATGAGAGGAAAGAGCCAAAGAAGGGATGGCTTCTATGGCGACTCCGTTGGGGGCTTATCATAAGAGTACTAGACTCTGTTTGTATGGGTGTTATCATTTTCTACTTGTGTGCATTTTCACCTACCTGTATGTTCCCTTTTTCTTCTATATTATTTCTCATATATCTACCTCATGCTTATATCTCTCACTTTTCACTTCACACACTTGTAGATACTCTCTATGCACAATTAAAACTACTTACACTTTTATATAAGTCCACTTATATCCACATATTGCACACACCTCCACTTATCACACTTGTATATATCCATGCTCACTCACACTTATCACACACCACTTGTAGTTGATCCACGCTTAGGTTCACTACCACAAACTCACTTATAGATATTCATGCATCACTCACCCTCACATATCAATGCTTAGTACCGATCTTCATGCTCCATGTTAGATTTACTTGTACATTCTTCCTTATTAGTATAGTGCTCATCATGCCAAAATACTCTCTCAATAATATAATAATCAAGAATCATGGATTTTGCACAATACATCACCAAAGATCATGGCTATTGAGTAAAATGTTATCCCTTACTAGAGGGGCGTTCACTTTGTGATGGGCGTTGTTCCTGAAGGTCACAGGCATCGTAAGCAATATGACTCTCACCTTCCATTTGCCAAGTACCTTCGACATATATCAAACGGTCCCCCCCCCCCCGCGTGCATCGTATTGCTTGACCGAAGTCATGACGAGAGGTATATAGTAGGGAACTCATTCACGTACATCGAGTATATCAAATTCTCTCTCACATGTATTGTCCCCATGAGGTATATAGTGAGGAAATTCACGTACACTTAGGTGTATAATATGGTTTATCCACGCGTACCGATTGCCCTCAAAAGCAAGATATATATATAGGAAGGCATGCCAAATGGGGGAACCTTTCCACTAACCCAACAAATGCATACCCTCATACAGGCATTAAACCTAGGAGGCTCATGTTCAGATTGGCAATTACTACCCGAAACTCTATCAAAATTCCGGGTCGGCATGCTGCCCAAATTTTTGCACAGTTTCATCTTTTTCCAAAATGGGACCTTATCCATGAGCCTGGTAACAAGTCAAACTGAGTTTTACATACTTTTCAAACCCAATTTTTTCCAGGCTCGGGTCCTTTTTGACATTTTTTTTTCATTTAGGTAAACCTAATACAAGTAAAAATATAATAATAATAATAATCATGCTAAGACTCTTATCTCGTTTTCCCCCTTCCTTTCCGAAAGTGTCAAAAACATTTTTCCTCCCTCTTTTCAAAATACCAAAACATTTTGACCTCCCCTTTTCGAAAGAAAAATATGTCAAAAACATTTTCCTCCATTTTAAATAATAAAAGTTTTTCCACCTCTCTTTCAAAAATAAATTCGAATCATTTCCCTTCTCAGGTCGATAACATACCCGACCCTTGACCTAGCTCTCTATTGTCTTTAGTCTTTCGTAGAACCGCCCTGAAGATCCATCAATTCTTTTGCAACTTCCTCCGAGTTCAAAATCCACCTCTACCCTCTTTTTACGGAGAACGCATATCGATTACTGAATGTGCAACCTGATTTGATGACGGTCCTAGCTCATCTTATTGCCAAGATTGACAACCTTCAAGCCGAGGTTCATGAGATGCAACGAAACTAGGTCCCTATTTCCGAAGAAACCGAGGTCCTCTTCCCTCGCGCTATGGATCTGCCCGCTACTGAACCTATTTCGGTCTTGTAAAAGTACCAACACGCTCCACGTGCCCCTCTTGCCAATGGGCCACCGCCATCTCAGTTCCCTATGCAGAATCTTTCCCGGCTAGGGGATGACCTTCCATTACTTGTTGATCTGAAGGAAGAAGAATTGAATAAGGTCAAGGAGGACCTCAAGATATTAACCAAGAAATTTAAACAAGGCCAAAGCTCCTGGAACTACATGGATTACACCTATATGCCTCCCTACCCTAAAGTAAGGCTGCCGAAAAAGTTTAAAATGACTAACATTAAGAAGTTTGGGGGTAGAGGGCCCCCAGTTTTTCATCTCCAAAGTTACCATTGAGCCATGAATCTCCTAAATTCCACCTGGGAAATAATATCCCAAATGTTCCAACAGACCTTGAAGGACAGTGCTCTTCGTTGGTTCCTATCTATTGAAGAATCCAGAATTCGCAGTTGGGAGGATGTTGCCCCTAAATTCATATCATAGTATAAGTATATTGAGGAATTAGAGTTGGTTATACGTCGTGATTTAGAACTTCTCAAATATAATCTCGCAGAAACTATCAGTTATTTTATAGCAAAGTGGAGAGAAAAAGTAGCTGCAGGACCAACTGGCCCTCCGAAGAAGAACAAGTCAGTATTTAGAAGAAAAAATTCTTACCTCATGTCCGAGTAATGATGGGAGGACAATACTACCCCCATTTTTTAGCCTCGGGGAAGTAGGATGGCAGATTAAATAAAGTCTTTCCAAGACAGAAGTTAAACTAAAGAAAGTATCCGAACAGTTCCCTCCTAGAAAGTATGAGACGCACTACACCAAAAACAGGAAACTGGCACGGTTTAAAACAGTGCCAGACGCAATCTGGCATGGTTCAAAAGCATGCCAAAATCAGGGGTGCCATATTTTCTGGCGTGGTTTAAAACAGTGCCAGATTTCCCAAATTGGCACGCTTTTGGCACTCTTTTAAACTATGCCAGCTTTTTTATCTGGCACGCTTTTGACACGCTTTTAAACCGTCCTAGATGTTAAATCTGACACGCTTTTGGCACATGCCGAAACCGTGCCAAATTGTCTATTTTCTGGAACGCTTTTGGCACGGTTATACAGCGTGCCAGATTTGTTTTATAAGCGTTCTCTTTTTTATAAATTGTCACGATTTTGGCACGGTTTAAAATCGTGCCAGATTTTTCAGTTAATAAAAAAAATAATAATAGGAAACAAATCTTGAAAATCAGCAAATTCCAAATCTGATAGGATAATTATTTAATATTTGCAAAACAAAATCAAGAAATTTCACAAATTATGAATAACGCAGGTTGCTGATAAACTAATGTGCATACAAACTTCAAAAAATTACAAGAGTTAATACCAATATAAAGCCCACATGGTCATAAAAGTCGACAATAACTTCAAAAAATTACAAGAGCTAATAGTTCCCAGATCAAAAAAAAATTAGGCAGAGTTACCTCTATTTTTTTAGCATTCCAAAACCTGCTAACATAAAATCTTCCCATATAAAGCCCGTACGACCATAAAAGTCGACAATAAAACTACTTTGTCCAGCACAGCCATAAAAGTAAACAATAAAACTACTAAAGCCTGCTCGGCCATAACACAAAAAATAGAATACTCAATATTAACGACACTAAATAAATAATCCCCCTGTTGTAAAGCATTAACTTCTTCGTGCGTTCCAAGTGGATAAAATCTAGCGATTGAATGTCATCCTACAAAAAAAATAAGACACAAAAAAAATACGATATTAGTAACCAAGTCAATTTAAAAAAAATCGTATTCAAGCAGAAAAATTGCATATACGACTATGCGGTTAGTTCGTACAAGTTACATTGGTCCCGTGCGAGGTGTCCGTGCCTCTTACGGGTCCGTTTGGGGGATGGTTTGGATTTTCACCCTCAAACGGCCTGGTTTTAAGTGTTATTTTTGCAAATTATAGTCATATTCTCAAACCGGGAGATCCGTGACTACGCGGTCAGTTCTTACAAGCTAAATTGGTCTCGTACGAGGTGTTCGTGCCTCTTACTTGTCCGTTTAGGTTTTCACCCTTTAGCGGCTTATTTTTAAGTCTAAGTGTTGATTTTTGCAAATTATTGTCGTATTCTCAAATCGAGAGACCCGGGACTACAGGTTAGTTTGTACAAGTTACATTGGTCCCGTGCGAGGTGTTCGTGCCTCTTACGGGTCCATTTGGAGGTTGGTTTAGGTTTTCACCCTTTAATGGCTTGTTTTTAAGTCTAAGTGTTGATTTTTGCAAATTATCGTTGTATTCTCAAACCGGGAGATCTGGGACTACGCGATCAGTTCCTACAAGTTACATTGGTCCCGTACGAGGTGTTCGTGCCTCCTATAGGGGCATTTGGTGGCTGGTTTAGGTTTTCACCCTTCAACGGCATTTTTTTAAGTCTAAGTGTTATTTTAGCAAAATTTCGTCGTATTCTCAAACCGGGAGAACTGCGACTACGCTATTAGTTCCTACAAGTTACATTGGTCCCGTGGGAAGTGTTTATGCCTCTTACGGGGTCGTTTTGGGGGCTGGTTTGGGTTTTCACCATTTAACGGCCTATTTTAAAGTGTTATTTTTGTAAATTAACGTTATATTCTCAATCCGGGAGACCCGAGACTACGCAATCAGTTCCTATACGGTACATTGGTCCCGTGCGAGGTGTTCGTGCCTCATACGGGTCCGTTTGGGGGCTAGTTTAGATTTTCACCCTTTAACGGCTTATTTTTAAGTTTAAGTGTTGATTTTTATAAATTATCATCGTATTCTCAAATCGGGAGACCCGGGACTATGCGGTCAGTTCCTACACGTGACATTGGTCTCGTGCGAGGTGTTCGGGCCTCTTACGGGTCCATTTGGTGGATGGTTTAGGTTTTCACCCTTTAACAGCCTATTTTTAAGTCTAAGTGTTGATTTTTGCAAATTATCGTCATAATTTCAAATCGGGAGACCCGGGACTACGCGGTAAGTTCGTACAAGTTACATTGGTCTCGTGCGAGGTGTTCATGCCTCTTACGGGTCCGTTTGGGGGCGTGTTTAGGTTGTCATCCTTTAACAGCTTGTTTTTAAGTTTAACTGTTATTTTTGTAAATTATCGTCGTATTCTCAAATCGGGAGACTTGCGAATACGCGATCAGTTCCTACAAGCTACATTGGTCCCGGGTTAGGTGTTCGTTCCTCTTACGGGGTCTTTTGGGGGCTGGTTTGGGTTTTCACCCTTTAATGGCTTATTTTTTAGTCTAAGTCTTATTTTTGCAAATTATCATCGTATTCTCAAATAGGGAGACCCGTGACTACGCGGTCAGTTCTTACAAGCAACATTGGTCCCGTACGAGGTGTTCGTGCCTCTTACTGGGTCGTTTTGGGGTTGGTTTGGGTTTTTTCCCTTTAACAGCCTATTTTTAAGTGTTATTTTTTAAAATAATCATCATATTCTCAAATCGAGAGACCCGTGACTACGCGATCAGTTCCTACAAGCTGCATTGGTCCCGTGCGAGGTGTTCGTGCCTCTTACGGGTCCGTTTGGGGCTAGTTTAGGTTTTCACCCTTTAACGGCTTGTTTTTAAGTCTATGTGTTATTTTTGCAAATTTTTGTCGTATTCTCAAACTGGGAGAACTGCGACTACGCTGTTAGTTCCTACAAGTTACATTAGTCCCGTGCGAGGTGTTCGTGCCTCCTATAGGGGCGTTTGAAAGTTGGTTTAGGTTTTCACCCTTTAACAACTTGTTTTTAAGTTTAAGTGTTGATTTTTGCAAATTATCATCATCTTCTCAAACTGGGAGACTCGGGACTATGCGGTCAGTTCGTACAAGTTATATTGGTCACGTGCGAGGTGTTCATGCCTCTTACGGGTCCGTTTGGGGGCTTTTTTAGGTTTTCACCCTTTAACGGCTTGTTTTTAAGTCTAATTGTTGTTTTTTCAAATTATCGTGTTATTATTAAACCGGGATAACCGCCACTACGTGGCATGTTCGTACAAGTTACATTGGTCCCGTACGAGGTGTTCGTGCCTCTCATGGGTCTGTTTGGGGGCTTGTTTAGGTTTTCACCCTTTAACGGCCTATTTTTAAGTCTAAGTGTTATTTTAGAAAATTTTCGTCGTATTCTCAAACCGGAAGAACTGCGACTACGCTATTAGTTCCTACAAGTTACATTGGTCCCGTGGGAAGTGTTCATGCCTCTTACGGGGTCGTTTTGGCGGCTGATTTAGGTTTTCACCATTTAACGGCCTATTTTAAAGTGTTATTTTTTAAATTAACGTCATATTCTCAATCCGGGAGACCCGAGACTACGCAATCAGTTCCTATAAGCTACATTGGTCCCGTGCGAGGTGTTCGTGCCTCACACGGGTCCGTTTGGGGGTTAGTTTAGGTTTTCACCCTTTAACGGCTTATTTTTAAGTTTAAGTGTTGATTTTTACAAATTATCATCGTATTCTCAAATCGGAACACCCGGGACTACGCGGTCAGTTCCTACACGTTACATTGGTCTCGTGCGAGGTGTTCGGGCCTCTTACGGGTCCATTTGGTGGATGGTTTAGGTTTTCACCCCTTGACAACCTATTTTTAAGTCTAAGTGTTGATTTTTTGCAAATTATCATCATAATTTCAAATCGGGAGACCTGGGACTACGCGGTCAGTTCGTACAAGTTACATTGGTCCCGTGCGAGGTGTTCATGCCTCTTACGGGTCCATTTGGGGCCGTGTTTAGGTTTTCACCGTTTAACAGCTTATTTTTAAGTTTAACTGTTATTTTTGTAAATTATCATCGTATTCTCAAATCGGGAGACCCGCGACTACGCGATCAGTTCCTATAAGATACATGGGTCCCGGGTTAGGTGTTCGTTCCTCTTACGGGGTCTTTTGGGTGTTGGTTTGGGTTTTCACCCTTTAACGGCTTATTTTTTAGTCTAAGTCTTATTTTTGCAAATTATCATCGTATTCTCAAACCGAGAGACCCGCGACTACGCGGTCAGTTCTTACAAGCAACATTGGTCCCGTACGAGGTGTTCGTGCCTCTTACGGGGTCGTTTAGGGGTTGGTTTGGGTTTTTTACCTTTAACAACCTATTTTTAAGTGTTATTTTTTAAAATCATCATCATATTCTCAAATCGAGAGACCCGTGACTACGCGATCAGTTCCTACAAGCTGCATTGGTCCCGTGCGAGGTGTTCGTGCCTCTTACGGGTCCGTTTGGGGGCTAGTTTAGGTTTTCACCCTTTAATGGCTTATTTTAAAGTCTAAGTGTTATTTTTGCAATTTTTTTTTGTACTCTCAAACCGGGAGAACTGCGACTACGCTGTTAGTTCCTACAAGTTACATTAGTCCCGTGCGAGGTGTTCGTGCCTCCTACAGGGGCGTTTGAAAGTTGGTTTAGGTTTTCACCCTTTAACAACTTGTTTTTAAGTTTAAGTATTGATTTTTGCAAATTATCGTCATATTCTCAAACTAGGAGACTCGGGACTATGCGGTCAGTTCGTACAAGTTATATTGGTCACGTGCGAGGTGTTCATGCCTCTTACGGGTCCATTTGGGGGGTTGTTTAGGTTTTCACCCTTTAACGGCTTGTTTTTAAGTCTAATTGTTGTTTTTTCAAATTATTGTGGTATTATTAAATCGGGATAACCGTCACTACGTGGCCTGTTCGTACAAGTTACATTAGTCCCGTGTGAGGTGTTCGTGCCTCTTATGGGGTCGTTTGGGGGCTGGAATGGGTTTTAACACTTTTACGGCCAATTTTTAAGTGTTATTTTTTTAAATCATTGTCATATTCTCAAATTGGGAGACCCGTGATTACGCGATCAGTTCCTATAAGCGGCATTGGTCCTGTCCGAGGTGTTCGTGCCTCTTATGGGTCCGTTTGGGGGTTGGTTTAGGTTTTCACCCTTTAACGGCTTGTTTTTAAGTCTAAGTGTTATTTTTGCAAATTTTCATCGTATTCTCAAACCGGGAGAACTGCGACTACGCTGTTAGTTCCTACAAGTTATATTGGTCCCGTGCGAGGTGTTTGTGCCTCCTACAGGGGCGTTTGGAAGCTGGTTTATATTTTCACCCTTTAACGACTTGTTTTTAAGTTCAAGTGTTGATTTTTGCAAATTATCATCATATTCTCAAACCTGGAGACCCGGGACTACACGGTCAGTTCGTACAAGTTATATTGGTCACGTGCGAGGTGTTCAATGCTCTTACGGGTTCGTTTGGGGGTTTGTTTAGGTTTTCACCCTTTAACGACTTGTTTTTAATTCTAAGTGTTGTTTTTTAGAAATTATCATTGTATTAGCAAACCGCGAGAACCGCGACTACGCGGTATGTTCATACAAGTTACATTGGTCCCATGCGAGGTGTTCGTGTCTCTTGCGGGACCATTTGGGGGTTGGTTTAGGTTTTCACCCTTTAAAGGCTTGTTTTTAAGTCTAAGTGTTGATTTTTGCAAACTATCGTCGTATTCTCAAATCAGGAGACCCGGGACTACACGGTCAGTTCCTACACGTTACATTGGTCCCGTGCGAGGTGTTTGGGCCTCTTACGGGTCCATTTGGTGGATGGTTTAGGTTTTCACCCTTTTAACAGCCTATTTTTAAGTCTAAGTGTTGATTTTTGTAAATTATCATCATATTCTCAAATCGGGAGACCCGGGACTACGTTGTCAGTTCGTACAAGTTACATTGGTCCCGTGCGAGGTGTTCATGCCTTTTACGGGTCCGTTTGGGTGCTTGTTTAGGTTTTCACACTTTAATGGCTTGTTTTTAAGTCTAAATGTTATTTTTGCAAATTATCATCGTATTCTCAAATCGGGAGACCCGCGACTACGCGATCAGTTCCTATAAGATACATTGGTCCCGTGCGAGGTGTTCGTGCCTCTTACGGGCCATTTGGGGGTTGGTTTTGGTTTTCACCCTTTAACGGCTTGTTTTTAAGTCTAAGTGTTGATTTTTACAAATTATCATCGTATTCTCAAATCAGGAGACCCGAGACTACACGGTCAGTTCCTACAAGTTACATTGGTCCCGTGCGAGGTGTTCGTGCCTCTTACGGGTACATTTGGTGGCTAGTTTAGGTTTTCACCCTTTAACAGCCTGTTTTTAAGTTTATGTGTTGATTTTTGCACATTATCATCATATTCTGAAACCGGGAGACCCGGGACTACGCGGTCAGTTCGTACAAGTTACATTGGTCTCGTGCGAGGTGTTTATGCCTCTTACGGGTCCATTTGGGGGCTTGTTTAGGTTTTCACCCTTTAACGGCTTGTTTTTAAGTGTAAGTGTTGATTTTTGCAAATTATCATCGTATTCTCACACCGGGAGACTCGGGACTACGCGGTCAGTTCCTACAAGTTACACTGGTCCTGTGCGAGGTGTTCGTGCCTCCTACATGGGCATTTGGTGTCTGGTTTAGGTTTTCACCCTTTGACGGTCTGTTCTTAAGTTTAAGTGTTGATTTTTGCAAATTATCGTCATATTCTCAAATCGGGGGACACGAGACTACGCGGTCAGTTCGTACAAGTTACATTGGTCCCGTGCGAGGTGTTCATGCCTCTTATGGGTCCGTTTGGGGACTTTTTTAGGTTTTCACCCTTTAACGACTTATTTTTAAGTCTAAGTGTTATTTTTGCAAATTATCTTTGTATTATAAAATCGGGAGACCCGCGACTACGTGGTCAGTTCGTACAAGCTACATTGGTCCCGTGGGAGGTGTGTGTGCCTCTTACAGGGTCGTTTGGGGGCTGGTTTGGGTTTTCACCCTTTAACGACTGGTTTTTAAGTGTTATTTTTGCAAATTGTCGTCATATTCTCAAACCGGGAGGCCCGTGACTACGTGATTAGTTCCTACAAGCTACATTGGTTCCATGCGAGGTGTTCGTGCCTCTTGCCGGTCCATTTGGAGTTGTTTGGTTTTCACCCTTTAACGGCTTGTTTTTAAGTCTAAGTGTTGATTTTTACAAATTATTGTCGTATTTTCAAACCGGGAGGCCCAGGACTACGCGGTCAGTTCCTACAAGTTACATTAGTCCCATGTGAGGTGTTCATGCCTCTTACTGGGCCTACTATGATAACTAGGTCCCCAAGTGCCAAACCATTATTTATCTAAGTAAAAAGTACTGTTATAATGCGTAGGACATGGAAATTAATATTTCATAATTATGTTATACGTTACCTTGATGAATTCTTGATTAAATATAACCTCTGCCTCAAAATCTGGGATTGAATTTCCAACTAGTTGAAGTTCCCCCTCTGCAAAATGATTAGAAAATTCAACATGAGCACTAAAATAACATACCAATAGTATCTACTAAATTAATCAAATGTGACTATACTATCCAAGGAGAAAAACACAACCTGAATGACCACATGAATGCACCTTAGCAAAACACTATCTTCCCTTTGACCACTCCACCCGTCTCGAGGAATAACACCGTGTCTTCTGCACGTTGTTCATCATTTTCACCATTTTTGGATCCACCTAGAGAAGCAAAATCACAATTAGAGATACAATACATTAGAACAATATATATGTAAGATATATATAGTTTTTTTTCATTAGGAGTTTACATTTGTAGTTTTCTCATGATACTCATAAACTGAACAATATTGACATCTCATCTAATTAGAATAAAGAAACAAATCTAGTTCACACACACACACATGGCTCTTTCCCCAATTCCCTGCACACACACCAAGGTAGAGCACCTTGAATTTCATATAACGCAAGGGGTGATACAAAGAGAGAAAGAGAGAGAGATTCTGGCACGATTTTAAACCGTGCCAGATTCTCCTTACCTAAGTGTGCCAGATTAGAACTTGATTAAAGAGAAAATGTCCTTGATAACACTATATAGAATAAAAATGCACTGCGCCTATAACATGACCATGGCAACAAAGAATTTTAAAATCCCTTGCAAGTTATGGGACCTCAAATCCTCTACTACCCAGTGGACCCAACTTGGTGTCTCTTCTAACGAATTACTGAATTTTTCAACTCATTCAATACAATCTAATCCTGATACTTTAATGAATTTATTCCATGGCCACTCCACTACCAACATCGTTACATTACATAGGCAACTAAAACTCTTGTTTTATTTAAAATCAATACTATTTCAATAAAGATCAAAATAGTTGGAAAATACCCCCACATAAAAAACAGTTGCAATAAACAAAAATCGTAATACATGGTCAACAAAGATATAATTGGGAAGGGATCGCCTTGTTGGTTATTTAAAATGTAAAACACCAAATACATTCAATAACCATAAAAGTGCTCTCTGAGCAACAAAGGCCATGGATTAATATAATTGTGAGGGTGGTTGTTGCACCTGACTAACAGACATTTTATCAAACATGTGAAGGCCACTCACTATTTGACATTTTTTCATCTAAGAGAGAAAAAAAATCCCAAATATGAGCTTAAAAATATAGCCAAGCATTAATCAAACATGCGAAGTCTTAGAAACTAAAAACAATGTAGACCAAACTTTCAAAATAATAACCAAAATAAAAATTTAACTCATAATGTATTTTATACCTTCATTTCAAGCTTCAAGATCGAATACCTACAATCTGCAAAACAATATACAGAGATAATGAATCATAAAGTTCTCAAACATGAAAACTCAATAAACCTTAAGTTCACAATGAATCACATACCTAAAATTTTCATATTCCAATACCCATGAATCAAACCGCAATAACATCCCTTTGTAAAACTCCTAAATACAACAACACTCATCAGCATCATCACCTCACGCTCCCACCACCATCCCTGATGCTAGACCACCCTCTCACCACCTCCTTCTCTTCACAGGTACCTCATCATACCCAATCCCCAAATTTCCCGCTGCCCCGATCTAATTTATTTGCCAAAACCTTCACCAAAATCAAATCTATCCTTGAAAAACCCAAACCCTAGGCCCCCAGCCACCCATAAACATTGCAAGACAGTTGGGAAGAGACTTGGGTCCCAACAATATTGAGAAAGACATATAAAGAGAGAGAATTGGTGCCCTGTGAGAGCGTCTAGTGACGCCCCCACCCCTTGCGGCACCGACAATCCGGGATACCTCTCCGGACCAGAATAAGTTTGCTACCGGTGTTTGGTTCCCTTAAAGCAACTGAAACCATAGGGGTCTTTTGTGTCTAGCAAGCAAACATTGGGTCAGGGGTGAAGAAGAGAGATGTCGAGGATGAAGGAAAGAGAGAATCGGGCTTGACAGGGTGAGTGGGCAGGAGAGTGAGCGGGGGAGGAAACTAGATGGCTCCAAATGAAAAGTTAATTGATTTTATTTTTTTGGTTTTTTATTTAATCTTTCCAAATTTGATACGGTTTTGGCACGGTTTAAATTTGTGCCAGATTTTGGCACGGTTTTAAACCGTTCTAGATTAGTAATAAACCGTTCTAAAATCTGGCACGGATTTAAATCGTGCCAGATTCTCCTTGTCGAACCATGCCAGATTAGCATTTTTGGTGTAGTGAAGCCTTCCAATACCACAATTTGAACCATCAACAACATCTATCAACCTTCCACTTCATGAGCATCAGAAAGCCTCCCTAACCTTATTAGAAAATAATACACCGAGCTTCATGCTCCTTCTCCAAAGTATACCAAGCCCTTTTGAGATGAAATCTTATCAAGCCATTTGACCCTCGTACATTACCAAACCCATTCCCAAATATTTCAAACCTGACACCCATTGTGATTTTCTCCAAATTGCTGGCCATACCACTGATCAGTGTTTCCATCTCCGAAATGTAATCCAATATCTGATTGAATGTGGTGTAATTGCCCGCTAACCAATCTTAATCCAAACAAAACTCAAAATCCACTCCCAAATCATATAAATGCTATTTTCTTAGAGGAAGACCTAGAATTTGACCTATATAACCAGATTATACACTGTAAATCGCCCATTATACCCATATATTCACATATACTCCTCAAAGTTTACCCATATTTTTTTCCTACATTCTGCATGTGTTGTCAATCAAGCCTTGTCATTTCTTAAAAGAGCATGCATTTTCGTTCGTACTCGTTCAGAGGGAAAAGGTATGGAATTCCCAGTAGTATTAAACCAACTCCTAGAGTTTGGACTGAAATTGACCTCGGAGATGGCCATTAATTATTGAAAGTTTAGCGCACTGTTTATGAAAGATGGAATGTGGTCTGAAGAGTTAGATAGTTAGGTGGTACCCACCGATGAAGTTAGCTTATATGATGCAATCGAGATCATGGAGGACTTATTTTGATAGACTGGGGAAATTTATAGTATGTCCCAGCTACTTGATGCTTTGAAACTACCAGGGCGCTTGGTGCCTTCACTTATACATCTCCTCGTTGAGTGGGAGGATATATGCGAAGAGGTCATTGAGGTTTTAGAATGCATTGACTTCTCATGGAAGGATGACATCGTTGCTATCGGGTGGGGGGACAAATTCGATAGTTCAGATAAAGAGAAAATCCCATAAAAGACTTGCCCAATAGTCAGTATATGTGTAATGATATCGTTTGAGGATCTACTAATAGATATCAACAAAGTGGTCGAACAGCCCGAGATAGATGAAGAAATATGATTTCTATTTTCCTCTCTTCTGTAAACCATATGACTACATCTGGGAGGCATTTCCAGGTTTCGAACCCTCAGTCCACGACAAATAAGGGAAAATATGTTAATGCACTCCCTATTCTATAAATGACCCTCGAGGAGAGAAAGATCCTCGATCAGTTGAAGAAAAGTCAAGATAACATTACACTACGGGGACTCTTTATGTCTTACCAACTGCATCGAAATGCCTTGATTAAACTTCTTACCGGTCCCACAGTCCCTCTTTCCACCACACTAGAAGAAGAAGTGAATTTGGTCACATTTTTAACCTCTACTAGAATTCTATCCTTATCTGAAAAAGAAATCCCTATGTTTGGTCCAAATCACATCTATGCTCTCAATATCTTTGTCGAACTCATGAGAAAGACTGTCCCTCTTTCTCTTGTCGAAAACGGGTCAACACTTAATGTCTGTCCTTTAAGAACCCTCAACTGCTTAGTACTGAAAGTGAGCGACCTTTCTCCAACTTCCGTCGCGGTGCGTGCTTATGACAATACTCATAAAGAAGTGATGGGATCCATAAATATTATAATAGGGGTTGCCCTATAAATCTTGTTACTAATTTCCAAGTCACCGATATATCAGCTTATTTCAACCTGTTACTCGGATGACCATGGTTCCACAGTATCAAGGGTGTGTCTTCCTCTTTCCATCAAAGACTAAAGTTTTTCACCAATGGTCTGGTCATTACCATCTTGGGATATGATGATAATACTGAGATTACAAGGACCAGTAACCCGATACTAGAGATACAACATGGGTAAAATGATATGCTTATGTCAAGTTTTTGAGTCGAACCCCCTCCACTCCTAGCAGCGGATGATTTCAGAGATAGAGTTTGTAAAAAACACAGCCCTCGCGGCAATGTCAATGTGATAAATATGTTCAAGAACATGCATTTGATGATCGGACTAGGGCTGTGATGACAATGCCAGGGATATTAGAACCCATAGTGTTGAAGACGACCTTTTCTCCATATGGTTTGGGTTATCAACCCTCATCAAAGGAACTTAGAATGCTCCACCAACCTCAATTGAAGATAAGGATAGAATGTACTAAGACTGTCTCAAGGAACTCCTTGAACAAAATATTTATCAAAGAGGGGGAAGATTTTCCATTATATAACTTTTTCGAACCGTGGTATGATCATATGGATAAGGAGATGAAGCCTAGAATGGAGATCTTTTTCCAAAACAATTACTCATGGGCCAAAAGTTCCCAGCAATGTGTTCAACCGCTCGTAGAGAAGACTACAGCCATTATCGACGATTCCGAGGGAAGTGACTTCGAGGATTCATTCAACTTGCAGACACTAGGGATAACACTCTGCATGATCCACTTAACCACTATACTAATGGATCAATCCATCATGATCAAAGCAGCTGATGCACCTCTCCTCAACTGGCATGCTATATTAGTTCCACGTCTTGAAATGCAACGCAACCTAGAAGTTTATACCATTTTTCCCCTCCTTTTCTTCTATTTCCCTCCTTATTTTAATCCTAATGTAATCGAGACCTCCGTTGATGAGGTTCTCAACACTATTTTTCCTAAGAATGAAATAACTGAAGATTTTGAGTATCTAGTTGCGCATTACATTAATTGTCTTGATTCTAATCAAACTCTTAATGATGGTGATTTCACAAATGAACAATTCTTATCTGATCTTAATAAGGCTAATAACAAATAAGGTAGTTGCGTTCAAATTGATGAAGATGAAACTGTGGTTATTTATCTCAGTTATAGTAGCTAACTACACGTGATTAGGATAGGTTCCACCCTTGACGAGAATGAGCGCACACGCCTCGAAGAACTGCTGAAGGAATTTGTGGACATCTTCACATGGTACTAATCTCGAGATCGCTCACCACGAGATTCTAACTCTCCCAGAATGGAAACTGGTCAAATAGAAATTGTGAAAGATGCACACTTAATGGTTGGTTAAGGTTAAGGAAGAGGTGTTCAAATAGTTAAAAGTGGTCTTCATTCGGGTGATCAAATATCCCATGTGGTTAGCCAACATTGTAACCGTGCTAAAATTAGGAGGAAAGGTTTGCATATGCGTTGGTTATCGAAATTTGAACAGGGCTTCTCCAAAGGATGATTATCCTCTACCTAATATTGACATGATTGTGGACAACACAACTAGTCACTCTCTCAACTCTCCCAAATCATTCATTGATGGATTTTTCGAATACAATCTGATCAATATGCACCCGGATCATCAATAGAAAACCTCATTCTTCACTCCTTAGGAAACCTTTTATTACACACTTATGTCATTCGATCAAAAAAATGCAAGGGATACCTACCAAATGTATGCCACAACCATTTTGCATGATTTGATACACAAAGAAGTTGAGGTATAATTGAACGATATGATTATCAAGTCTAAGACCCAAGAAGTTCATATTCCTGCTCTCCAGAAGTTCTTTGAATTACTACGGTGATAACAGATGCGATTTGACCCACAAAAATGTGTCTTTGGCGTTACCAAAGGAAAGTTTTTAGGATTAATGGTTAACGAGAAGGGCATTGAAGAACATTCTGCCAAACTGAAAGCCATACTCAAGATGCCCCACCCCAATTGGATAAGGAAGTCTGAGGATTCTTAGGAAAATATAGTATATCAACCGATTCATCATCCAGTTGACTTCTATTTGTGAACCCATCTTCAAACTCCTCCAAACATATTCCACCAAAGTCTGGAATAAAGCATGCCATAAATCCTTTGATCGAAATAAAAAATATCTAACCCAACCTCCAGTACTCATGCCACTGTAGCCTGGTCTCCCCTTACCCCTATATTGGACTGTAACTGACATTGCATATGGGGCTCTACTATCCCAATACATTGAAGAATCCCACTATGAAAGGGCCATTTACTATGCCAGACATAAATTGGCTGAATACAAAGTCAATTACACTTCCTTGGAGAGAGCATGTGTCGCCCTTATCTGGGTCACTCAAAAGTTACGACATTACATGCTCGCCTTTCCCATTAAACTTGTGTCCCGAATGGATCTTATCAAATACCTACTCAAGAAACCTACCATGTCTAGTTGAATGGCCCAATGGTTAATGTTGCTAGCAGAGTTCGATATCGTTTATGTCATACAGAAAGACATAAAAGAATGATCCATCTCTGACTACCCTATGGAAGAAGCAGATGTTTGGATATCCATATTTCCAGATGAAGATATCTTTTGTATCTCCTAAGAATACCTCCAGTGGAAAATGTTCTTTGACGGTGCCGCCAACAAGAAAGGATATGGCATTGCGATACTCCTAATCTCCCTTGATGATTATCACATTCCCATTGCCATCAAGCTAGATTCCCCCTACACCAACAACATGACCAATACGAGGAATGCAAGGTAGGCCTCAAAGTCACTTTTAAGAAGGGTATCCAATGCCTAGATGTCTACGGAGATTCATCCCTCATCATCATCTAGGTCCTTAGAAGATGGAAAGTTGAGGATGGGAAGCTCCTACACTTTCGTGCCCACCTAGAAGAGCTTGACTCCCAAATTTTGAGATATCACCTTCCAATACTTGCCCTGAACAAGGAACATCTTAACAGATGCCTTTGTTACCCTGGCCTCCATGGTCGACATGCTCGAGGGAATAATGATGGCACCTTTCCTAATCTAAAAGATAAACCAACCACTAGTGCCACATCGAACCAGTCACCAAAGAAGATCCTGATATGTTTGAATGATGGTACTGCGATATTTGGCACCTCCTCAAGCACGATAGGTATCCTCAAGATTCTAAAAATAAAGTCCCAAAAACCCTTCACAAGATGGTTTCGTAGAACATTGTCTTCGATAAAGCAATGTTCAAAAGAAACTTCGATAGAACCCACTTACACTGCATCACAGGGGAGGACAGTGAAGAGATGATGTGGAAGATCCATAGTGGGGAATATGGACCCCACATGAATGGACACATGCTCACCAAGAAGATTATTCGAGAGGGTTACTATTGGACTACCATGGTTCAAGATTGTACTGCCTATGTTCGGAGATGCCTTAAATTCTAACAATTTTCCAATCTCCAACACTTGCCTCCGTGATAATTATACAACATAACCTCTCCCTGGCTATTTTCCACACGGGGCATTGATATCATAGGGAAAGTTACACCCAAAGCCTCAAACGGGCATGAATTCATCCTAGTCGCCATTGATTACTTCACTAAATGGGTCAAAGTCGTGTCATACACAGTGTTGAATATAAAAAAGGTGGTCAAGTTCATCCGAAATAATATCATTTGCCGATATGGGGTCCCGCGTGAGTTAGTGTTAGACAGTGGGTTACATTTTAGGGAGAGTCACGGAATTAGTCGATGAGTATGGTATCCAGACACAAAAATATTCTCCCTACCGATCATAAACCAACGATGAAGTTTTAGTTGCTAATAAGAACCTCAAAGAAATCATCACCAAGATGATTGAGAGTTGTCAATATTGGGATGATCAGATTCCTTAGGCCCTCTGGGGATACCACACTTAAGTTTGAGCGTCTACTAGAGCTACCCCTTACTCTCTGGTATACAGCATGGAAGTAGTCCTACTTGTTGAGATAGAGACACCTTCACTACAAGTCATGCTTAAAAGCAAAGTCAATGAAGAATATTGGCATCAAAGCCATTTGGATGAGTTGTCACTCTTGGACAAAAGGAGGATAAGGCCTATACATCATATACAGGGGTACCATATCCTAATAACGCGATCATTTAACAAAAGATTTAAGGATCATGATGTCCGACAAGGGTACTTAGCCCTTAAAGAAATCATAGAGTCCGTTTGGGACCCCCATGGGGAAATTCAAGCCAAATTGGAGTGGCCCTTACATTATTAAAAGGATCCTATCCGGTGGTACCCCTATGCTCACCAACCTTGACGGAGAAGATATGGCCCATCCAGTTAACCTGGACCGTCTCAAGAAATTATACCCCTAGTTCGAAATCTCGATGTGCTAAAACTCCTCTCATCTCCAGTCTATTTAGAAAAAAAATCTCCATTTCCCTCTACTCAGAACTACATGGGGCCTGATCCTCTAAAAAACCCTTTTTTCTTTCAAAATTAGAAAATATTTAAAAACCCCAGAGGTACGTAGGTAGCTCATACTCTTTACATGGGCACGATCCCCTTCTCTTTCACAAAATGCTATTCTCTTCTTACCTTCGAGAATGACAGTTCATTTCATTATTTACATGAACTAAAGGATTATGTATGCCGTAGCGATTCGTATATATAATTCAAATACAAAAAGCATCAAGAGGCACAATAATATAATTAAAATCAATTTTTATTCCATTATTGGAAAAATCTGCACGATTACAGGAAATATCAATGTAGGGAGTCAAATAACTACTCCACGCCAACCTAGTTATCCTAAAAAACCAAACCAAACTAATCATAAACAAACAGGCCAGAACTCATAAATACCCAACCCTAAAAACACAAAACCTTTACATAAGTACCAAAAACACTAGCTTCACAAAAGGCCCTACCCGCAGCTACCAGAGGAACCAACTCCATCATCATCTACATCTTGAGGCCCCCAAACTTCTCTTACTTGGATGGAATATGAAAGGCGCACCATGGAACGATAATCCAGGACCAGACTGAGAAAAAACGCTACTCCTACCTCCATGGTGTTAATCATAATAAGACATATTTGCCCGGTCTCCTCGGCCAACATCTTAGCCACTACCCTCCTCCACCGCCATTTCATGTTGTCCCCCAAAACTTGCCAAACTCTTACAATAAATTGGGAAGGACGATTCGAAGGCTAAAAAATCTCTCACAAAGAGCGCAACCGCATGTGCATGCTTTCCGTCAAATCCTCCACAAGGAAGAAGTCTAGAATACGAGAAGGCATGATTTCTCCCATCCAACCTAACGCAGGAGACGAGAGGGAAAATTGAAAGATGTTTATCGGAGGCCAACTAACCAAACATACCAGAATAAGTTTCATCACCCCCCACCAGGGTACCGACCAGTACAAACATCGAGTCCCGTGATTCATAAACTAGTTTACCTAATTCTTAATGTTAAGGCTAAGGCTAATTAAATAACGAGTGAAGAAATTTGGTGCACATGCAAAGGGATATTTAGGGGACCGCCAAATGAAATCTCTCAGACAGCCTCATGAACAGCATAATTGGGATACCTCTCAGAAAATAAGAACGGCCTTCCCCCCAAGCATCTAAACTATTTAGAGTCTATCTCATTATCACTATCGCAGGATTGCGATGATATGACATCTATGAAGTAATGGAAGATATTTGAGGTTCCACGAGCAGATCCCCGGTCACCAATAATATCTTGGAAGTTATGCCAAGGGAGATGGCCCCGATGTAGCACGCATCATTAACATCCTGCAGACGCACATAATACAACACATCCAGGAGGGATATCATTCCTCTAGTAACCAATGACCAAGCCGCCAAGACCTTCCTTTATTCAAAAAACTAATTTTTCCTACTTTTCTCAAAATAAATCCCTTAAAAATGGAAGCCCCTTTTCAACCAAACCTTTGATGCCATCTTCTACTCAAATATATTCAAAAATTTCCAATAAACATGCATTCTCCTACTCTTTATAAAAACTCAACAGCAAATTAAAATTCACGTAGAGTAACACACTAAATTAATATAATCAAACAAAATATACATCTTTTTTCCCCCTTTTGAGTATCTTTTCAGGTGCAATGTCGCTACATAAAGCACGAGATATGGTCAACGCCAAGCTCCCACGGTCAACAATGAACCTGCAAAAAAATCCCGAAGGGAAAGAACCATAATTGGATGTCACCTACATTCCCAACAGAGATTTAGAAAACTTACCCAACGTTGCATGCACCGTCTTCGGCATCACCCTCTGCATACGATCCACCTCTATCTGAAAACCCTCACAACAAATCCCTAGTCACTGCTGAACCCCTGCACATACCAATCAACACCTACCTCTTCCCCTTCCCAAGGCAGTCCAAAAGACCGTGTTACTTCCATTTAATAAATCGCACAACCTCTCGGTCAGTAACCCCCTAAAATTTCATACAAAAAATCCCCCAAAATGCCAGAAAATTCCAAAAATTTCCCCAAAAAATCCTAAATTACCCGATAAATATTGAAATATTTCTTCACAAAGGAAATTGTTTGTTAAATTCTCCAAGTCCCCAGCTGGATTAGTATTACATTTTATCCCCAGCTTAATACCCTAAAACATAGTGCACCCGTTACCACTCCCCAATGAAATTTGTAGAACTTCATCTTCAGCAAAAATCAAGTGCTTCCTTAACAGAGCTACCCATTTCCCCACCGGAATCCCCAAAAACTCAAACTCATCAAAAATCAGAAGCTCCTTAGCAGAGATACTTATTTTCCAGCAGGAAGTCCCGAATTAAACTTTTCCCTAAAAAATTCCAAATTTCCTCATGCAGAGGTAGAAGCCTTAACTAGGCATCTTTCCCGAGTAACACATTCCCGAACAGTATCCAAAAACCTCTAATTATCAATTGGACTAAGATTTTTCAGTAGGACATAACCCCTAGATTTTTCAGTAGGACCTTAAGTAGAAATTCCCTAGGACAGTTACTCCTACTACTTAAGGTCCTCATAATTGACCTCGACCCTCAGAATTAGTCGCTTTAACTTATGTTCCTCATAATTGATCTCGACCCTCAAAATTGATCATTTCAACTTAAGGTCCTCAGAATTAACCTTGACCCTCAAAATTGGTCACTCCTACTTAAGGTCCTATGTATTGACCTCGACCCTCAAAATTGGTTGCTCATACTTATGGTCCTTAGAATTGACATTGACCCTCAGAATTGGTCATTCTTTTTAAGGTCCTCAGAATTGACCTTGACCCACATAATTGGTCGCTCCCATTTAAGGTCCTCAGAATTGACCTCGACCCTTAGAATTGGTAGCCTCTATTTTAGGTCCTCAGAATCGACCTCGACCCTCAGAATCAGTCGCTCAAACTTAAGGTCCTCATAATTGACCTCGACCCTCAGAATTGGTCGCTCCCCACTTAAGGTATTTAGAATTGACCTCGTCCCTCAGAATTGGCTATCCCCAACATTACCTTAGGTCCTTATAATTGACCTCGACCCTTAGAAACAATCATCCGCATCTCTTCTCAGTCCTCAAAATCAATCGATTTCCAAAGCATCTTATGGTGTTTATTCAATAGCTTTAACTTGTTCCAAGCTTACCCGTCGAGGGGCTCTATGGAAACTACATTCTATAACTCCCTAAGTCTCTCCTCGAGTCCCTATCACCTCCCCCTTTCACTAAAAATCCTACTTCATACTTTGAGTACTGATATAGAGGCCATTGGGAACTCCCAGTCCTCGTTTGACTCCGATAAACTTCATTATTAGAAAAAAACCTTAATGAATCTTTGAAGATCTCTGAATATCCTTTATAATGGTCCGCCCTGTGTGCAAATCTATTAACGGGTCAAAAAAACATACCATTTTAATACTAAAAACCAATCTAGAGGCCATTGAGTGCTCTCGGGACCCGATTTGACCACAATCAACTCCATCATCAGAGTGAAAGATCAATGCATCCTTCAGGGGCACTTAAAACCATTTGCAATGATACACCTCGTGCACTAATCAGCCTTATGAAACTGACGAATGACTCATTTTACTCCAAAAGGTCATTGGGAGCTTTTAGGCCCCGTTTGAGCAATGTAACCTCTCCAAACCAAGTGAAACTCTTTACAACAACGAATTATCCCGCATATCCTTTCCAACGGTCTACCTTATGCACGATTTTAACTTACGGTTTGGACGAACGATCCATTACCGTTCGACAATCTCCTGGTCAAAGGACCGATGATCACTTTCGAGCCCCATTTGACCCAAAATAAACTCCGAGACCCTAGAGCGGACCAAAGGACTATTTAAGGTATTTGAATTACCTTTCTGAAGGTATGCCCTATGCATGATTTGGATTAATGGATTGCATTCTATGACCTTTTTTCCAAAATAATCTGCACGAGACTGCCAATTGACAAGTCCATGTCCTACAAAAGGAGTGTGTTTAGGGTCGCATGCCAATTAGAAAATCCAAGGGTGTGCGATCGACAGTCCCCATACCCTACAAAAGGAGGGCATGAACTCACTCTCAAGACAAACCTCAAATCCATCAATATCAGTGATATCAGCAACATTCTCTTGCAATCAGTAAAGTTTTCTTGTGTGAAACCCCTTTCCATATTTAATTCCCATCATTTACATACCCAATTTAGAAAAATCTCCTTCTCTCTCATCCAACATTCATCCCAACATTCAAGGAAGCTCATCAAGGATCAAGATCAAGCCTCAATTCTCCAAGGAAGGTCCAAAAATCCTTCTCTCTCTATAAATTCTTTATTTTGGCATTAGTTACATAAATTTTTAATTTAGTTTTTACTTTAGTTCATAGACATTACTATTTCATCCTTTATTAGTTATATTGCACATAATTTTTTTTCTATGAAAAACCCAAAAATAAAGAAAAAGAGGGTTACACCTATAAATTCCAACGGGATTCTTCATCACATTTTCTCAAAACTAAAAATATATTTTCTACACACACACGTATAATAAAGTCCCATTTGAACCTATGGGATAAACCCCACCCTTATGACACATGCTAACTACGTGGACTTTGATGCCTTTATTGGCTACGTAGGCATTTCAAGCAAAAACTCGTGACTCGAGTTCAATTTTCTAATTTTCCAAGTTTCCCAGTTTCTTATTTTCCCATTTTCATCCTTTTTATTTTATTTATATATTACTCATATATATCATACTTGTGATTCATATTTTCATTTTATCTAACAAATATAGTCTTTTTATTATGACGATCAACATTCCTTTGGATGACCTCACTCTATCTTTTCCATGATATGAGTCAAGCGATTCCGACATCCATGTATATATACACGCGCACACACTTCACGGAGAAATTAAGGAAAATAGTAACAGAAGACCATGAGAGATCAAAAGGGTGGGATGGGTGGCTAACACCTTCCCATTCCATAACTTTGCCCTCGAACCTCTGAACAACTGATTTCGTAGGCATCAGTTTGTCTTTAATTCTGCTCTCTCGAGGCGGCGACATGTTCTTTTGTATATTTTGTGAAAAATAGGTTGGAGACTCCATCTTTTTACATTACCCCACTACGACGACGGCCGAAGCACTCCTAGAAAATGAGATGCAAAACCTTCTCTCCCTCTCCGATTATGAGCACGTAAGCGTCGAAACCTCGAGATGGGATGAAAGAGCCAAAGGAGGGATGGACACAAATCTCAAAGTGGTCTTCAAACCTCATAATCCTAAAAAAGGTTGCATCCTCCCAAAAGCCAAAAGAAATTCAACCTCCCAGAAGCCAAAAGAAATTCATCCTCCTTAAAGAAAAAAGTAATTCATCCTCCCAAAAGCCATAAACTTATTCAACAATTGATATAGATGTTGAACCAAATGATAACCAAATCTATGGAGGAAAAAATAAACATAATTTATTGCAATATTTAATATTTCGTCATAATGACATTATTGTATAACATGTAAAACTAGGAATATATTCAATCAGGGTAATCCGTATATCACCGTGTTAAATATTTTTAAATCACTTGTTATTTTGAAAAATTTCAGCAAAGTTTTCTTTGTTTTATCATGAAATCTAACTTTTTTTAACATTAAAATTCAACTCCACAAAAACAAAAGCTACAACTAAACCACCAACAATCACTTACACCGATTAGAACACAAATGAGAACATGACTTAATTTCATCAACATAAAGGTTTACCAACCCACATGACATAGTTTATAAATTAGTAATAGGATTAAAAATTATAGGAAAATACGTAATCAAATGCATCATCTAGTACGAAAAATCTGATTTACCCCATCAAATTGAGAAAACCCCAGTAGTCCTTACTAATTTTGTCATTTGTTAATAAAACATACCACAAAAATATAAGAATTGTTATGTGACTTACATAATTAGTTAAACATAATGTATTAGCACGACAATGCAATAATACTTCCTGTTGCATCATCAAGTATAGCAAACTCATTCGAGTATCGAAACACCCATGAACACTTTTGGAACAAAAGTTTGAATATTCCACACTTTATAACATTCATGTCCAAGTATCTGATGGTTCACCAATGACTTTGAATATGTATATTCGATCTACCCATCAACCACGTCTTCTCTTATACCTAACTAGTGTAATAATCTTCATGTTATATTTCTCTGGTTTGAAGCACTTGGTGCACATGTACTTTCTCAGTGGGACTAAACATAATGAAAATATATCAATGGTTATTAACGTAAACTAAGGACACATTTAAATAACAAAAGTTTTGTTGACAATAACCCGTGGAGTAAGTGTAAGGTCATGTATATTATCCGCAGTACCTCCATGTTGACCCTAAATATAATTACTTGAGACAATAATAACAAATCAATATAAAACTATATTTAGCATCAAGCTATAAGTAAATCGGTATATTACCAAATTTGGCGTGTTTCCATATTTCATTAAGATTTCAACGTGTGTCTTCCATTCTAAAAGTTATTGAATTTGATTTTGAAGTGTTGTAACGCTTGCATTGGTTTGTTTTGTTGCATCAACCTTTGCATCCATTACCCTAAATCCAAGACCACTAACCCGATTGGGACATTTAGGAACAAGCACCTTTGTTTTGGCATCATCTTTTAATTAATAAAAGTCATGCGATGGAATTGATTCAATCTTTCTCTAAGAAAAAAAATCAGATTTTACAAAAATATCAATATAACAATAAAGCTTCAAAATTAAGTTGTGGCCATCCGGGTCGAATTACTCCGTCGTGGGCTCATGCCTTAAATTCGGAATGATGGGAGGAAAAAGGTTCCCTCTCTATCTCTTTCTCTTCCTTTTTTTCAGCCTAGAACGCATTGTGATTTAAGGAAATGGAGATCCACTTTTCTCCACTCGCATTATTATTGTCGCTGTTTAGCTTCGGATATAACATTGTATGTCATCAGATAGGGCTAACACGAAGAGATAGAATCGTCAGCCTATTTTTCTCAAAATAGGTAAAAGATTGTCATCGCCTCTAGAGAATGACATTGTAATACCTCGACCATATGTTGTATCTCTTTTTATGTTATTCATAAACATGAGAATTTAAATAAAGATGATTATTGTTTAAAGAACTTCCACCCTTTCATTTAGGTTTGGTTTGACGACACTTTTATGAATTATGGATATTGTCGGGGCTAATTTGTGAAAAAATTAGAAATTTATTACTTCAAATGAGATTGTGAGGATTCAAATAAGATTCCTATCCCCTGCGAATAAGCGGTTGACTGGTTAGAAATGATATTCAAACAACTCATTGAAAACATTAGAGTAGCACATCATCACAAGGTGATGAGAAGGAAACATCGAATAATGGACTACCGTCGCTTAAATGAGGTTGGCCTCGTTCGAGCGACACTAACGAAGTTATAATCTTGTAGTTGTGTTGTCACCATTTGGGCCCTAGATTTGGAAAATGTGTCAGCTCTTTAGAGCCTGACAAATTTGATGGGTTTTATTGGGTATTTTATATGTTTTGTGTGAGTTTTGTGTTGGTTATAAAAGAGAGATATGGGATGGTGAAATCCCACAACCATTGTCATCTTCTTCATCTATCTCAAGATCTCACATCATACATCTCCCTCATCAAAGCCATTTTCCTCCATTTGTGAGTAGTGCCAACCACTCTCACACTATAAAATATCGATCTCTTCACATTTTCACTACTTTCCAAGCTCCCTTATTAAGAAAGGAGGTAGTGGAGAAACTCTGGTGTAGTTTTGAAGAAGTTAAGGAATTGTGGAGCTAGAATCTTGGAGCTTAGGAATATAGGATCTTTCAAGTCACCCATTGGTAGTTCTCCTCTTCAAAATCAAATGTAGGGTTTATTTCCAAACCTTCAAGGCTCTTATATCTATGAAATTGGTGTAGGATATGCTAGATAGATTTATATGCCAAAAATATGTAGTTTTACTTCGAAAATGTTTGGTCTTGCAAAAAATGGGAATTTCTTAAAATAAACCCTAAATGGGAATTTTACATATATATATAAAATGAAATTTTTACACCTTTATAATTGGAAGAAAGCATGTGAAATTATAAAGCCATTAGCTATGTAGAATAAATGCATGATTGAGGTATTTCTAGGTTGAAAACCTCCCTTAAACATGTAGGAGCATGTAGTATGCAAAAACATGATAATATAGACTTAAACAAGTATGTTGAAATGGACTTTATATCCAAAACTAACAAGCAAGGAAAAACAACTTCAAATTTGTTTGGACTTGATATAATGGAGATGAAAGAAAAGTTGGAAATTACATGTGATTCCAAGAACAAGACTATGAAGTATGATAAAAATGGTCTTAAGGATGTTAAACATTATATTACATGGTGAAACATAAAATGGAAGGATATGGTTTTGAACATAAAATGGTAATCATAGTATTGTAAAAACTGTAAATTTTGTGTCGAATAAGGAATGGAAAAATAAATGTTTTCCACAAAAGATAACAAAGGGGGGGTAAAGAACGGATTTTGACAAACTTGAGGGTCCTAAAGGGTTAGGTCTCCTCTCGAGACCTCATCGGTCTAATTTTGGGTGAAAAGAGGATAAAAAATAAGTTCTGGCAAGATTGTGAAAGCCATGATGCTTTAAAACCATGAATGGTGAAAATGATAAAAAGGGAAATGGAATAATATGGACATTGGACAAATGTTAAACACATAAAAAGTTAGAATTAAATAACATTGGGAAAATTAAGTTTGTCCCAAATCCCTTGGGTGAAAGTAACAAACCCACTATCCAGAGCATATGGAGATGTCACCAGTGGTGAGGAGCCCATTAAAGCATGCGGTGTTTGGAGGATTTTAAGAAATAATAAAGAAAGGAAACTAAGCGGTTGTGCTATTGATTTAAGTAAACAACCCAATTAGGTAATAATTCAGAGTAAAGGATAAAGGATAAATAATTAGTCTATAACCCAGTAAAGGGTTAAAAAATTGAGATAAGTGTGAGTATGAGCTCAATGCCCGGGTGCATTGCATGTAGTTGCATTAATAGTAATTGAATTGCCTAAATTTCTCATAATTGAATAAAATACTCATTATATGTTTAGTAACTCGTAGAAAAAGTGTTGCTTAGTATTAATGCCTTGAACAGAGCTAGCTCACACCTACTTTTCTTTATGTTAAAAACCCCACCCGACCCTAGGTACCTCGAGTAGAATCGTCGGACTGGATATGAGTAAAGCCCCACAGGGGGCGACCAACTTCGTTATAATTTCTATACTAATTTTCAAACAATAGACCTTTGGTATTTGCACTTTGGACTTTATTTGGTCCTCGGCCTTAATTTGTAATAATACAGAATGGTGTGAGTTATTTTCAGTTTAATTAGTAATTTTGGATAAAATTAGTTTTTTACAAATATTTGCTAAATAACTAATCTCGTAGTGGCCACATTTTTCTTAAAATATAAACTAGAATTTCAAGCACCAAACTTATGAGTCAAATTTAAAGATCTTTCTTAAATAAAATAGCTAAATCTCCCTCTCCCCCTTTAGATCCTTGGCTTGGTGCGGGTTAACCCAACGGTGACCTAAAATTGGGTTGTGGTATTAAAAATGGTATCGGAACAATATGATTCTAGGGTATGATAGAGCGTTTACACTTTCTTAGTGCGTTTCTCGTACTTCTTGCATAACTCATAATTAGTATTGTTTAGTAAATCGCTTATGCTATCATTTCATACGTACCACCGTGTAATAAACTCTCCATTTTTATGTAAATACCTCCACGTTGTGACTTTGCTACTAGTTTCGGTTCTAATGAGATCCATCATATGGAGCAAGCCATACGATAACTTGTTATCTCTCTCCCTCAATAGTAGGCCAATTATAGAGGAACCGTCGAAAGCATCACTTCCCCACCAATCTTCAAGGAATTTAGGAGGCTGAACCTGCCCGTCTTTAATAAGGCGTTGGGACTTGATGTGGATGAAGCATGGATCGCCGAGGTCATGAGGGTAATGAAAATTCTAGATGTGACATCAGGGCAAAAGGTTAAGATTACGGCATTTAAACTTACTAAATATGCACAATGCTGGTGGAGCACCTACTTTGTCAGCACCGTCGAGACCATTGATTAGGATAACTTCAGAGTTGCCTTCCTTGGCTGGTACTTCCCATAGGCATTTAAGAATGCAAAGAAAGATGAATTTTTGTAACTAAATTAGGTAAAACTTTAGTGAATGAGTATCTACTAAAATTCGAAAGCTTGTGTAAGTACATGGACTCCATTCAGAGGGACAAAGCTGAGAATAAAAGGCTCTTTAGAAGGGTCTTAACCTGGGCATTCCGCAGATTTTAGAAGGTATGGATCTGTCCAATTTTAGGACATCTATGAATAAGGAAATTAGGTTGGATATTGATGTAGAGGGTAACAAGTCTAACCTAGTGGATCTTATTTGTGTGTCCACAAGAAGTCTTAGAGGGCTCGAGACTTATTTGTAAAGCTTAAAGCCTCTATGGGGGTCGACTCTTCCTCTGCGCAGTGTACCAGTGACCAAAGCCCTCTTTCACCCACAGAGAGGAACTATTTTAGTTCTGGGTTACCAGGTCACATAAAGAGGTAATGCCCCCAATGATTTTTGGGTAGCCGGTAGGGTTGCTAATAAATCGTTAACTTTGTGCCAAGCTAGAGGTCCAGTTACGCATACCCCACTCAATAATATGAGTTTTCTTTTTGGTTCCAGTAGATGAATAGGAACAGTGTACACGGATCACATCCAAGTCAGGGATAGGGTAGCCGCGGGCAGGGCCAGTGCCCAATATCAAACCAGCAGATATAATCTCGAGCGAGCTTACACAAATTCCTAGCAGACTACACCTCGTAGTGGCCCTATAGTGATAAAAGGCATGATTCTCCTATATAGAACTTGGGTACATGCATTGTTCTACTTTGTAGAATCAAACTCTTTCATATCTAGTTCCTTAGACTTTAGTTTTGGTTTGGTAGTGGATCGGTTTCATCCCCCCATCTTCATTGGGCTTCTAGTCGATGGCGACATAGTCCTCGATAGGGTTTGTCGTAATTGTGTAATTATGGTTGGAGACTTATTCCTAGAGTATGACTTGATCCTTATGAACACATATGTGTTTGAGGTGATCCTAGGTATGGATTGGATGACATGTTTTAAATTCACTATCGAATACCATCAACACAGTGCCTTAGTGTCGCTTTTGGATATGTCTCTCCATCGTTTCAGTAGTGATCTATGTGGCAATTATCCCTAAAAATTCTCCATATTTCACAAGGAGAAGAAGTATTTTGGTTAGTTGATCAGTATGGTGTCTCAAGATGACCCATAGGGTATGATTCTAGATTACCCCATGGTTCGGGAGTTTCCCGATGTATTTCTGGATGATCTTCATGGGTTTTTGATTCGATGAGAAGTGGACTTTACGAAATAGGTACATCATGGTGTGTCACCCATCTATATACCACCACATAGGATGTCCCCAACAGATTTACATAAATTATGGACCCAGCTGGAGGAACTAACCCAAAAAGGCTTCATACGTTCTAATGTTTCTCCATAGGGTTCACTAGTCCTATTTGCAAAGAATAAGGTCAACTCTTTGTGACTTTGTATTGATTATTATTAGCTAAATAGGGTGACCATAAAGAATAATTATCCCATGCTCCATATCGATGACATATTCAAATTAGTTGTGTGGGGCTGTCAGATTCTTAAAGATTGACATTTGATCAAAATTCCACCAGTTACGTGTCAAAGAGAAAGATATTCATAAGATGACATTCCCAACACAATATGAATACTATGAGCTTGTGGTTATGCCCTTTGGGTTGACAAATGCCCCCAATAACATTTATGAATTTGATGGATTATATCTATCGTCATTATTTAGACCAATTTATTGTAGTTTTTATGGATGGCATCTTGGTATACTCTGCGTTTGATGTAGATCACGAGGAGCACCTCTGAGCGACTTTGCAAGTACTCTGGGAGAACCAATTTTATGCCATGATCAGTAAATTCAAATTCCGGGTAGAAAAGGTCACATGTCGTGGACAGGTGGTCTTTAGGGAGGGTATCTTTGTCAATCCATCAAAGGTGGAAGCGGTGTTGGGATGGAATCAGTTGAGGACAATTACCGAGGTGGGCAGCTTCTTGGGTTTGGCCAGGTATTACCATAGATTTGTACAACACTTCTCAAGGGTGGAAATGGCTCTGACAATGCTTACGCGGAAGGATGTGCATTTCGACTGGTTCGAGGACATCGAGTTAGCATTCCAGGAGATGAAGGTCAGATTGACCTTCACGCCCCATTCTTAACCTTCCAAAATGGGGCAAGGGCTACGTAGTGTACTGTGACTCTTCAGGTTTGGGACTTGGGGAAGTATTGATACAAGACGATTAGGTAGTAGCTTATGCATCCTGCCAATTGAAAGTGCACGAAAGAAACTACCCCACCCATGACCTGGAGTTATCCATTGTTGTGTTTGCACTAAAGAGTTAGAGGTATTACTTATACGGTGAATGGTTTGAGGTGTTTTTTGATCACAAGAGCCTTCCGTGTATATTCACGCAATAGGATCTAAACCTCCGACATAGAAGGTGGGTGGGGTTAATGGAAGATTATGAATTCTCACTAAAGTACCATCCGAGAAAGGCCAATGTGGTGGTCGATGCTCTCAGTCGGAAATCTAGTCTCATGCTCGTAGTAATGAAATTCCATTGAGTAAAAATGTTCGGGGAACTGGCGATGTTCGACATGCATGTGCAACGGGGCTATGATAAAGCATATCTTTAGGGTGTGGTGTCTCGGCCCCTCATCCAACAGAGATTACTACAGGCACTGTCGTGTGATACTGACTTCACCCAATATCGCAATCGCATTTGGAATGGGTAAGTGTTCAATAACCTAACCGTGGATGAAGATGGGGAGTGAAACACAAAGGGAGGTTGATTGTCCCAATAATTGAGGATTTAGAGGATGAGGTGATGGCATAAGCCCATCACTCGCGTTTTAATATACACCCTAGGGCCACTAAAATGTATAAGGATCTATGCAGAGATTTTTGGTGGTCCAGTATAAAAATAGATGTGGCAACGTATGTGGCAAAGTGCTACACATTCCAATAAGTAAAGGTTGAACACAAAAAATCGACAGGGCTATTGCAACCATTACCCATGGCTGAGCGGAAGTGGGAACACATAACGATGGATTTCATTACATCCTTACCACAATTTTGAGTGTGGTCACAATGCAGTATTGGCTGTATTAGATCGGCTCACTAAGTTTGCCCACCTTTTACCAATAAAGATCATCTAAAGTGTGACTAAATTGGCAAGATTGTATGTCCAGGAGATAGTCAGGTTACATGGTGTTCCACTCTCAATCATATCAGACATGTATGCCTGATTCGTTTCCTGATTTTGGAAGAAGTTTTAACAGGAATTGGGTACATAACTGAACATATGTATGTCCTTCCATCCTGAAATCGATGGGCAGTTACAACGGACAATAAAAATCTTGGAGGCCATTCTCAGAGCTTGCGCACTTGACTTTTAGGGAAGTTGGGCAACGAACTTGCATCTGAAAGAGTTTGCCTACAACAACAACTATCAAGCAAGTATCAAGATGGCCCCCTTTGAGTCCCTTTGTGGGAGGTTGTGTCACTCGCCAATATGTTGGGTAGAAGTGGAAGAGAAATGCATCAAAAATTCAGAATTGATTCAGGAAATGAATGATAAGGTACGAACAACTCACAAGAGGATAATGACAACACAAAACCGATAAAATATTTATGCTAACAATAGTCAAATACACTTGGAATTCAGGGTGAGTGATCACGTGATGTTAAAAGTGAGGGCTAGAATTGGGACCAAATGGTTCGGACAGAAGGGGATGCTAGCCCCATGATATATCAGCCCCTTTGGCATCCTCAATCGGATTGGAGGTGTGTCGTATCGCCAAGTATTTCCCCCACAACTATCTTAGGTACATAATGTGTTCCATGTATCCATGCTGAAGTAGTATCTCCATGATCCCCGCCTTGTTATTGATTGTAATCTTATTGAGTTGGAGGAGGATGTCACGTTCCCCACTAGGTCGATATCCATCTTTAACCGTGAAGTGAGGGTCCTCCGTAATAAAGTGATTCCTTTAGTGAAGGTCCTTTGCAAATTTCAAGGTGTTGAAAGTTCTAATTAGGAGCGTGAATCAACGTTGAAAGAGAAACGTCTAAAAATCTTCCCTTAGACACTTGTTTTGATTTTGGGGATGAAATCCCCTAAGGAGGGGATATTGTAATACCCTGACCTTATATTGTATCTCTTTCCATGTAATTCGTAATCATGAGAATTTAAATAAGAGGATTATTGTTTAAATAGCTTTTGCCCTTTCATTCAAGTTTTATGTGATGATTCTTTTATGTATTAAGGATTTCTTGGGGGATAATTTGTGAAAAAGTTAGAAATGTATTGCTTCAAACAAGATTATGAGGGTTCAAATGAGATTCTTGTCTCGTGCGAATGAGATGTTGACTCGTTAGAATAGAGCTTCAAAATGGTCAGTTGTAAATATTACAGTAGAATGTTGTCAGAAGGTCACGAGAAGGAAACACCGAACGAGGGACTACCGTCGTTCGAACGAGGTTGACCTCGTTTGAGCGACACTAATGAAGTCATAATCTGGCAATTGTTCTGTAACCATTTGGTCCCTATATCTGGAACACGTGTCAGCTTTTTGGAGCCCGATGAATCTAATGAGTTTGTAGGGTATTTAATATATTTTATGTGGGATGGTGAAATCCCACCACCATTGTCATCTTCTTCATCTCTCTCAAGATCTCACAACACTCATCTCCCTACCTAAATCCATTTTCATTGATTTTTGAGAAGTGCCAACCAGTCTCACACCATAAAATACTCATCTCTACACATTTTCACTACTTTCCAAGCTCTTTTCTTGAAGATGGAGCAGTGGAGCAACCTCGTGGAGAAAATTTTATGGAGCTTTGAAGAAACTAATGAATTGTGGAGCTAGAGTCTTGGAGCTTAGGAATATAGGAGATTTCAAGTCACACATTAGTAGTTCTCCTCTTCAAAATCAAAAGTAAGGTTTTTTTCCAAACTTTCATGGCTCTTCTAGGTATGAAATTGGTGTCGGATGTTCTAGATGGATTTATTTGCCAAAAAATGTAGTTTTATTCATAAAATGTTCGGTCTTCGAAAAATTGTATATTCTTCAAATAAACCCTAAATGGGTCTTATTTATATAAAGAAAATGGCATTTTTACACCTTGATAATTGGAAGAAAGCATGTGAAATTATAAAGATATGAATCATGTAGAATAAATACATGATTGAGGTACTTGTAGGTGGAAAACCTCCCTTAAACATATAGGAGCATGTAGTATGCAAAGATATGATAATATAGACTTAAACAAGCATGTTGAAATGCACTTTATATCCAAACTAACACGTAGATAAAAACAACCTCAAACTTAATAGGACTTTATATAATGGAGATGAAAGAAATGTTGGAAATTACATGTGGTAACAAGAATAAGACTATGAACTTTTGTGAAAATGGTCTTAAGGCTATTGAACATTATTTTATGTGGTAAAACATAAGATGGAAGGATATGGTTTTGAACATGAAATGATAAACTTAGTATTGTAAAAACAATTAATTTTGTGCCGAATAAGAATATAAAAATAAATGTCTTTCACAAACGAAAACAAAGAGGGGTAAAAAGGGGATTTTGACAAACTCGAGGGTCCTAAAGGGTTAGGTATCCTCTCTAGACCTCATCGATCTAATTTTGGGTGAAAATGGATAAAAGATAAGTTTTGGTGCGATTGTTGATGCTTCAAAACCATGAATGATGAAAATGATAAAAGGGGAGACGAAATAATGTGGGCATTGGATAAATGTTAAAAACATAAAAAGTTGGACTCGGATGACACCTAAAAAATTAAGGAGGGATCGACGCCCTAGGGTGAAAGTCCCAAAATCAATGGCCAGAGCATATGGTGGCATTGTCGGTGGTGAGGAGCCCATTAAAGCATGCTGTATTTGGAGGATTCTGAGAAATAATTATGAAAGGAAAACTAAGAGGTTGTATTGATGATTTAAGTAAACAACCATATTATGTAATAATTGAGACTAAAGGATAAAGGGTAGATAATTAGTCGCTAGACCCAGTAAAGGGTGGAAAAAATGGGCTAAGTGTGACAATGAGCACATCGCTCGGGTGCATTGCATTTAGTTACATTAATTGTAATTAAATTGTCTACGTTTTTTGTAATTGAATAAAATACTCGTTATATGTTTAGTACCTACTTTCTTTATGTTAAAAACTCCACCCCACCCCTGGTACCGCGAGTAGAAAATCGAGTAGGATAGGAGTAAAGACCTAGGGGGCAACCAACATCATCAGAATGCTCTGTACTAATTTTCAAACAATGGACCTTTGCTATTTGCACTTTGGAATTTATTTGGGCCTTAGCCATAATTTATAATAATATAAGATGGTGTGACTTATTTTCAATTTAATAGGTGTTGATATAAAAAAATACCCACTTACTTGGACCAATCAGAAATAGACATGTGTCATCCACTATGGCAATAATCCTAGTCAGCAAGGTATAACCACCGACCAAGGCCTAGAATGCTGACCAACTCCAGGAAGCCCGATCAATAATAGGGAGGCCGGCCAATAGTATCAGTAAAACGCTAACAACCAGAAACATTATGGACATTCTATACTGATGTAAATGCTTAATTTATAAATGCATTCCATCCTTTAACATTCCATCTCTTTGTCACCTTACTAGACTATAAATATGTTGTATTCCCTTTGTCAAGCGCAAGTGATTGAAAGGAAAACACAAGGCAATAATAAGCACAATGGACGTAGGCTTTTTTCAATAGGCCGAGCCACTTTAAAAAAAACTTTGTCTCTTTCTTTTACTTACAAATATTATATGTGATTAAATAATTAGACCTAGTCTAGTTTTTTATATCAACAGATTGGCGTCGCCTGTGGGAACGTACTGCTAAACATTTTCATTCACAAATGACTGACATTCCTGAATCCAGTGCCAAAAACGATGGCAATCTGCCTATTCCATCTACTCCTCCAACAAATAATGATCTGACTGGAATCTTTTCTAGTCTTGCCAGAGGACAAGTGGCTATGTAGGATACTATTAGGCAATTGGCCCAAACACTACAATCTGGATCTCCCGCCTTTTCTATGCATAAGAATAGGAATATGCCACCACCGCCTCCAAGAACTAGAAGGCACAACCAATCCAGGACAACCATGGATATATCTTACCATCAAGGAGAAAGTTCTTCTCCTAGGACTTCAGAGCCTTATGATGAGCATTCATTTACTCCTCAAAGATTAAGTGCTTTAAAAAGACTGAGTAGAGCATCTCCTTTTTATCATCTGGGACCTAAAGGGAATAGAAATATTCCTAGGGCCTTATCGAGAAATACTCGATGAGTAGCCGATCAACGTGAAGGCTCAGCCCAATCCAAATCAGATGCCTAACAATCTATCCATGCCGAACAGACCTCATAGGAGGAAAATTCAGTACAAACCATTGGCCATAATAGCTGTGCTACCACTCACAAATTTGAATTTGGCAATAATACGTGGAAGGTCTTTATTCAATGATTGGAAGATAGGTTGGGAGAGATGGTAAAGGAGAAGTACCCTTTACAATGAATCTTTATGGAAGGATCTCCTTTTGTCCAAACTATTATGGATTTCCCTACTCCTTCAAAGTTCAAAGCTCCCGTGGTTACTCCCAAGTATGATGGGAAAACATATTTTGTTCTTCATATAGAGCAGTATCAAGTATTAACTAATATTTATGTTGTCGCTGACGAGATTAGATGCAGCGCGTTCTCAAGAATAATCACAGGTCCTGTTAAGATATGGTATAATATCCTTCCTCAGGGATAAATTTTTAATTTCAACCATCTTATTGAGTTGTTTATTGGCAACTTTCACTTCGGAGCCAATTCCGTAAAAAGATTAGCGTGTTTGCTAAGTGTGAGGCAGCAGGTAGGAGAAAGCACAAGGGATTACATTACTCGTTTCAATAATAAAAAAAATGAAGGTTATTGATTATGAAGAAAAATAGCTATTACATCCCTCATGAGTGGATTTCTTCCCGAGAAGCTTTACTACACACTTGTCGAAGATACTCCCAAGACCATGATTGAATTAATGGACAAGGCAGCCAAGATAATGAATGCCGAGGAAACAATGGAAGAAAAATAAAGCTCGGATGCAAAGCTTGAGGTGAAAACTGAGAAGAAGGATCAAAAGGAGCACAAGGAACATAAGGATTCAAGGCAAACAAAAATTGATGACAGGATGAACAAATAAAACAACTACACTCCATTAACAATTGGCATTTACCCTATTTTGGAGGAAATTAAGCATAACAAGGAGGTACGTTGGCTTGAAAAACAAAGAGCACCTATTTGTAAGAGGGACATATCCAAATACTGTGAATTTTATTGGGACCATAGGCATACTACAAATTTTTGTATTACTCTGCAAAATGAAATAGAAAATCTTATTGGACGAGAAAAATTGGACAAGTTTATTGATCGACAGTGTGACAAAGAAGCTCAGTGTAGGTAAAAATCTCCATGTAAGCCCTGGGAAGAGAAGAAAAGAAATCATGAAGATGATCCCGACTTCCCCAAAAAACCCAAGAAACCAAAACGTGAGGTGTTTACACTTAGTTGTGGTACCTTTGAATGTCAAATTATTACTGGAAGAGATGTTGGAGGTGGAGATCATACTGCTGAGAGAAAAGCTTATCTCAATAACGATTTAGGTTGTTCTTACATCCAGACGATCAATTTAGCCGAAGAAGATAGTTCGAGGAAGGTGAATAAAGAAAAGTTGATAATTTTGTTTCCAAAAATTATTTGTCAACAATTCTCTACTCTCATGATGACGATCGGGTGGCCAAATTCAGATACTAGGACACAATTATTTCCAGGTTGTTGACTGATAACGAAAGCTCAGCATATATCATGTTTTATTCTTATTTTCAAAAATTAAATGTGAAGCTCAGTAATCTAGATCCCTACGGGCCTTCGTTCGGTTTTTTTGGTGAGAAAGTTTATCCTTTGGGCATAATCAAGCTCGAAGTGTTGCTTGACACCTGGCCAGCAAGTCGAAATAAGAAAGTTTTTTTCTTTCTAATGGATAAGAATGTGGAATTATCTTATAATGACATCATGGATAGAGTAGGTTTTAAGAAGTTTGAAGCAGTTCCCTTAACAATCCATCATTGTTTAAAGTTCCCGACTAACTTTGGAGTAGGAGTGATGAAGGGTGATCAAAAAGTATCCCGAGAATGCTATTACTCCTCTACCGAGCAAGATGACATTGAGGAAATAAATAAGAAGACCACCACTTACTAAGTGGATATTACTGAGCCCAATAGTGACTCTGAGGTGGAAACTTTAGATCTAATAGAGGAGACTGAGTTAGTAAAAGGACAAATTATAGAAGTAACGAAAATTACCATCTTAGATGATAATAAGCTGGAGCGAACTACACAGATGGGATCAACACTATACCATATTCTTAAACACGAGCTAGTGACATTCCTAAGACAAAGAAAGCATGTGTTTTCTTGGAGTCAAGAGGACATGCCTAGGATTGGTCCCAATTTCCTCTATCATAAGCTCAACGTCAATAAGGACGCCAAGCCAGTGAACCAAAGGCTTAATGTGTCCAACCCCGATAAGAAACAAGCTATCCAGGAGGAGGTTGATAAGCTTTAAAAATCCTCATTCATTGAAGATGTGAAATATTCGAATTGGTTGGCCAACATCATTTTGGTCAAAAATAAAAATTAAAAATGGATAATGTGTGTGAACTTCACATATTTAAATAAAGCCTGCCCAAAAGGCCACTTTCCTTTGCCAAGCATTGATCAACTTATTGATGCTACCTTAGGGCATGAACTATTGAGTTTTATGGATGTATAATCTGGCTATAACCAAATTACGATGAATCCCGAAGATAGGGAAAACACTTCTTTTATCACTCCCTGAGGAACATATTGCTATAATGTTATGCTATTTGGTTTAAGAAATACAGGTGCTACATACCAGAGGTTGGTGAACAAAGTCTTTGAGGAATAGATAAGAAAAAAATGGAGGTATACGTAGATGACATGCTGATGAAGAGATAAAAAGCATCTGATCATATTGCCAACCTCACCCAAACCTTCAATCAATTGGAGAAGCACCAGATGAAGTTGAATCTGACCAAGTGCGTATTCAGTGTCCAAGAAGGCATGTTCCTTGAGTACATAGTGAATCATAGGGGAATTGAGGATAACCCTGAAAAAATCAAGGAGTTGATTGAAATGCAGTAATTGACATGCAAAAAGGATGTGCAAATGCTTACTGGGCGAGTAGCAACACTAAATAAATTTGTGTTCAAAGCTACAAACAAGTGTTTAACATTCTTTAAAGTGCCGAGGAAGAGTTTTGAATGGAATGTCAATGTAAGAAAGCTTTTCTAGAGTTGAAAAAGTATTTGGGATCACCCTCATTTCTTTGCTGACTAGTGTTGGGAGAAAAATTATATTTACATTTAGCCGTCTCTGAGTCAGTTGCAAGTTCTTCCTTGATACGAGACGATAACGGAGTTCGAAAGCCTTCTTACTACACCAGCAAAGCCTACCAAGGAGAAATTAGATATCCACACTTGGAGAAATTATCTATGGCGTTGATTGAGGCATCCAGGTAGATGAAACCTTACTTTCAAGAACATACTATTGTGGTGTACACTCATATGCCTCTTCATCAAGCTTTACATAAACCTGAGAAGTCTGGGAGGTTAATGTATTGGGGAGTAGAACTCGAGGAGTATGATATATTGTATGAGTTAAGATCCTCATTAAAAGGCTAAGCTATGGAATACTTCATTGCTGAATTCACTTACTCGGAAGCTCCCGAGCAATAGAACATTCAAGCAGAGAAAACCCAAACAGTGGAAAGCCCAACTGAAGTCATCTTTGACCAAAAACCCAAGCAGGCCCCATTCGGGATAAGCATATAAGAAGTTATTGCCGAGCTACCGGAGACATTAACTAGGATGCAAGAGATAGCCAAAAGATATGAGGAGGTAAAAAGTAAATTATTTCATCGTGGGATATTAACAGACCAAGTGTTTGACAATAACATCCCCATATAGAACTTGTCTGTAAATGGACCCTTATTTGCAGGTATAATACTCAACACTCCTGACGGGATATACATTGAATATACATTGAGATTCTAATTTCAGGCCTCAAATAAAGAAGAAAAGTATAAAGCTCTCATTGTGGGCTTAAATTTGGCTCAATCACTAAAAACTGAGCAACTTATGGCACATAATGATTCTCAGTTGGTGGTGAATCAAATTTTGAGTTTGTATGTTACCAAAGGAGAACTAATGACAAGATACTTAGCCATAGCGTGGGAGGTTATAGCAAAAATACATGTTGTTCAGATGAGCAGAATTCTAAGATTGGAAAATGTTGCCATCTGATGCACTTGCTCGGCTGGCATCGATAACTAGAATTAAGCTTAGGAGAACCATTCCCATTGAAATTTTGGACAATAGGAGCATTGATGAAGAATTTATGATTAATTTCATTATTATAGACATGGGACCATCCAGGATGGATCCCATTAGAGCTTATATTGAAGAAGGAGTCCTACCAGCTGATCTGATTGAAGTTAAAAAGCTTAAGTATAAAGAAACAAGATATGTGTTTGATAAAGGAGTGCTCTATAGGAGAAGGTTAACAACTACTTTGCAACAATGTGTTCACCCAACAGAAGTTAAAGATCTAATAGAAGAAGTTCACAAAGGATCTTGTGGAGCTCTTGTAGTAGGAAGATCATTACTATAACAAATGAATACTCAAGGGTAATACTGGCTGACCATGAGGGCTGATTGTACAACCTTTCCAAAAAAATATGACAAGTGCCAAAGGTTCTCCAATATTTGCAAAACTCCACATGCAGTTTTGACCCCCATTACTTTACCTTGGCCATTTGCTATTTGGGAATAGACTTGGTCAGGCCATTTTCAACCACCCAAGGAAGATCTAAGTACTTGGTTATAGCTATTGACTATATCACAACATGGGTTAAAGTAGAACCATTAGTGGATATGCCTTATGAAAAGGTGTACCAGTTCATCTAGAAAATCATTATTTGTAGATATGGTTTACCATATGCCTTCATTACTGACCATGGTACACAGTTCGATAATGAGGAGTTTACAGCATACTGTGCCCAATACAAGATTCAATAGTTTCACTCTACTCCAAGGCATCCTCAAAGCAATGGGAAAATTAAGGTAACAAACAGAACTTTACTATATGGTTTGAAGAAACGACTTGATGATGCTGAAGGGAATTGGATAAATGAATTGCACTCAGTTTTGTGGGCATACCGAACAACTCCAAGAGCTCCTACTGGAGAAACACCATACATGTTGGCATTTGGGACGAAAGCAGTCATACGAGCTGAAATAGGTTTTCCAACTCATAGAGTGTTAAACTTTGATTCTCTTGTGAGTGATTTGATGTGAAGGCTAGACCTGTACAAATTCGAAGAGGTGCGTGAAGATGCTATTTTGAGGAGCGTTGCCTATCAACAACAAATATCACGATTTTATAACAAAAAGGTGAAGCCAACCAAATTAAAAGAGGCGGATAATGTACTTAAGAAGGTGATTTAGAAGACCAACAAGCTTAAAGCTAATTGACATGGGCTTTATCGTGTCTCAGTAGCTGTTTGACTAAGAACTTCTCGAATTAAAACTTTGGAGGGGGTAGAATTCAAAAATCCCTATAATGATGAGCATCTTAGGAAGTACTACTAGTAATGTAGCAAGAAATATCTTTTATAATCAATTTTTTTTTAGTATCAATAAACATTTGGTTTTTTCCATCCTTTCGATTTTTAGGGTGGAATATTGGTGATATGTATCCCCATGCCCATATACTTGGTCGGATGCGTTATTTGATCGGCAAAGCAATTACTTGATCGACAGTAATCAAACCCAAGTCAAAATAAAATTTTAGTCCTCAGTACTTGGTCTGGTCCAGAAAAATCAGGGACAAAACTCTGTATAAAAATCAACAAGTTTTATCCTAACTAAGCAAAATGGAGGAAGAACATTGTGAATATTCCTAAATAGGAATGTAGACACATATTCCACATACGCTTGATCACCACTAATAATAATGCTAAACTTAAAAATTTTGGTACATTAGTAGAATCTACTGTAATACGACGAGTAACTAGTACTAAACCTGGATTTAAATCTAGGTGCACTAGTAGAACCTATGGTCACATCTATGGTATTTGGTATTAAACTTAGAAATCTAAGTATATCAGTAGAACCTATGATAATCTCATCGGTAATTAATACTAAATTTAGGCAAATGCCTAAGTGTATCAGTAGAACAAATGAAAAAACAAAGTAATTCACACATCCAGAAATTAACAAGATAGGTTAATCAAATGCCTTTTATTTATATAAATAATTATTACATGCAACTATTGTTTATAAATTCAATACGTGAACAAATTATTTTCTGGGTGCTTTCCTTCAGCTTTAGAGGAGATCGGTGCTAGTTCCATGCCTACTAGAAGATCATCTAATGTGTATGGGGAGTTAGTGAAATTAAAATCTTGGAGCATTCTCTTATTACTACTGCTTGGACCCTCTTACATATGCGGAGGCCAAACTATCTCTAGCTCATCGCGCAGGCCATAATCCCCTAAATATTTAAAGAGCAAGCATTAAGGAATGGTTTTTATAGGGATCCGGCTAACGTCAATCTTGAAGGGATTTTATCACAATCCAAGAACCCATGATCATCCTAATACCATAACTTCTTGTCCTGGTCAACCTTAGTAACTGTTAGGTAATGGGTCCAACCCCATTTATAGCCTTCGCGCATAGCCTGATTAAGGAGGTTATAAAAATGATCAAGAGCTTAATTACATCCTTCCATCCACATCTCACTGGGCTTCTTTTGAAATTACAAAGTTAATCGCTCAACTTGATGTTGCAACTTCTTCAATACTCCTTCTTTAGCCTATAGTTGAGAGGATTGGATGGAAAGTTGCTCGCCCTGGGTTTAGATCTTTTGAGACATCTCAGGATTGGATAAATTTTTTACCTTTATTTGTGCAACCTGATTTGCAATCGTCTATTAAGTCCTGCTATCATCAGTCGTAGCTCCGTAAGATCTTGCTCTTGATCGGGAGGAGGAAGAAGGTTTAGATTTTTTTAAAGTCTCCAGTTTTCCCTTAGATTAACATTTCTAGTCTCTAAAAATGAAACTCCATCATCAACAACAGCATTAGTTGAAGGAACCTTCAAAGAGTTCAGTTCATCTCTCAAATTGTTATTTTCTTCCTCCAACATCTTGGCAATGGCCCTAGACTCATCCACTTCAAACTTGAGCAAAAACTCTTTCTTCCTAATAGAAGAGGCATATTTCTCTAAATTCTCCTCAAAATCCCAAGCTTCACTTAGAGCTTTGTATTTCCCCTCATAATCATCATGTAGGAGTGCCTTGGCTTCTTTGTAATCCTCTTAAAGATCTTCAATCATTTTAATGTAAGCTACATTTTTAACCACTGCATGATCAAGAGGACACTTCAAGTATAATTAAGCTTCCTTAGCTTGATCTAAAACATTAGACTCGGTCAAATTTGATAGATCTTCCTTGAAAAAAGTCATATGACAAGACTTGAATAGATCATTACATCTCTTGAGTAGCTGAGAGTCAGTGAAGGAAAATTGATCCATTTTGTCCATGAACTATAAGAGTTAAGAACTATCCAATCAGCAACAGAATAAAGAGCATAAATCAACAATCAAAAGATGACAAACGCAGAGAAAGGAAATACTCATTTTCATTGATATGAAGTAAAGTTACAAATACATTTAAATAAAGGAGGGATAAAGATAAAAACATTAATATAAAGTAAAGGTTGATTGTTGGGCAAGTCTACACCTTCTCCCTATTAGTAGTATCTTCAACTTGATAGGAGACAAGAATGGGTGGAGTGATTTGTAACACCCCCTAGTTTTATGGCCTTTAATTACGGGATTAATTAAACTTAATTGGGATAAATTAATTTAATATTAATTAGGATTTTAAATTGAATATTTACTAGCGTGAAGAGAGTTAGTAACAATTGGTAAGAATTATGTCGAATATTACTTAATGGGTAAAGTAATATATGAGATTGAAATTATTAAAATTTGTAGCGAGTGAATAATATGACAATTATAGAAATTAAGTCGAGACACGCGTGTGTCGTGTCGGAACTAAATTAATGGAACAAAAAGTAAATTCATTCTAAGTCGCTCGTATGGTCATTTCTAGTGCGCCAATGTTTTTGGAAGGGTCGAGCTAGTCAGTAAAGTGTACCCGGGGGTTTAGTTTGGGTCTTGGGGAGATTTCAAGCCTAACTGATAACCCGGGAGGACATTTCGATAATTTCCCATTTTAGGCCTTAATTAGTGGCGAAAATTGAGAGGTTATATCTGATGGAAGTGGTAGTCCTCGAGGGTTAGAAATACTAGAGTTGCAGAGAGGCTAAGGAGGAGAGAAAAGAGAAGATTTCCAAGGAGGATAACCACCAACCCTATACCATTCTCACCAATTCCACTACCAACGCGTATATCGGGGAAAGGGGAGTGCGATCATACCCATCATCTTCTACAATTCAGACTTTCATTCTTGAGGCAAGTATCTAACTTGTTATTGTTTAGTTGATAGTACATCCATGCTAGTGTAGGAGATAATAATTTTATGTTTTCATGAAAGTTAAACGATGCTTGGGAGACTTCTATTGAATTTCTGAGTAGAAACCATGTTAGGACAACCCTATTGATATATGTAGATGATTAACTACAAACTTGATGTCCAATAGAGGTTAAATTATGGAAGAATTAGGAAGATGATGATGATGATGATGATGATGATGATGATGATGATGATGATGATGATGATGATGATGATGATGATGATAAAAAATAGGGTTCTTAATGAATTAGCTTGATTTAACCCTTTTAATTGATGGCCCTTGATGAATTTGTATATGTTTTACGTTAGAAATCATATATGCAGGATAATTCAACTTTTGGTTTGATTGTTTGGGAGTTTGGGACGAATTAATAAAGGTTTAGAGGATTTAAGTTGATGGAACCCGTAGGTAAAGAATATCATAAACTGGGCCAATAACAGCTCGATCGATCGATCGACTTAAGAATGTCGATCGATCGACTGGATCAATCGATCGACCCTTTTCATCGATCGATCGACTCCTCCTAGAAATTGAAACTTCTTTCCCTTTTATTGTTAATCCGATCCCAATGTGTAAGGACCTTTGGACATAAATTAAATATCATAATGGGACTTGGGAAGGACCAGTAGGGTATATGCAAGGTCCAGGTAACACGAATTTATGTGAAATTTTACCATGGGATTTCGGGGATATGAAATGGAGTGGAAATTGTGCATACATTAAATTAGGTCTTATGGGAATTAATAATGACTTAGTCCAGTAGGGTAGAGAGCGTACACTTACTGATTTTATATTTATCAATATGATACACTTCAACAGTCGAGAAACACTTAAGGACTTACGGTAATTGGGAAAGTAAGAATGAATTAATTACGTAGAATTCGGGCGCTACATTCCACGTATGGTTAGAATAGGTGATGGGTCGTGGGTTTACGTATCTGAATAATGTAAATATATATGAGTGTATATATAAATATATATATATATATATATATATATATATATATATATATTATGTGTGTGAACATTTGTGTTTAATCATACCCACGTTACTTGCTATCACCTAGGTTTCTTCACCGGGATAGTCTTATCTAGATGTGGCCTTTATGGTGGATATTGAATTGTATCCTAGAACATAGGATCCCTAGATACAGGCTACCTTAGAATGACAGTCAGACGGTCCCAAGAGACGTGAGGGTATGTGTTGACCTCTTAGTGACTGGGAACTATGCTTTGCGTCCAATATGTGGGTTTTGTGTTAATACAATTCGAGAGTAATTTCGGACTAGTATTTCCCTTTATACAAGAGATACGGGGACTTGATAGCAGAGTATGCCAGCTCCATAGATTTATATGGGGTGCCCTATTAGTATTTATATTATGAGTGATAAATATATGTACATGTGATTAATCTACAGTGCTTGTAAGTAGATAAAATTGAATAATTAATACTAAATGAATTATGTGGTTGAGAACTTAAGTCTGTATTGAGATAAACATAACTAGCTTAATATATTCATAAGAAAAGGTTATTAGATATAAACTATAGTTATGCAATTACTTGAAACATAATTTGGTGAGGGGAAAATTTGGTTAGACTAGTGAATTGGGTTAGCTTTATCTAGATTAGTTCAGTAGTACGTTAGGCGTGCACACTAGTTGAGGGGTGAGAATTCACAAGTGAGTGTCGAGGTACTAACATGTATGTAATATCAACTGGTAATCATTTTAAATACTTGCTAAACTATTTTAAAGTTGTTTTATACTTGGGCTCTGACCCGTTCCCTATCATCTATTCTTTCTCTTTCTCTAATATATATATATATATATATATATATATATATATATATATATATATGTATGTATGTATGTATGTATGTATGTATATATATGTATGTATGTATGTATTATAGGTGCCCAGCCACAGGGGCGTCAGACTTAGATCTTTGGACTGTTGACGTGCTGTAGCTAGTGTGGGAGTTACAGGTCCTTGCAGTAGACGACTTCATCCTTGTCTTCTCAGTCTTCTATTTAGTCATTATTAGTTAGGGCATGTGTCGCCCATTTCCATCTTTTTTCTAGTTCAGAGAGACTTGTAATCTTTATTGTTACAGTATTCAGTTTAGTTGGGATTGTTATAATTATTTCATTTTCCTGCGATATGGGATATTTTATTTGGATGAATTGATCTAGACTGTTTATTCCACTTGGATGGTTTGGTGTTTAATATTATTTGTGATCATGAAAATGGTTTCCTATATTAAATCATAACAAAAGGACTTAACCTATTAAATTTAATGTTTTAACACTTAACTTAATGATTTCGACAGTGATGCTAAGAATGAACCAATTGGACACTTTAATTTAATTTAATAAAGGACTGATCACCCGGTATTTAATTAGGCGGTGTGTCACAGGCGGTATCAGAGCATCAGGTCCTAGAGTCCTTTAGAATTTATGCGGCTTATTGTACTTCCATCTGAGTTTCGTTGATATAGAGCCCTATTTTTAGGACTGTTGTATTCTTATTTATGCGATTACATCTTCATCTATTTGAGATTTAATAATAACTATGGACTGATAAACTCCTTCTCGTTTCAGATGCCTCTAAGATGACCCCAAGGGACAGAAATGCCCAACTAGAGTAGCCACCAACTCAGGCTCAGAGGTCAATGAATGCATCCGAGGTTGCCACCATAGTAGGCCAGGTAGTGAATGCAACATTAGCGGTGGTACATCAGGCCCCACCCTAGGTTCAAGCTATGGCACCAGTTCCAGCTCAGTTTCCCGCTGCATGGGAGAGAGTTAGGGATGCCTTTCTGAGGGCACATCCCCCAGAGTTCCCGGACAGTTCTAATATTGTCATCGCGAGCCAATTGAATAAAGACATCCAGAGGCAACTTCACATGTACAAGTGAAATCGCATTCAGAGATAGTTACCGGTTTCCTTCAATCTAGTAAAGGCCTCTTTATAGTGGTGGGAGTCCACTACCACTTTGGAGGAGATGGACTGTATGACGATTCAGAGTTTCTCGGAGCGATTTGATCGTAAATACTTTCCCTCCATCATGCTGGCTGAGATGAGGCGGAGACTGTTGAATCTCAAGAAGGAAAGTATGATTGTTATGGAGTATAAAGAGGAGTTCACGAGATTGATTACTATAGTTCCAGATGAGGTGAGTACCGAAGAGAAGAAGATTCGAATGTTCATGGATGGTTTGACTTGGATCATTCTCCAGCACCTCTTGGGTAATCTGTCATTGAGTACTTATACTGATCTACTCAACGCTGCCCTATTGTATTTCCAGAACCACCGCTTCCACTAGCAGGGAAGAAAATGAGCCAAAGAGTCCATCCAGCAGGGTCAGACTGGACGTAGTAGTGCAAGTGGGGCACTGTAACACCCCTCCCACCCGGGGAGAGCGAATGGAGTGCTAATGCGATAAAATAAAATAAATCCAAATCCACAAGTGACAAGGTATAGAGCATCTAAGTCCCACAACAACAAAAGAGAAACTACAAATCTCAATCTCTTAAAATTAAATACCAAATTTCTCGAATTACATACAACAACTAACTCGATAATAAAATACAATTATCCAAAGCTCTATACATCAAAATAATACAAATCTTTCCCAAACAATCCTCGCTAAAATCAATCTCCATAGCGCCCCAAAATCTTCACTAACCTGCCACTAAAAGAAAATATGGGAAAGTGCACAATACGACAGGAAATGTGCTCAACAAATATATTAACGATGAATAAAGCGTAACAACACGAGTATGAATATTCAAATCAATCTCATAAGCAATTATCAATAAATTTCTCAACAACACATCACTGGGTAACCAGGCCTCACCCCATTCGCATATGCTTTATCAAGCCATAGCCGGGAATAGGTATTTTGGCGGGTACTCAACATCCGTGCCATATTAAAATCTCATGACAACGTGCTCATCAACAATATATAATGATACCATATGAATCAAAATAATTTCAACAATTATTTTCCAGATTTCAATGAATTTATCAATTCAAATATGAGTTCAATTAAATAATAATTCAAAGAGAATGACACTCGCGAGATTTAAGGAGCATATTGTGTAAAACCCCATACCTCAAACCATGATGAGAAACCAATGATCACATCCTCAAGATCAACACAAAAGATCTACAAAGGATCCTCCAAGAACCTCCAACAAAATAGCCCCAAGAACACCTCTAATCTAAGGTTGGAACTCACAAATCTCAAGTCCAAAGGTTATATAAAAATAAGAGGAATATAAAATATATTTGTTGCCAAAATTTGTGCCAGAAGTAGGTTAAAAGGGTTGCCCACGACTTCCTTTTTATAATGCAAAGAAATGAAGAGTTGGAATCCAAAAGACTCCTTTAAATAAGGCAAAGAAATGAAGAGTTGGAATCCAAAAGACTCCTTTAGTCACAAAAGTCTATTTGGATGTTAATTTTGTGTCTCGGGTCATTTGGAAATGAAAAGACAACCCAAAAGCGCATTTTGGTTATTTTTATAAGGGGGATGAATAGTGATTTTAGATTTTGTCTTATTATAAATATTTGGAGATTAAGTTTATGTGGGTTCATTCATATCTTCTACACAAAAATTGAGAGGTCATCTTTTGAGAGAAAGTGAAAGGTTGCTTGGGAGAAGAAAAGCTTACATGGAAAGGAGAAGAACCAAAGACCAAAGGTCACCACCACCAACCATCACCTAAAGTGGTCGGAGAAGGGAGAACCACCTGTGATATACTACACCAAAGGATCAGATCTTCATTAGAGGCAAGTGTTTGATAATTGCAGTCTAAGTTTGTATATTGTCCATGTTAGGATAGTTATAAAAAGAGATGATTTTTCATGTTTGGAAGATGAAAAGATGAAGTTTTAAATGGATTTATGGAAACTGAAAATAAATAGGAATGAAACTCATGTTCTAGGTAAATAGTAATCCACAAAATAATCAAGAATCTGTTGAAGAAAATATGGAAACCATTGATATGTTCTTGAAGATATTAGGTTGATAATTTTCGGGAAAAATGAGGAGATAAATATGCTTTTTTTCAATCTCTTGATGATTCTAGGATGTTTTGATCATTAGAAATCATTTATATATATTGATATATCATGTAGTAAGGATTATAAGTCGTTTGGGTTGTTAATATGAAGGTTTGAATGAACAAAAATGGTGAAACCCGTAGTAGAAGAAATGCAGAAAAACTGGGTTGTTACCTGAGTGATCGATCGATCGACCCCCTGCCTTCGATCGATCGACCTCCCCAGGATTGTTAAAGTTTCTTCTTTTTAATGTTGATTCTTATCCTAAACCTTTTGTAGATCTTTGGTGATTATTAATTGTATATTATGGGACTTAGAAAACATCGGTAGACCCTTGATAAGCTTTGAATTAATGTGATTGGGATTTAATTAATTAGAATGATGATAATTAAATTGAAAGATATTTCGGTTGCTAGATTCACATGTTGGATTCTAATTGGTATGCATGAGGATTAAGGATAGGCCCAGTAGGGCAGATTTAATATAAGTGAGGGTAGCCTTAGGGTTACAATTTGAATATCAAGGACTGAGTTTAAGCTCATTATTGATTTCGTAAGGGATGAGTGTAGTACAAGAGCGTAGGGGTATGGCTCCTGGTTAGATATGGGAGTTTAGAACACATTTGGTTGAAAGAGGGGATGAGGTTATTTTGATCGCGTATTTGAAGTTGACGGACCTCCTCGATCGACAAAGTTAAGTAGTAGTGTATTGGAGGGGTTCCTTGTTTGGATTTCGCTTTGCGAGACGCTCCGCTCATGAACCTTAACGACGTCGGGAGTGGAGAGATGTTATAGGATGCAAGGATATTGGTTTTTTTGATAAGTCATATAGTGTGAATGAAACACTATAGACTATGAGCCATGTGATGATGGTATTTAATCCTAAGTGATAGAAGATGTGAAACAATCGGTTATAACCCTAATTAAAGGAGAGTTAGTTCGTGGTAATTCGGGAGATAAGATGATATGGACCAGTAGGATATTAGTGATTTCTTACTGTATAAAATGTTGAGGAAAAACCTATTTGAACCTTGAGTAATGAGTGAGGCTTGTGGATGATTAAATTTTAAGAGATATAATGCTACGTACAGGAATTATCTAATGGTAGTGCGAGTACCTTGTTGATATTATATTATAAGTATGATAATGACTATTTGATTGATTGATGATTATGTGTATGACATACCTAGCTTACTTGCTATCGACGGGAGGTTTGCGCGTGAGGGCATTCATATCCTGATGAGTCCATGGGATCTTTGATTCGTCACTCGAGAACATAGGTCTATGAAAGACTTATCGAGGAATTGATAAGTCCGCTGACTATGGGTACGTAGGTATGTGCGTGTCCTATGGATACGAGAACTATGTTCGCCTCCAATTTGTATGTTGTTGTTTGTGGTTCGAGGAATCCTTACCGAACCTTTAGTTTCTTATTCGACGACCAGCGATGATGGGACATGATAGCAGAGTAATGCATTGCACCGCAGTTGTGACTCGTGGTTCCGTATTATATATGTATATATATATATATATAATGAACTAAATGACTAAAGAAAAATATTGTGCTTATATCATCTACTGTATGATAAATGTAGATAATGGTGAATTGATAAAGAAGAATTGAAATAAGTTAATGAATATTTATTGAAGAGATTAATTCATATTAATGAGAAATGATTCATGTTAATGAGAAACGACTCATAAATGAGAAATTTAAATGAATGATAATATGACGTATGGTATGGGACATACGGGGTTATGATATGGGATGGAATCATATTATGGAAACTAGTTGGGAGGAACCAGTAACTAGAAGGTTAATAGGAAACGTTAAGTGTGAACTCTAGATGAGAGGTGAGAATATCAAGTGAGAGTTGGATACTAACATGTACATAATAAATGCTTTATTTAACTTGTTAAATACTTGCTGTTTTAAAAATCATTTTCACATCGGGCCCTGACCCGTTTCCTTTCATATTCTCTTTTCTATTGTACCTTCTATATCAGGTGTCCAGCAGCAGGGACGCCAACCTTAGAGGATTATGACGAGCTATGGAGCTGTGGAGTATTGCTTAGACGGCTATCTTTGTTTGATTCACATTATGTAGCGTCCTTTTATTCAGGGCATGTCGCCCAAAGGAATTCAGTTCTCTCTTCTATATGAGTCAAATACTCTTGTAGTCGTGTCATTTTAATACATTTATTATTGTTGGGATTATTGTAATGGATTATTATTATTTGGGAATGTTTATTCCAATTGCATTTAAATTCTTTTGTGTTATCTGTTCAGTTATTAGTGTTGTAGAAAAATATGTGTAGTTTTATTCATAAACTAAAAATGGATTTTGTTGAATTAAAATTTGGAAAGTTTTTAACACCAGCTTAATTGGGTATTGGGTTAGTTGTAAATGTTTTCAACAGTGATGCTAAGAATGAGCCAACTGTATATTCTGTTTTAATTTGGTATGGGACTGGCCACCCGGTATTTAATTAGGCGGGGTGTTACAGGCACCAACAGCCCAGGGGTAGGTCCATGAGGGTGATCAGAGTTTCCATCAGGGGGACCCTGCTAAGCGATTATGATTTAGTGACTTGAGGCAAGAACATGGGGGCTATAGACAGGGCCAGTCCAATCAGCAGGGCCAACATCGTTATTAGCAGGGCTAGCAGCAGTATCAACAGAGCCACTGGAGGGTTGGTAACGACCATTAGGGTCGAGGAAAGAAGGGACAGAGGAGAGGAAATTTTAGGGCATATGCTTTGGTTATGGAAAGTATGGCCATAGACGTCAGGATTTCCCCGAGGGGGATAGGTCCCCGCAGTAGCAGGGTACTCGTAAGGAGCCACAGAGGTCGATCTTCCCAGCCGCCCTCCCAGCACCACCTCAGATACTAGCCTTACAAGACATTCTAGAAGTCCCACTTCAGTAGGGAAAATGGCAGTATGGACATGTTTATAACCTCCACCAGGCAGCAGCACCTCAGGCACCACCTACAGTTACGGGTAGGTTTCCTATCCATGGTACTATGGGGCACATTTTATTTGACACTAGGGCATCACAGTGCTTCATAGCCACTAGTTTTGCACGGTTCGCAGGGTTGTTAGATATGGTAGAGAGTACAGTGACATGTGTAGACACATCGTTGGGTAATAGGTCGTTAATTTTCTTTTTATGCAGGGGAGTAGGTACAGAGATTGGGAGCCTGATTTTTCCTATAGATATGCTAGTCTTAGATATTCACAAGCATGACTCTATTATTGGAATAGATTGTCTTACTGAGTACAGAGACATTTTAGACTATTTCAGTATGAGTATTATTTTTGCTATCCCGGGCTAGAGATGTTTCTGGTGGCGATGCCTCATCCTGAGGGAGGACCGTCTACCCATTTATATATACAGAGGAGGAAACCTCTAAAGATAGAGTGATTCCCATTGATTCGATTCCTGTATTTTATGAGTTTTTTTATGTGCTACAGGAGATACCAGGGTTGCCTCCTAGACAAGACATAGATTTCATTATAGATTTGATGTCGGGCAGTCAATCGATAGACCGTGCTCCATACCATATGGCTCCATCTCAGATGAGAGAGTTACGGGATTAGATTGAGCAGCAGTTGGGATAGGGCTTCATTTGTAGGAGTACCTCACCTTGGGGTGCTCCCGTATTGTTTGTGAAGAAAAGAGATGGGCCATTGAGGTTATGTGTAGACAAGAGAGAGTTGAAACATGTCACGATATAGAATAAGTATATATTTCCCCGAATCAATGACTTGTTTGACCAGTTGAGAGTCGTTACCTTCTTCTAAAAAATATATTTGAGATCAGGATATCATCAGTTATTGATTAGGGAGAAGGATGTGTCGAAGATTGATTTCTTAACGCGATATGGATCCTACGAGTTTCAGGTTATGCCATTTAGGTTAACCAATGCTCTAACCGTGTTCATGGACTTAATGACCAGGGTCTTCAAAGATTTCCTAGATCAGTTTGTCATTATCTTCATAGATGACATCCTGATTTATTCCCGGACTGAGAAGGAGCATGCTGAGTATTTGAGATGGGTTCTTCAGACTCTGCGAGAGCATAAGCTATACGCTAAGTACGATAAGTGTAGGATTTATCTATGAGAGGTCAGTTCTTTGAGCACATTATTTCCTCCAGGGGATATCGGTGGATCCGAGAAAGGTGTCCGCAGTGAGGGAATGGGGGCAGCCCACAACACCGCCAGAGATCCGTAGTTTCTTGGGATTGGCAGGGTACTATAGGAAGTTCATTCGAGGATTCTCAAAAATACCAATACCATTGACTAATCTGACTCGCAAGGGGCTACTGTACGTATGGGATGATGACTGTCAACTAGCTTTCGATGAGCTAAAGGATAAATTAACTTCGGTGCCATTTCTTGCTCTACCCAGGTCGGGAGTAGTGTACCAGGTGTATAATGATGCTTCCCTACAGGAAGTTGGTGGACTACTAATAGACAGGGTTTTTTCACGGTGTTTTATCACCGATGCTGAGTGTAAACACCACATTTTATCACCCCCTAACCTCTCTTTAGGTCCCTAGCACCTCCCTTCATCACTAAAAACCTAATTCATACCCTGGGCACTGACCTGGAGGCCAATGAATGCTCCCAGGCTCCGTTTGACCAAAATTTAACTCTTAGACTAAATGAATCTTCAAAGGGAACTAAAATACCTTTCTAATGGTTTGTCCCGTGCTCTAGTCTGACTTACGGTGCAGACGAATAATTTATTTTACTCTGAAAGGCCATCGGATGCTTCCAAGCGCCGGTTGACCAAAGTCAACTCGCCAAAACAAGACAAATATCGAAATACATCTCATAAAATTTCCAACGGTCCACCCTATGTGTGATTCTGACTTACCATGCGGACAAGCGATCCGTTTGCGTCCGAGGATCCCCCGTCTAAAGGACCGATGAGCATTTCCAAGCCACATTTGTCCCAAAGACAACTCACGGACCCGAGAGCAGTCTAAAATAATTTCGAAGGTCTCTGAAGTACCTTTCCAACGGTTTTCTCCGTGCACAATTCGGATCAACGGTTTGCATTTTATGACCATTTTTTGAAGGAACCTGAAAGAGACTGCCAAATGGAAAGTTCCGAATCCTGCCTATCGGCAGTGTGCCTAAACAAACATGCCGATTGGCAGGACCAGGCCTATGCCGATCATAAATGCCCTAGTCCTATAAAAATGAGGGTCTGACCTCATTGCAAGGGGACCCAATATCTAAAATTGATCACTCTCAGCGAACTCAAAAAACCTCTCTCGAAGTCAGCGTGATTTCCACATCCAAATCCTTTTCCAACAATCACTTTTCGTCATATTTTTCATCAAACTTTGTGAATTCACCATTCTTCATCATCATCCAAGTTCAAGGGCTACTCTCTAACATTCAAGATCAAGCTCAAGATCTTCAAGAAGGTCCAACTTTCTCAGCTCTCTCTTCAAATTCTCCTAAATTCGCATTAACTTATTTTATTACTTAGAACTTTTATTCTCTCCATATAACATATCCTAATATACTTTTTATTTAGTATTATTGCACATCTTTTATTTTCATATAAATAAAACCCAAAAAAATAAGAAAAATAGGATTTGCTCATAAATTCCAAACGGGAATTCTCACATTTTCTCTCACTTTTCCCACGACTAAAACACTTTTTTACACACACACACACACACACATAAGACAAGTCCCCGGATTAGATTTATGGGATAAATCCCACCCCTCATTTTGTATGCGAACTACGTGGACTTTGATGCCTCTATAGGCTACGTAGGCGTCTCGGGGTAAAACCCGAGACTCGAGTCCTATTTTATTTTATTTTCTATTTTTCTAACTTTTTAACTTAATTCTCTTAGATTCTATATATTTTCATTTACATATATTTTCTCTTAGTGGCGCATTATTCCATACGCGTTATTGTTCCATTATAACGATCAACACTACGATAATTGCGTAAATCCTATTTTCTAATATTACTTTTTCGAACATTCCTATGGGTGACTCGCTCTATCTCTTCCATGATACAAGTCGATGATTCCTATCTCCACTACATATACACATGCACACATACCACGGGGAAATAGAGGAAAATAACAACAATCCATGAGATACCGCAAGGACATAATGGGTTCCCAACACCTTCCCATTCCGTAACTTAGCCTCTGAACCCCTACTCGAATCATTTTTGGTTTCATATGTATCAGTATGTCTTTGGATGATGTCCTTTGGGATGGTTCCACCTTCTTTTGTCTGTTTTGAGTAAAACAAACTGGATACTCCATCTCTCTACATTTTTCACCTCACGCATCGCCGACGATGGCCGAAGCGCTGCTCCCGAGAGGGATGCACGGGACCAAGATCCTCTCACCACGGAGATGACCATCTTCTCTCTCTCTCTCTCTATCTCTCTCCACGAGGATTGGGGATGGACACAGTGGCGACTCCGCTGGGGACTTTTGTTTAATAGGGATAGACTCTATTTACCTGGGTGTTTTATTTTCTTATATACTCCCCTACTTTTCATGCTCCCCTTTTCATGTGTACCTCATGCTTATGCTTCTATTCACACACTTGTAGAAAATTCTCCATGTACACTTCGCACCACGTGCACCTAGGATCACATATGTCCACATGTTGCACGCATCACTTATCCATGCTTGGTATACTATTGGTACTTGGACTTTGCTCCCTATTTGGCATGATCAAGAAAGATACTCTCATCATAAGATAATAATAAGAAAAATCATGCATGATTCACATGACATCACCAAAGAGCATTGTGATTTACCGAATTTTTTCTAGTAACGGGGGGTCACTTCATGATGGGCGATGGTCCGGCAGGGCGCAGTGAGCCTAAGTGATATGATTCTCACCTTCCATTGGCCAAGTACCTTCAATGTATATCGAACGGTTCCCCCGCGTCGTACCTCTTGATTAAAGTCATGACGGGAGGTATATCATAGGGAACTCGTTCACGTATACCGAGTATATCAAATTCTCTCTCACACGTACCGTCCTCAGGAAGTATATAGTGAGGCAATTCACATACACTCAGGTATATCAATTGTCATGTCCACACGTACCGATTGCCCTCAAAAGCAAGAGTATATCGTGGAAGTCATACCAAAGGGGGGAACCCTTTCCAATTCACCCAACCAACTGCATACCCAAATATAGGTGTCAAGCCTAGGACACATATGATAGATTTTTGGTTTCAACCCAAAACTCTGCCAAAATTCTGGGTCAGCCTGCCACCCAAATTTTTGAGCATTTCTAAAATGGGACCCTGCCCGTGAGCCTAGTTACAAGTCCAACCATAGATTTACATATGGTACAAACCTAACTTTTCCAGGCTCGGGTCCCGTTCGGAATTTTATTTTTCATTTAGGAGAATTTAATACAAGTGAAAACATAATAAGTAGAATAATCATGTTGAGTCCCGTCCCCCAAAAATATTTTTCCTTTTATTATCAAAAATCCAAAAATACTTCCCCCTTCTTTATCGAAAATCCAAAAATATTTCTCCTTTCTTTAATTAAAAAAAAATCCAAAAACATTTCTCCTCTCTTTATCAAAAATCCAAAAGTATTTTATCTTTCAACCTCAAAAAGGAAAAAGAAAATGTCAAAAAAAATTCCTTCATTTTTTTTCAAAAATAAATCCCATTTTACGCCTTCTCACGTCGATTGCATGCCCTTGGCCTAGCTCCTTATTGGCTTCAGTCTTCAGTCAAATAACCTTAGAACTCCATATATTCCCCTTCTACTTCTTCCGTGTCCGGAATCCATTCGCTTTTCATGTAGAACACAGATCAAGTACCAGTTGTGCAGCCAAATCTGATGGCAGTCTTAGCTCATCTCGTGTCCAAGATTAATAACCTCCAGACTAAGGTTAGAGAGATGCAACGAAACTGGGTTCTTATTCCTCAAGAGCTCGAGGACCTATTCCCTCGTACTATAGGTCTACTCGAGCCTATCTGGGTTCCCTAAGAGTACTAGTACGCTTCACGTGCCCCTCCTACTAATGGGCCACCACCTGCCCAGCTTCCTTTGCCAAACCTTGCCTAGCCTGGGGATACCTTGCCTATGATCATGAATCCAAAAGAAGAATAATTTAACAAGGTCAAAGGACATCTCAAGATACTAACTAAGAAGTTTGACCAAGTCAGAATCTCTAGGAATTACATGGACTACACCCACATGTCTCCTTATCCTAAAACGAGGTTACTCGAGAAGTTCAAGATGTCAAATATCAAGAAATTTGGGGGAAGTAGACCCCCGATTGTTCATCTTGGTAGCTATCATCCTTCCATTACTCTCCTATGGGATTATGAAGAAGTGATGGATAGCGCCCGATTATTCCTCAAGTAAACTTTGAAGGATAGCGCCCTCCAATGGTTTTTATCTCTCGAGGAGTCTAGAATCCAAAGCTGGGAGGGTGTAGCCCGATAATTCATGTCGCAGTATAAATACAACAAAGAGATTCAGGTCACCCGCCGTGATTTATAATTGCTCAAACAGAACTCTGGGAAATCAGTCAGTAACTTCATATCCCG
>OX422213.1:124957894-124960394 GCA_949130495.1 Sambucus nigra
GGAATCTCGTATGATAATCATCCACGTTTGAAACGTATCTTAATGCCTGAAAGTTGGATAGGATGGCCTTTACATAAGGGTTATATTGCCCCCAATTTTTATGAAATACAAGATGCTCATTGAATGATAAGAAACTAATCTTCACTTCTATAATTCCAGAGATTCAAGGTTCTGTTTTAGATTAACCAGAGTAATTGAAGTCTCGTTTGTATTATGCATAGGCTAACAAAAAAAAAGACAATAAAATTAGGGAGTTATTGGGATTCTCAAATTTATAAGATACTTTATTTCATATGAGCCAAGTCAATAGGATGAACCAAATGATCTATGCATCATGAACTTTGTACTGCGCACATCACTTAGACGGATTTTAGAAAGTCATGTAGGAGGAACTGAAGAAATGGAATAGGAAAGAAAATACAAAGAAATGAAAAGGTATCGGATTCGATTTATTTGTACTGTATCTGAATTGAATCTTGTCTATTCCCATCCTTTAACTCCTCTAGACTAGGCTTTTGAGTCTTTCAACCAACAAATTTCACCTTTCGAATGTGTATGAAGTATTAACATTCTTTTTGAATGAGAGGAGAAACAAAAAAGAAGAGAAAATATAATCTAATTTTTTTACATACTTTGTAAACCAAACTCCTTACCCATCTATAAAATAGATGGGGTATATCTCTAAAGATCGAGGTGTAAAAAAATATGTATTATGATCTAGACTATTAATGAATATTTATTATTTATGTTGATTCATATCAATTAATTTGTAGAATAGAGACTCATACAAATTAATCATGTGCTAGGAACCATATTTGAACTGGTGACACGAGAATTTGCAGTCCTCTGCTCTACCAGCTGAGCTATTCCGACCATTACCGATGCCACATACTCATTTTACTAGATAACTTGGGTCTATGTCAATTGAAAGGGTATTACAAAGTCTTATCCAGGTCCTGGAATTTCTTGGACCTTCTAAAGCAAGACTTTGTAAGTTTCAGTATGAATAATGATATCGACCGTGAATCATCCAAATGGGGATTCCCTGCTCAAAGATGTTTATTTTTGCATGTATCATATGGATCACAAGACCTGTGATAAGAGAAAAACATTTCTGCTCAGATTTGTTTGTAAAAGAAGAGTAGGTTGAATAAGAAAGATAACAAATTTGGAACCGCTAACGTAACGAAAAAAGGATAAGATAAATAGTTAGGGAGTCAATATGGGCTTTTTGGGGATAGAGGCACTTGAACACTCACGATTTCTAAACTTGACTGATTTTCCTCTTACTATAAATTTCAATGTTTCCGGTATTGACATGTAGAATGGGACTTTATCTTTATTCTCGTTCGATTAATCAGTTCTTCAAAAGATCTATCAGACTATGGAGTGAATGATTTGATCAATGAATATTCGATTCTTTCTTCAATATGGAATTGCTTCGCAACAATTCTTCTATTTTTCATATAAAATAAAAAATACAGATACAGATTTGGGTCATCATTAATCATTTGATAGTATTTCAGTACGTCTATGTATGTATATAGGGTTGTCCTTCATCCTTTCTGAAGTTTCGATGGAAGGATTCCTTTACCAACGCAACACAGTCAACTCCATTTGTTAGAATAAATTCCATTGAGTCTCTGCACATATCCTTTTTTATTTTCGCTTTCTGAACCTTTGTTTGTTTTCGAAAAACAGGATTTGGCTCAGGATTGCCCATTTTTATTAATTCGAGGGTTTCTCTGAATTCGAAAGTTCTCACTTAGTAGGTTTCCATACCAAGGCTCAATCCAATTAAGTCCGCAGCGTCTACCAATTTCACCATATCCCCTTTTGTTTTGAGATTAGGATCTCATTGTGATGTCGTTCCCTTTTTTCTTTCATTTATACTGGAATCGTTGAATTCATTAGATACCGATTCCTACCTCAAAAAAGTCTTTTCTCCTCTTTGATTTCTTGTCTATCTTCTTTCATCTTCTATAGGAGACCCTTATTTCTTATTTGGTCCAATAAAAAACGATTCTATCAATTCTGTATTCGCAATTCAATATAGATGGATATATACCACATATATATGTCTCTCTTACGCTCATTTTTCCCATGCAATTTTGAATACTTGAATGATCGATTCTTTTTTTTTTCTTCTTCTTAACTTCCACCTTTACGAATGAAAGCGGAGGAATGTATGATTAGTTATAACTAATCGTACCATGAAATAATTAGAATTATAAAATAAATATAATAAATATGATATGGAATAAAATAGAGAAGTTTCAGAAAAAGAATTTTAAATGTCATTTGAATTCAAAAACAAAAAAATAGTGCAAAGAAAAATATTTACTATTAATATACTAATAATATATCTAAGACTATAATAAATAATTGTGATAAAGAGATAAATAAATCTAAATTCTATATCGCTAGATTAATCGTTATGTTCTATAATTATAATATTTAATATTTATTTAAAAGTATATATTCTATTCTTTTCGATATT